>VDFB02000017.1:169906807-170418688 GCA_007258455.2 Sequoia sempervirens
AACTTCCAACAAAAATTACATTAAATTGGGAGAAATTATGATGGCTTACGAGGTCCTTGTAGGATGGATTAAGGGGTCGTAATAGGATGCCTTAAGGGGGTCTATGAATTAAGGTCCTAGGACAAAATGATGGCTTAAGGGGATAAAATTTGGTGAAGTTTCCCAATGAAACCAAATTTCATTAAGTTTAGGAGGTAATTAATAACATATGAAGGCCTTCTATTGTTAATGTATAATCACTTTATCATGATGACAAGCAAGGGGATCAAATTTGGTGAATTTTGTGTGGCACATGTACTTGAGTAATACAATTTAGTAGGAATTTAGATGCACATATTTTCATTATACACTTGTTCATTAGATCTCTTCATTAGCATCTTTGTGCTGAAGGAATGACAAAAATTTTGTTTGATAATTATAGGTTCTTGGCTTGTGACTAAGATACTTGTCTAAGTCTTCTCCTCTTTTTCTTGAAAACAATCGTAGGATGGCTTAAGGGGTTGTAAGTATAGTTTTAAGGGGATCTATGAATTAATTGTCCTAGAAAAAAATGATGGCTTAGGGGGATAAAATTTGGTGAAGCTTCCCAAGGCAACCAAATTTCATTAAGTTACATATAATATATTTTAAAATGTACATTTAGGAGGTAATTAATAACATATGATGGTATCCTATTATTAATGTATAATCACTTTATCATGATGGAAAGTAAGGGGATAAAATTTGGTGAGGTTGGTGTGGCACATGTACTTGATTAATATAATTTAGTAGGAATTTAGAGGAAAATATTTTAATTATACACGTGTTCATTATATCTCTTCATTAGCATCTTTGTACTCAAGGAATAACAACAATCATGTTTGATAATTATAGGTGCTCAGATTGTGACTAAGATACTTATCTAGGTCTTCTCCTCTTCTCTTGAAAATAATCTTGTTATGCTTTTTGGCACAAAACTTGTCACAAATGGGTCAAGACACATATGCACATAGATCCCTACAAGTTACGTTAAAATTAGAATAGGTTGCATTGGAAAGACTAGGTCATACGATAAAACCTTATTCAATACCAAGCAATAAACATGACCTCATTTGCATAAGCTAATATTGTTCGCTCTTAGTAAATGAATGACCTCCTCACATTTTATATTATGTTGAAAAATGGGCCCATATTTGAATCAAAATTAAGCTTTAATGGACCATGGATCTAATGAAAATATTCATATTAAGCAATTTTTTGGATGTCATCAAAGTTGACTCTATTAAATTGTAACAATAATTTGAACTTATCATCGAAGAATTTAACAATGTGTTCAATGAAATTTGTGGTTTTAAATTACTTTACCTATCACTTTTGGATCATTCACACCTAATATTTTGTTCTATATAATGTACATAACTATGCTTTAGAGTTTGAAAAAAAATTAGGTTGTTGAACTTGGATTTATGCCATAGGTGTTGTATGTTGTACACTTTAGTATAACTTAAAGTAATATAGATTGAAAAGAGTATAAATTTATTTTTAATAGAGTTCAAACAAGATTTAATAAGTGTCACAAGAAATATTTAGACAATAGGAAAATGAAGGATAAGTTTTAGATTTGAACCATGATCCTATAACAAGGATTCTAGACAATGGGATGAGAAAACTAAGGTTATATGCATTCCAATAATGGAAAGAGGCTAAAATAAACTAGGAGATGATCAAATTTGAGGAAGAATAAAATAAATTCATGATATAATAATTCAATAATTCCCCTAATATTTTATGATTTAGAACTCTAATATTCAACTCCACTTTTTTTTTTTTATAATTCCTTGTGAAATGAGAGAATCTATAGAGATACATGTTTTCTATTATTGTATTAACAAGGCATGTAATGTGTTTTAAGTACCAAATTTTATATCAATCAATACCAAGTTTTTAGTGAAATGAATTTATAAACTTGATCAAATTAGGGAACAAAAGAGAGGGAAAATAATTATTTGACAAAATTTTATAGGGGTCCAACACTAGATGGTGCTACATGTTGTGGGCTAAAGTTCCGAAGGGTGCTAGTGTAGACTTGTGAGATATTTTATCTTGAATATTTATAATGACTTTGATTATGATTTCCTAAGTTTAGGGCTCTTGTTAAGTTGATTGGATTGATTAATTTTATTGGTTTGATTCCAAATTGATTGATTTGATCAAATTTTAGGTGTTTACTTGAGTGTTTTTAAACCTTTCATAGAGGAGGTTCAAGGATTACGCTAGTAGAAAACTATATGTAAGTTAATATGTTGGAGAGTAGGTGTTTTTGCATACAAATTTAAAACATAAAGCAATACAAATGAAATATTTCCATTTTAAAACATTTTACATACATATTTAAAACATAAAGCAATGCAAATGAAATATTTCCAAGATTAAATAGTTGCATATAGATTTAAAACATAAAGCAATACAAATAAAATATTTCAATTTTAAAATATTTAAAACATAAAGCAATTAAAATTAAAATTAACAAGTAAATTCTTTTGGTTGGATTCAGTTCAACGTTGCTTTTTTGTGTAGGTAAGATTTTTCCCTAAACCATAAAGTGACTGTAGGGTTTCATTATTTGGTAGGAAGATTCAAATAAAAAAACCTAAATACAAATACAAACACACAAAAAAACCTAAATACATAGTTAAATATCATAAAATGAGAAAAAATGGAAAAAATAGAGAGAAGACTCACCCGAAAGCTGTAAATGTCTCTCTCTCACCCAGGATCCTATTTGCAACATAGGTAAAAATGGGCTCACAGTTGATTTTTAAACAATTAAATACTTCTACAAATCATGATCCCACTTATTACAAATTGGGATCTCGTTTCATAGCAATCGAAATTATGTTTTCTATAAATCGGGATACCATTTTGTAAATCTAGGTTTGGGACACCGAAACGAAATGAAACCCTGATTTTAAAAAATGAGATCCCATTTTAATTTTAGGCTCAGGACCTCAAAGAAAAATGGGATCCTGATTTCTAAAAAATGAGATCCCAATTCGTTTCACCCAATTTTAGGATTTTTTCTAAGGCCGAAACTTCCACCTTAAGTGCACTCAACTTCATACTTGGCTATGGAATTAGGGACTAATGCAACAACATGAGAATTAAGGATATAAAACTTGAAATGCTTAATTGCTTTGACAACAACATAAACATGCTTCCCCATTGGTGAGTATTTAAGCTCATGAGCCTTCAAATGAAAACTCATGAATTCTATAGGATATTCAATCCCCTCACTATTATGTTACACCAAGCTAGTAAATAATGTATGTCTAGGGGCGTAACTATGCATGATGAAGTCTTTTGTGTAGTCTAGGAAAACTAAGGTTGGAACATAAGCAATAGCCTCCTTAATGTCATTGAAAGAAACTTTTCTTTTTGCACTCCAATGAAATATTGACTTACCTTTCATCATATCAATGGCATGACGAGTCTTCTATGTGAAGTCTGGAACAAACCTCTACAAGAAATTCACCTTCCCAAAGAAGGAATGAACCACCATCTTACTTGAAGGTAAATTAAGATATTGAATTGACTTGACCCACTTGAGATCAATATTGATACCTTCCTTAGATACAATGTGTCAAGGAGCGTACCTTTTGTAACCCTAAAAATGGATTTTTTGGGGTTGAGGGAAATACCATATTGTTGGCACCTCTCTAGTACTTGTTGGAATTGATGATAATGATCTTGAAATTTCTTTGAAAAGATAGTCAAGTCATCAAGATAAACCACAATGAACTTACCCATCACATCACGAAAATCCAAGTACATGTTTCTCTTTAAAACGTGGCACCAACATTGATCAAACCAAAAGGAATTCTATGATAAGAAAATGTGGCCCATGGAGTAGTGAAAATAGTCTTATGTTGATCTTCTTCGCTCACCTCCACTTGATTATATCCTGAAAAACCATCTAACATAGATAGAATTTCAAAGCTCGTCACTATTTGTAATACTTGGTCAATTACCAACACTAGGTAATTATCCTTCAATGACGATTGGTTCAGGTTTCAAAAATCCACACAAATACAGATCTCTCCATTTTTTTTCTATACTAGAACAATGTTTTCTATTCATGTTGAATGATGAATAGGAAAGATGATTCTAGCATTTAGCATCTTCTAAATTTTGATAATAATGGTACCTAAAATTTTTGGATTATATCGCCTTTGCTTCTACTTATGCAACATAGAATCTTTCTTAAGGGGAATTTCATGTTGGACCTCCTTTAGACAAAATTATTTCAAATCATCATAGGAACAGGCAAGAAAATCCATGTACTGCAACAATTTTTTTGTAAACTTATCCTTTTCCTTTGATGTACAGCTGTAGATCAAAAAATGGACATTAGACATAAAAGGAAATGAAGAATCAAAGCAAGCAACTACTAAACCTGCTATACTCAATTCAATATAATCTAATCTACCTATGAAGTACAAACAACATAGTAAAATCAAAATAAATGCAACATTACCTTCACCGTGTTGACAATGATTTACCTCCATAGTATTCCTTTGGTTCAATTTTCTCTCATTTTTTATTTGTGTAATTCTTCACTTCAAGCTCAAGAGTATGATATGATCACAATGATGCAAAACACTAGAATTTATGGTTAGTTTTAGAATGAGAAAGAAGGTTTCATTTTATAGAGGATTTGATAGAAAAGCGACGATCAAGATTGAAAAGAAAAATGAATGGATGAGATTATGAGAAGGAATGGTAAAGTTACCATTTTAATTGAAGAAAGGATAATATTGAATTATCTAATTAAAATGGTAGATAATGGTGCACATGAAGTTTCCATTTTGAAGATTGAGTTGATTGGTGGATGAAGAAGATGCTTCCAAAATGAAGGAAAGTTAATGATTTAGGAAAGATTTAGATTCCAAAATTGAGATAGAGTTAACTGATAATTCAGAAATGGGAAGTAAGTGTAATAAATAAATAAAATTTATTTATTTGCACCCATATGATTAAATTAATATATAAAAATATTTATTTAGTTATAGAAGAATTTAGGAATTAGCTAATTAAATAAATAAATGATTTATTTAATTATGAAGAATATTAGATGTTTCCAATTTGAAGACTTAGTTGACTGATGATGGAAGAAAGGGTTGACTAAAGAGATGAGAATGGAAATTATTTGAAATGGGAATCAAGTCACATTTAATTAAATAATGAAAGATTATTTAATTACATGGATAAATGGGAATTAGGACATAATTAAATAAATATGATTTACTTAATTAGTGAGGAAGGGTAAATTAAAATGAATTAATTACATAACATAGAATCAATTAATTAATAGTAGAATATGTCATTTTGTAATAATTAAATAATGAAGCATTATTTAACCATTAGTGGAAAGATGATAATTAGTGTTAAAATGCTAGTTTGTAGGCTAGGACAATTTTAGGTATCTACATTTTCCCCCTCTTTGATACAATGTGTTTTTATAGTGTTGTGTCAAAGAAAATAAAAAAAAATTCAATTTTAGGTTTTGCCCCAATATGCCCTAATGATGGTGGGATAGCATGGTGCCTCCTCAAGAAATTTGGTAAAAATTCTAAAAAAAATTCCAAATTTTTTGACAAGTTGATTTGATGTGATTAGGTGTGAGGACTAACAAAAGAAATGTTATCTAGAATAAAATGTTAGTAATAAGTGAATAATTATTAGATAGATCTTGATCAATGCATGATTAATAATATTTGAGCTTTCAGCAATGCATATTTTTTCATCATAGAGCGTTTTATTATGTGGCAAGTGATGTATGCACAACTTTTGTTTCCATTTGCCTAAAGATATGATATATGGACCAGTGGATATTGTACACCAAGTTGAGACAAACCTTGGTGACATTAGTATCTACTTGTCAAAGATTCAGACACATCAAACAAGGAGTGCCTTGATTCATACTAGTAACAATAAAACCTTGGTGGAATATGTAAGAGAATAACCATAGAGCATATTTATCCATATACAAGAAAGCATTAGATTGGAATTTAACTTGCATAAGATGTTTGGTGTAGACGTTCAAATTATCCTGATTGATATTGTGCACTCAATTTTGATTCACTAACACCAATTCTTCCTTAATCACTTCTTTACAAACCAATTAATTGAATAATCCTTATTTAATTAATTCATCAAGATTCCTCTTTTAATTAAATAAATCAACTTTATTTGATTAAATCTAATGATCTTCTTTTAATTAAATAAATTATTTTATTTAATTAAATCCTAATGTTCCTCTTTTGATTAAATAAATCCTAAAGTCTCTTTTTTAATTAAATAAATCAACTTTATTTAATTAGATCCTAATGTTATTCATTTAATTGAATAAATCAAATTTATTTAGTTGAATTATTAACCTCCCAACTATCCTCTCATTTGATTTAAATAAATCTAAATATCTAAACCAAATGTCATATCAACTAATTCCATCTAAGTTAATTAAATCCTAATTAATTCCTAACACTAATCCTCCTTTTCCTCTAGCTTTTGCAACTTGCACATGTAAATCAATTTATTTGATTTATTAATTCCTCTATTTTCATTCAAATGTGGCATATCTTTGGAATATTCCACCAATGTGAAATCTCCCTCCCAAAGGACTTTTTTTCGAAAACACAAGATCCATGTCCTCCTGAGCCAACCCTACTAACCCCTCTGGAATCTACATTCACCTACATGGCTTCAACATTGTTCAAAATTGCCCACCTCTACAGCATGTTGACAAGGCACACCATTGGGCTCTAACCTGGCCATTTTCCATTTCATTCTCTCCATCCTTTCCCAGGACTGGCTCACATCTGGGATCCACAACTTCATGCAAGGTTACTATCTGATGCATTTGAGCATGTTCATCCACATTTTCATCCAAGTTTTCATAGATTTCCATCATCCATAGCTAGGTTATTGACAATTTTCTAATCAAGGATCAATCAATCATCATCAAATTTATCAAGGAATTGGGAAATGGCTTCTTTCTACATCAAAGAAGCACTAATTCCCCCATGGGATATTGGTTTGAGCATTTAGAATAGAATCATTAGCTTTTACTTCTTATTTTGGCTTTGATTTCAATGTTCTTGTGTTTGAATGAATTTCATGAGGAATGTTTGTTTAGACTTGTTTATTGACTAATTTTTGATTGTTTGTTCATGTTTGAGTAGGTCTAAGCTAAGCATTCACATTTTGGCACTAGAAGGAGGGCGAATCTTTCAAAATTAATACAATTCTTTTAATACTCATGTTGTTTTTTTCAAATTTTTGTGCTTCAAGAAATGATGTTGAGAAGGAAAATAGCTATGTTGGAATCCAAAGGTTAAGTATAGCTTACACCGCCCAAAAAAGCAATGTTGTATGGATTCTCCTAAGGATTGGATCTCACAAACTCCAAGGGTGACACTGCTACAAATACTTCAACACACCTGTCTAGTCTATTTCTCCATAGAGTGAAGTTGACTTCACCAGAGCGATGTTGAATCTCCAAGCAATGACACCTTCATGGATTGTGACACTGGGTTGGGGTAAAAGGTGAACTTTCAAGTTTATTTTAACATGTGCTTTTTGTTTCCTTAATCATCTTGAACTTTAAAAAATAATCAAAGGGTTAAAAAGAGCATTAGAAACTCACTAGATTTGGTTTTAGGTTTTAAGAATTGAACAAACAACTCCAAACATTTCATCTTGGTGCTATAAAAAGAACCCATTACTTCTTTTGAAGTCTAAAATGAACATGTGTCTTTCTTGTTTTGTAATATTTTTTACAAAATAATATAATTAAAAGGGCATATGCACTTCTCTCGCTCTTCGTGGTGATCTTGAGAATCAAAAGTCTTTTGGTGATATTAGGTTGTCTAAAATATTTCCTCCACACTTCAATTTGGGCTCTTAAAAATTGAACAAATATTGCTAGTGTGAGATAAGTATATTGCATGTGTTCTCTCTTTGTTCACGCAAACAAAGATTGATCAAACTACGGATATACTTACTTTTTTTTAGCTTTAGAGGGTGTTACTTGGTGGGAAAAATTACTCACCCCAAGGGAACAACCCAAGTTGTAACAAGCATAAGCCAAGCTCTTCCAAACCGCTATACAAATTTGTGGTTGCAAGGAAAGTTTGCAATCAGCTTAGTGATGCATGATAGCTCTCCCCCAGTATCTTTATGATGCATAAATCCCTTGTTCTAAGGGTTTGGAGACCTCTTGAGGGAGTTTATCATTGTGTCCTTTGAACTGGATGCACTTATTATGAACCATTGTGTAGTAGCCAAAAATCCCAATATTTGTTGGCGTCAAGAGGTCGGACCTCCAGAGCTATCCCACATACTTACGATTATTTGTAGAGATGAAAAGTTCATCATGGGAGATTCATGAGAACTGAAGCTTGGCTGACCCGCAAAAGTGAGTGTCTTGGAGGGGAGCTAGTGTGGTCAAGCTTCTAGTCATTCACTCTGAATAAGCACAATTGGATTTATCCAAGTGGAAATTCAACAAACATTTTCTTTTTCCATCCTAGGATTGTGCAATTTTGATTTATTTACACACATTGTTTGGATCAAAAATCTTGTGAACAAACATTCAACAAGGACATCAAATTTCAAACCTTTATAAGAAGCAAATACCTTTGAAAAATCCAAGTGCTACTGCTTGTCCCTAGGGATTTCATCCCTAGAGGCTTCTAAGTATTTGGGTTTATATCTTAATTTTCTCTCTAAAGTCAACATTAGGGAACTATTGCCTTGGTTCTCTTGATTTCTACATAATGGACTTTGTGGGATGAAAATAAATTGAGACATTAGACATTCAGTTTGAAAAGCTAAGCAAGAAAGTGTTTGTGGTAAAAAGGACTCATTAAGGAAAGATAAAAGACAAATTGAACCTCACATGTTTTTTCTCAAATGATTTCTTGCAAGATCAAAGTTCCAAAACCAAATTCCATCAATCAAAAAAAAATATTAGTCCAAGAAATCTCAAGAAACGTTAGTCTATTCTTTTCGCAGTTAAAGAAAGATTGCTTTATAACTTTTACAAACATGCATCAAAGGATAACCCAAACTCGTACTTGTTCTATTATTGTCAAAATCCAAGTATTTTTCAACATTTGGAGTATCTCACTTTGTAGAGTTAGCAAGTTATTGGAAGTATAGCATGTTCTTCAATACCCAGGTCTTGTAAACAAAAGTCTCTCTAGGTTCACCTAGTATCAAAGTCAACACTTTCATCCATCCTCAAACAATCAATCAAAACCCATCTCACAAACAACTCTTAGAAATCTTGGAAAAATATTTCAGACTAGACCTTTGGAAAATCCTTTAAATCCAATAAAAATCTTTTTTGACTAAGTGTGTGTGGATGCATCCTTCTTCATACACTTAGTTAAATTATCATCTTGTGGACAAGTTTATGCCAAGACAACATCCGACCTCTTGGAGCTTATGAGTTCATTATCAAATCCAAATCAAATCCAAAGTCCTAAAGTCTAGTATCTCCTTCAAGGTTTATTAAGAGTTCAATCATTCATAATCACTCATCTTTCATCATCTCATCACCACCTTTTGATCCTTAACATCTTAGACTTTATTTTCTTTTACCTAAAGTTTAGACCAATCCAAGGGGTTAGAGGTTCATCTCCCACATTCTTGAAAACTGATCCTTATTTTATGGTCCAAACTAGATCTCAACACAAGAAGAACATGGAAACAAAAAAAGAAACATCCACTTCAAGTGACTTGAGTCAAACTACACCTGAAATCAACCCCATTGGATCTAGCAATCCCCCACTCAATCTTCCTCAACTTCCACAAGATCTTTAAGAGGGAGGTTGTCAAGTGGAGGATATCACCAACAATTTCTTAGGAATGACTCAAGATGAAATCATAGAAATGGTCCAAAATCATGAAAATCACAAAATTGTCAACACAATTATGAGACTTAATCCTTCACAATACATGTTGGAATTGGCTAAAGAGGGGGATGAACTCCCTTCTAACTATGATGTAAGCAATATTGTGGAGAAACCTCTTGGGATCATGCCACCAATCTCATTCACACCTTCCTTCCAAAGCATCATTCAACCCATCCCACAACGAATTTCATCTCATGTTCCAAGTCAACCCATAGTTACCAAGGGGAGTTCATTGGTTCATGCTCTTCAAACACATCCCCTTGTAAATAACCAAGACTTGGATGCAAACACCATCTTGGGTCAATCTGTCCCTCAAGATCCGAAACACCCATACATTTTGCTTTTCTTTCATGACACCAATAATCCATCCACCTTTGTAACACCGACATATTCCCTTAATACACAAGCCTCTCTCCCCATGACTTCACAAGGAAAAGGGGGAATATTTGGAAAAGGAAGAATATTTGATCCCTCATTATCACTTTCTCAAGTAATCACACCACCCATCTTCCCACCATTTCTCCCTCTACCATTGACATCCACACCGATTCTCAGGTTAGGGCAACCCCCTTTACCAATCCTAAATCAACAAAATCAAAACAATGCTCCAATCATAAATCAAATCAACATAACAAAACCTTCAATCATGCCACCGATATTGCAACACCAGGTGGAACCAATCCAACGACACAATCAATCGCTGCACCATCTATAAATGTGGTCTCCCAAGGACCTAGCATATCCACCACACCATCTGCCACACAATCCCCTATCATCAATCCAACAACACCTCAACAACCACCTCAAAAAACTCTCATCACAACATCTCACACCATTCTAAATCCTCCATCTCCATCACCAAAACCAAACATGGCAAACCAATATAGCATCACGTTGTAAGTAGCCCAACAAGCATACCAAAAGGCGCTTCAATAATTTCAAAATTAGCAAGCCACACAAGATGCACAACAAGCTACTCAACAAGTGCAAACACAACAAGCTACATGACAAGCATTGTAGGCTTCCTAAGCCCAAGCTTTATTGCAACAACAACAAACCACACAAGTTGTCCAAGCTACACAAGCTACTCAAGCAACACAAGCTACACAAGCCACACAAGCCGCATAGGCCGCCCAAGCTGCTCAACAAGCTCAAGCTTAGGCACAAGCTCAGTATCAAGCCCATCAGGCTCAAGCGCAAGCACAATACCAAGTACAACAACAAGTAGCTCAACAACAAGCATATCAAGAAGCTTTGCAACAATACCAAGCCCAATAAGAAGCAACTTAACAACTAGCCCAACAACAAGTGTTTTTGGCACAACAATAATTGGAAGCATACCAACAAGCGTTGATCACACACCAAAGCTTGTAACAACCTCCCACAAACATGCAAAACACTCCACCTATCACTCAAATGATCAAACCACCCCAAAACACATTCATCCCACCACCTGATCCGCAAAATGACATGTCTGCACAAATCAAATTGCTTTCACAACAAGAGATAGACCTCCAATCTGGAAAAAAAATGAAAATACCAAGCACTTTGTGCCCTTATCCATTTGATAGAAGCATTGTGATTGTTTTATTCCCAAAAGGATTTGAAATCCCTAAATTTGACAAATATCATGGGACAGGAAATCTTGAAGATCACATCAAGGAATTCTAGGTACATTGTATGGAAGTTGCATACAATGACACTTATCTAATGCAACTATTCCCTCAAATTCTTTCTTGACCAACAATGGAATGGTTCTCTTGCCTTCCTCCCGGAATCAAAAAGTTCCAAGAAATTATTAATGTATTCATACAGAACTACACATTCAACATAGGCATGGATGTGAGTCTAGAGGAACTATCTGCTCTCAAACACGCTAAGGGGGAAACATTCAAATCCTTCTTACAATGATGGAAATCCAAGGCCAACAGGAGCAAGTGGACTATGCTAGAAGAACAACAAATCTGCACTATCATCACTAATCTTGAAGGAACCTTGTCCTTCCATCTAAAAATGCAATGCATCACCACATATGACGAGTTGATCTCCAAGGAACTTAACATTGAAAGAGCCCTTATCACATAAGGGGGGACACCCACTTATCAAGACAACCACCCATCAACTAGTTATAATGAAAAACCTCGCACATGGGAAAAGAATAAGAATGTCACTAATGATGGTGGCATTGACACCAAAGTTGTCATCAATGCCCCAAGGAAAAATACACAATCATACCAACAACCACAAACCAATAACTGAAACAACACACAAGCCAATGTAGTATTGCAACCACTCAATAATCAAGTGGTCAACAATTTGAATAATCAAGGGGGGCCACCCCCATGAATCAATTATCCCCCCAAATGAAAATGCACACCCCTTGGGGGATCAATCGAATTTGTCATGAAAAAATTGGTAAAGGAGAATCTCATTAAAATCCTCATTTATGAGAATTATCAGGAGCCCCAAGTGAAACCACCATGGTATAATAAAAATCACCTTTGCGATTTTCATAAAATCAAGGGGTACATGACGACCAGTTGCATGAGATTGAAAATTTTGATCCAAGATCTTATTGATGACAAAACCATAAATGTTGAACAACCTGTAGGAAACCAGGACCTAAAAATATACACAAATCCAATGCTAGATCACAATAAAGGGAACAACAATGAAAATGAAAAGTATAACAATGTAAACCATGTTTACGACCATGTTGTTGCATCCTTGGATGAATGGGTCACTGTTGTCAACATCAAGGGAGCTAGAGCCAACTGTGGAGTCACCACATGCGATGGAAGAGTTACCATTCCTAGACCATCACAACCATCCAAGGCACCAATCTCTAATCCGAAATCCATTCCCAATGGTTATAATGTCTTGGACTAGCTGAAAAGAACCCCTGCTCAGATCTCCATCATGGAGTTACTAAAAATCTCACATGCACATAGGAAGATCCTAGAAGAGGCACTAGCCACATCCTTCATCCCCATAGATCTTGATGTAGACCAGTTCCAAGCTATGGTCAGACACATCACCACACTACATCTCTTAACATTTTATAATCAAGACCTCCCAATTCAACCATCTCATAATCTCACACTCCATCTCGAAGTCTTGGTCCATAAGAATAAAGTCAAAAGAGTCTTGGTGGATGGGGGTGTAGGTTTGAATATCAGTACTCTCAAGCTAATAGAGAATCTAGGATTCTCCAAGGACATCATTGAAAAAGGTAAAGGTATTACAATCAAGGAATATGATGATCAAGAAAGAGTGTCTCAAGGAACTATTCAACTCCCTGTTCAAGTAGGGCCAACTATCATGGAAACTACTTGTCAAGTCCTTGATCAAGAATTACCTTATAATATCCTCCTAGGGCACCCATGGATCCATGGAATGCAAGTTGTTGCCTCTACCTTTCATCAATGTGTCAGGTTTCCCTATCAAAATCAATAGGTCACAATCCATGGTGATCCCAATCTATTTTATTATTGCAAGAATCTAGAAGCCAAGTACTACAAGATCCCTCAAGTACCAAAGAATGATGAAGGCCCTACAAATCCATATGTAGACCCATCTACCTTAGCCTCCACTTTTGAGAAAAATACACCCACCATTCCTGACATCTTTGATATCAAAGTAATTATCCAAGACAATGGGTGTGGAGATTACAAAATGAAGAAGAGTGCCTTCATAATAGGAGAGTTACCTCAATCTCCTAGATCTCATGGGCAACCACATCCAAATAACACTTTAGCCCAAACTTTCAAAGCAGACCCCTCCAAATTCAGCTGTAGGGGGGACCTAAGTCGGGAGGTGGTGGATGAAAAGTACATATCAAGTCTATTGTACCAAGATGAAAGGCCCATGCCTGATCTTCCCATGGATGATAATAGAAAAGGACTACAGATAATGCAAGGATGGGGCTATAACAAAAACAAGAAACTCAGACAAAATGACAATGGTCTTCTAGAACCTATCATTCCTAAGAAGCATGTAAGGAATCTTGGCCTTGGATGTACTCCTTCGAAAATAACCATACTTGGAAAAGGTTCCCCAGTTAGAAAATTCAAAGTTCTCGTTCAGTTACTGGTATCCACAGGTCTGCCCTTAGATAACTTTACCTTTGACATAACTGATGTGTGTGATGAGGATCCCATAACTGATCTACCCATGCTATTTGAGGATTCCTCCCTTCTCATGATTAGTACCTTATCTTTTGAGTCAAACAACCAAAACCATGAGCTAAACTTAGTCTATCCCCAACTCATCGATTACAACCAACAAGAACCACCAATTTTGGAAACGTTTGAAAATGATGAGACTCTCTCAGAATTCATGGGATTGCAGAATACTATACCATGTGGAGATCACAAAGCCAAGTTTGAAATTGATTTGGACACACATTCCTATTATGGGGAAATGATTGAACCCCTCAGTCGCAAAAGTTAAAATGTAAGAATAATATCTAGGTCTTTGAGTGAAAACCACACTATGGCACTCCCTGACCCAAAAATAGTAAAAGAAAAGGACGCATCCAATGGTGAAAACCTCTTTGAGGTGCTAGAGGATGAGGGATTCAATCTTCGCCTTAGTACTATTCATCAAGAGAAGTCAGTAGTCTTAGCAAAAAAGTGCAATCCGGTCAACTTGGGAACAAAAGAAACACCACACATAACCTTCTATGCAGAATCACTTTTGACAAAAGAACAAGAACTCCTAGCTACTTTTCAAAGGGAAAGAAAGGTAAAATTTGCATGGATGTATGCTGAAATGCCTAGTCTTGATCCATAAGTTGTGGTTCACCATCTAGTTGTCTATCCAGAAGAAAAACCAATAAGACAAAAACTAAGAAAGATTCATCCACAAATAGCTTTACTGGTCAAACTTGAATTAAAAAAACTTCTTGATGCTAGCTTCATATGGTCAATTGATTATCCAAAGTGGGTTTCAAATCTTGTACCTATTTCAAATCGAACTGGGGGCATCCACATCTGCACAAACTTCAGAGATCTAAACAAAGCATGTCCCAAGGGTGATTTCCCTCTCCCAAATATCAGCATGATTGTGGATCAAATAGCAAGACATGAAATGTTGTCATTAATGGAAAAAATCTCAAGGTACAATCAAATCATGATAAGTAAAGATGACCAACACAAGATAACTTTTACTTGTCCATGGGGGACATATTGTTGCAACATGATTTCATTTGGGTTGAAGAATGTAGTAGCTACCTACCAAAGACCTATGACACTAAACTTACATGATATGATTCACAAAACTATGGGATACTATGTGGATGATATATTGGCCAAATAAAGAAATGTCAGGATCACATAGTGGAACTAAGCCCCATCTTCGATAGGCTAGAAGAATACAAGGTTAGACTCAATCCAAAAACGTGTGTCTTCAGGGTACAATTAGGAAAGTTACTAGGGTACATTGTATCTATGATAGGAATCAAGATAGACCCTACCAAAGTCAAAGCAATTCTTGAGTTGGAGGCACCAAGAACATTGAAGTAGTTGAGAAGTTTGTAGGGAAGGCTCTGATCCATTTGGTAGTTTATAGCATAGTTAGCAGATAAGGCTATCCCATACTCTCATCTACTCCACAAGGGGGTAGCATACAAATGGGATGAGAAATGTGATCAAGTGTTTAACAAGTTCAAGGATTACTTGCTCACACCACTAGTTCTTATTTTACCAATTCTAGGCAAGACATTGATCTTGTATATATCGACAACAGTAGCAGCCCTTGGCACTCTCTTAGCACAACATGATGAAAATGGGAAAGAGAGCTATTTACTACATCAGTAGAACAATTTTGGGATATGAGCTAAGTTATACATCCATTGAAAAGGCTTTCCCAATAGTCGTGTTTGCCGCACAAAAATTTAGACACTATATGCTAACACATTAGATAAAACTCATTGGCAAGATAGATCCTCTCAAGTATTTTCTATCTAAAGAAACACTCACAAGGAAAACAAATAAATGGGTTATGATCCTAACAAAACACGACATTGTGTATGTAGAACAAAATGCCATTAAAGGACAAGAAATTGCAGACCAATTAGCAAAGGCACCAATATATTAAAAAAATCCACTAGTATCAGAGTTCCCTGATGAGTCAATCTTTAACCTAAGCATAGTAGATCACTGGAAAATGTATTTTGATGGATCCTACACACAACATGGGTTAGGAGTTGGAGTATTCTTCATTACACCACAAGGAGATTGCATACCCAAGTCATATAAGTTGCCTTTTCCTTGCACAAACAACATCGCAAAGTATGAGGCCCTTGTCATAGGACTTAGAATTGTAGTACAATGGTAGATCATGGCACTCAAAGTTTATGGAGATTCACAACTAATCATCAACTAGGTCAATGATGAATACCAAATAAAGGATGACAAGTTGACTCCATACAAGAAATTGGTGGAAAGCCTCAAAGAGTTCTTCATTGACATCATGTTTGAGCAAATACTAAGGGAAAACAACAGAGCAATGGATGTTATGGAAACAATTAGATCACTATTGGATATCCCATGCAATGTCCCTAAACAAGAATTCCTTGTAGAGAAGCTTCTCATACCAACATTCAAGGTACTAGAGTCTGAATTCGTGTGTGAAATTGTTGGTCACGGTGATCCCTAGTATCATAATATATACACGTACTTGAGAATAGGAGTCCTCCCTACTGATATCGCCTCGAACCTTAAAAGAGCATTTGTCAAGAAGTCATCCCGCTTTTTTATCTTGGGAGACACCCTATACCGTAGGAGTATTGAAGGAACCCTTTTATGATGCCTAAATACTGAGGAAGCTTCAACTGCTATAACTGAGGTACACAATGGAATTTGTGGATCACATTCGAGTGGTATGACCTTGACTAAGAAACTACAAAGGACTGGTTACTTTTGGCCTACAATGGAGAAGGAATCTCACAACTATGTTTGAAGATGTGTGTAGTGTCAATAGCATGGGGATCTCATCCATGCACCAACTCAAGAGCTCCACACAATCATTACACCTTGGACCTTTTCAAAATGGGGGATTGATGTCATTGGTAAAATCAATCCCACCTCATCTAGTGGACATAAGTTCATCATCACTGCCACGAAGTACTTCAAAAAGTGGGTAGAGGCCATCCCTATGACCTATATTATAGGAAAGCATATTTCCAAGTTCATCCTAAACTACCTAATTTTCCGCTACAGTGTCCCTCAAGCCATTATCTCAAATAATGGGACACCTTTCAAAAACCAGGATGTTCAAGACCTATGCCAAAAGTTCAATATCCAACATCACTTTTCCACTCCATACTACCCCTAGGGTAATGGCCAAGTTGAGGCTATGAATAAAACCTTCTTGAAAATCCTAAAGAAGGTAGTCAATGACAGTCATGATTGGCACCTACAGCTAATCCTACCTTATGGACCTACTGAGTGAGTATCCACATGCCTACAAGTGCAACCCCTTTCTCCCTAGTCTACGGATCATAAGTCATCCTTCCCATCGAGATTGAGCTCCCATCCTTGAGAGTATCATTGCATAATCTCATTACTAATGAAGAATATCAGGTGTCACAATTGAACGAGCTAAAACTACTGGATGAGTGATACATAGATGCTCTAAATCATTTGTAACTCTACAAAAACCATCTCAAGAGGAGCTACAACAAGATCAGGAGTCAAACCTTTCAAGTCAGAGAGCTCGTATTGAAGGAGAATAAAAAAAATGTACCAAATCCATAAAGGAAGGTAAATTTTGAACTGAATTGGTTGGGGCACTTCATCATCACAACAAGCTACAAATTAGGAGCATATCAGTTATCCACACTAGAAGGTTAGCCTTTGTAGGAGCCTATCAATAGCTCCCATCTCAAAAAAAATTATGCCTAAACTTGCAAGGTATAAATCCAAAAAATCCAAAAAAAATATAAAAAATATAAAAATCAAAAAAAGGATTGAAAATAGTAAAAAAAAAAATCGTCCTCTAGTGAAAACCACTTCGATGGCGCTTTGGGCAAGTACCTTAGTGAAAACATAGTAAATAGGTGCCTCATGTAAATAAGCTCTTTCCATCCACCATGATCTCTACGTCTTGTTCTATATCATTCATCCATCACACTTCCATAACTCCATTCATCACCCATTTGTGTCTGCATCATAGTTTGATCTTGTATGTGTATCATGATCCCTCCTAGTACTACTCGGCCCATTCCTAAGGTCAGTTTGTCCTGCCTATATCAGAGTATTCTATTGCACCACGCTGGGGGCATGTTCTTATACCTTCATTGGATTGGATTCATGTATATTATTGAAGTCTTCTTTAAAATTAAAAAATCTAAAAACATTCATAAAATCAAAAAATCCAAAAACATTCAAAAAAATAGAAAATTCAAAAAAAATCATAAGATTAGAAAATCCAAAAAACATTCATAAAATTAGAAAACCCAAAAAAATATTCAAAACATATCAAAATCAAAAAATAGGTCAAAAGTCAGAAAAAATTCAAAAAAAAGAGTTGTCTTGTCGAACTATGGGTCTTTGAGCTTTGAACGTAGGCAAGGCCATTATCGATGTGTCCCTAAGACACCCTAGGTTAGTCCTTTAGGAGTCTATCATAATAAACTAGCAATCCATTTGTTCATATCTCATCAATAAACGAGTATGTGTTAGTTGAACTACATGGTCTCTATGTGTATAACATAGGTAAGGCTAATCTTTGATCAGCCCCCAAGGCCCCTAGGATAGGTCTTTAGGTTAGGTTCTTGGTCGAAATCTTAGAAAACACCAAAACATTGGAAAATTTGAAAGTCAAAACATTTGTAAAACATCTTGAAAATACCCAAAACAACCTCAAAACATTTCAAAACTTCAAAAACATCCAAATATTTGAAAAAATCCATTCATCCCATTTCGCATTCACCCACAATAAACATCCACTCATAATAAATGATTGTCACCACCAACCTTTGGTAAAACAATCAAAAGCAAGTATAGAAAATTTAAAAGTGTAAACTCAAAAGTCAAGGTCTCATGTCTAGGCCAGTAGGTAAACAAGTTGGTCAACTCTTGGTATTAATAGCTCATCATCCAGTCAATCCCAAATCATCTAGTAACATCATGTCCTAAGATGCATCCTTCCTACAATGGACATCAAAATTAGGCATCACCGTAGTTTAGTCTCGCCTAGCGGTATGAAGAACATTAGCTTGTATGTTTACTTGATCTTTGTCTTTTTGACTTATCTTAGAAAGGAATGGGGCAATGATCATTATCTTTTGTCTATTGTGCTTGTTGGATATTCTAGTAATATAACCTTGGTCATGCTTACTTTGTTTGGTCTGTAGGGAGGGTGTTTTAGGTGTCTTGTTGACCACATAGGAAGGCTTGCTCTTCTATGTTTTGGTCTGGGATATTTGAAATATTTGAACTACATTTTAAATAAGGTTTCGTATGCCAGGTGTGAACAGGGATACTCCTATCTGATTTTTGATTCAAATTCCATCACACTAGGTACAACGCCATCCTGGTTCTTTATACCTTGATGCATTGTATCTATGTGTGTTATCAAACATAAGGTAAGTAAGCCCTTTTAAAATCCCAATTCCTGATAAGCAAAACATCCTCATTGTTCATCATTATCTCTAATAAAGTCTCACAAATCATGGACTTGTTGGATCCTCTTTTCATCATCTCATTTATTCTTTCTTCTCTCCACGCTAACATGGTACCATGATAGTTAATCAAAACATCACCAATGCATCCATCCCACATCCACAAACCATCAACATGTTGCATATCATTCATATCATATATAATAGGAAACACTGGTCATCTCACATGCATTGCACTTCATCATTACATAATATAGTTTGGTTATTCTAAGCATCTCATTAACCATACATTTGCATCAATTGCATAATCATATAGGCATCATCATATCATCCATATATGCATATCATACATGAAAAAGATGTTGAAAAAGAAAAGGAGCATGTCATAACATCCCATACATCTCATAATCATAACATATAAACATCATCCATTTTTTGCAAACATCATCATCATAAAAGTGCATGGAGATAATACAAAAAGAAATGCGTCCATAACATCCATAAACATCTGCATGATCATCCATCACATAGAGTAAAATCCATACATATAGAATCACATTGCATATACATAGAACATCAAATGAATCCATCCATAAAGCATAAATAAAGTAGAACAATCATATCATATATCAAAAAATCATCACTATCATGGTACAAATCTAAATCATGTGTATGTATGTCAATTAGTGTACAATGCCCACAGGGCTATCAAAAACATAACCTGTGAGTCCCAAAAAGAATCGAATCTTGTGATAAAAAAAATGTGTGTAGTAGCTATCCCTGACTACTACTCCCCTCACCTGGATGCCTCTTTGGCTGGTCCTCTGCCTATCTCAACCCTATTTGATGAGAATAATCTAGCACCCAAGCAGTCGAAGGTACAACCTGTCGATAATGGAATTTGTAATACTCTGCCTCTTTGACAACATCATGGTACATCTACGTAGGTACTATCCTCCCCTGGGACGAGGTAACCATGCTCTCTAGCTACTACCTCCAACCAACCTCCTAGGCTTGTTGTAGCTTTGTTGCCTGCCTCTACTAGCACTCGTGATCTCTCTCTACAATGAGGGCCTGAACCTGCTATCTATCATGATCCCTCTCAACCATGACTGACTACAACTATGCCTACAACCCCTAAACTTTCCCTTGTAACTATTATATCTGGGCATCTCATTGATCTAGCTATTGTACCTAAGGTGGATGGTGTGGCTGGTGAGGCTGTTGGTCCCTCTGCTAGTCCCTCTACTAATCCTGCTATTGCTCTAGTTGTCATGGAGGTGGCCCATCTCTAGGTGGTGCCCCAAGATCCTATCCATCGTGACATTCTTGTGCCCTCCTGGTTGTCCTGCCTCGAGGTCTCCTCTATGGAAGCACTACCCACAGAATTGTTAGCCGAGGTGGGGATCCAAACCAATCATTGTATGCACATATAGTTCCTAGATTTTCCTGCCCCTGATCATAGGCCCATGGCCTAGCCACCAACTACTAGAAGGAATCAATTGCATCAGATGCAGGAATAGTCCATCCCCATGTGGTCTCTCAAGATGACTAGGTGAAGATGGCCACATACTGATCATTTGGTCAATCCTGAACATCACCAAACTGGCAGGCTACCCTATTTAGCAAGTAGCACTCTATGATTGTGTTCTCTCACCCCTGTACCAATCGATCCTGCTAGGCATAGAACAAATGTTGGATGTCACCATACCATGTAGGCATCTATAACTAGGGCCTCCATGTAAAAACTTTCATCTCGTCTATGAATCTATGCCAATGGGGTAGACCTAGCCATCCTACGTGCCTCAAGGTAATGCCACCCCTTTATCTCCAAACCATTGGATCGTCGAGCTCTACATTGACCATAGTGACCATCGGTCAGAGCACGACAATGTGCTCCCAGGCCCAAATATTCAATAATGTCACGCTAGTACCAATTGCTTGGTTGTCACAGTATGAAAACTCATGCAAATCATGGTATAACGAGGTTAGAATCACTGGCCCCCACACATAATGTGTCCTCTAGACAAGCATCCTCTCCCAGGCCAGGCCCCATCCCAAGCTGAAGTATCTTCCTTGTCGATTTGTAGCCACTAGCCCACATATAATGGCCACAACAATCAACCTCAAAATTGGCACCCAAACTCTATAGTAATCCAAAATGATCTGGTCCTAAGAAAATGTAAGCTCCTCAACCTCCATGACTTGAAATCATGTGTCACTATTGGCATCTGTGTCATAGATAACTTGATCTTCATGAATCGACAATCACCGGATGCGCCATACGTCCTCCAAAGTGATAGTCGCCTTGCCAGTAGGAAGGTGAAAGGATGAGTTCTCGCTATGCCACCTCTCATCCAACGCACCAAAGGATGATCTCACCAAAGTTCGCCTGTCGTAACTCATGCAAATCACTCAGTCTTCTCAGCACTGAGGGTTGATGCTCATGTTGAAGAACAAGCTCTCTAATCTCTTACACTCATGACGCCACAACATCAAATTTCATAAAAATACCTGACCCAGTTTGGAGTTTTTGACACAAGAACAATGAATGTGTTTCTATTTGCAAAGGCGTCACCATTTGAAAACTCCAAGCAATGACCTTGGAACCTTTGAAAATTCAAACCAAGCCGTGACGTCGCTATTTACACTAGCGGGCCCCTTTGACCTAGAAACCCTAAACTTAAACTGAACCACGACTTTTCCATTCACAATGGCATTGCCATTTGGAGTTTGGAGCCCTAAATTCAAATTCAGACGTGATGTCGCAATTCACAAAATCGGTGCTATTTGAGCCCTAGCGTTGTTGATTTTGCACTTTAAGCATCACTATATAGCGACAATGGAGACTTTGACTTTTCAAAATGTAATAAATGCACTTTAAAATCAAAACTCAAAGTCGAGTTAGGGTCACATACTACTGGTCCTGCACCTAGAGGTCTTTGGTGCACATAGACTCACTCGAAAATGTGTCGAGGAAGCACTCTTTGCGTGATCCTGCAGGAGGGTCAAAGCTCAAAAAGCTGGAATTCTCAAGGTGTGAATGCAAAAATGAATGGAAAGTGACCCCTCCAAGGCTATTTAAGCATGAAAAATAGGGTTTTTGCCCCTTTTTAGCTGTCAGTCTAGAATTTTATGCCCCTCGACACTATTTTTGGCAAACTAGGGCTCATTTTGCATCTTTTTTTTACGTTTTGGCATATTTTCAACATCCTAGAGCCTTTTTGGACCCATCGGGCAGCTTGTCCTCTTTTTTCAAGACATCACCCAAAAATCCAAATTTTCATCCAATCTCTCGAGGGTGCAATATACTAGCATAATTCTTCTCCCTGGGGCAATAGTGGGTCATCCAAAAAAAATAAAAAAAATTGAATTTTGATCTTGACAAGGTTATTCTTTGAACCAATGCAACAGGTATATTACTTCAAAGAGGGGAAAAATGTAGAGATTCAAATTATCCTAATTGATATTGTGCACTCAATTTTGATTCACTAACACCAATTCTTCCTTAATCACTTCTTTACTAACCAATTAATTGAATAATCCTTATTTAATTAATTCATCAAGATTCCTCTTTTAATTAAATAAATCAACTTTATTTGATTAAATATAATGATCTTATTTTAATTAAATAAATCATTTTATTTAATTACATCCTAATGTTCCTCTTTTGATTAAATAAATCCTAAAGTCATCTCTTTTAATTAAATAAATCAACTCTATTTAATTAGATCCTAATGTTCTTCATTTAATTGAATAAGTTAAATTTATTTAGTTAAATTATTAACCTCCCAACTATCCTCTCATTTGATTTAAATAAATATAAATATCTAAACCAAATGTCATATCAACTAATTCCATCTAAGTTAATTAAATCCTAATTAATTCCTAGCACTAATCCTCCTTTTCCTCTAGCTTTTGCAAGTTGCACATGTAAATCAATTTATTTGATTTATTAATTCTTCTATTTTCATTCAAATGTGGCATATCCTTGGAATATTCCACCAATTTGAAATCTACCTCCCAAAGGACTTTTGTCCTCCAACATGACATTAAAGGCTCTTACATGTCCTCTCCTTGAGCCAACTTGGAATTAACACCTCTTACAACTCTTCTTACACAATCCATCTTTTGAATTTCAAATTCCACCTACATGCATTTAACATGCACATTGTTCAAAATGTGCTCCACTCTCCTTCATTAGCATGTTGAAAAGTGGCACAAATGCCATTGGCTCAAGTTTAATCCCACATTCTTCCTATTTCTCATTATCCATCCTTATTTCATATAAATAGAGGACTTCTCTATTGATTTGGGATCTACAACTTCATGCAAGGTTACTATCTACATATTTGAGCAAGTTCATCCACATTTTCATAGATTTCATCATCCATAGCTAGGTTATTGACAATTTTCATCAAGGATCAATCAATCATCATCAATTTTATCAAGGAATTGGGAAAGGGATTCTTTCCACATCAAAGAAGCACCAATTCCCCCATGGGATGCTGGTTTGAGCATTTAGAATAGAATTTCATTAGCTTTTACTTGTTATTTTGGCTTTGATTTCAATGTTCTTATGTTTGAATGAATTTCATGGGGAATGTTTGTTTAGACTTGTTTATTGACTGATGTTTGATTGTTTGTTCATGCCTGAGTGAGTCTGCACCAAGCATTCACAAAGCTCAACCCAAAATTAGGCACATAAAAAAATTAGATATTAGTGGCTAATAAGAATACCCATGACTTGTCCCATTGGATCCTATTAGTTAAAATTTACATCATTATTAAATATGAGTTATCAAGTTCCCGTAACTCATTCATAACCATCTAGTACATATTTTAGCCTCAATTTGATGCCTACTGAAGAGGGAAGCTAAAAAAAAATAGGAATAGAAACATCCTTGAAGTTATCTCCTAAAGCCTCCCCCTAAATACTTGAGGTTACAATGGCATCCTTCTCCCAAGGACTATCTATATACTCCCTTTTTTAAACAAGATCAAAGTACAACATGTAGTGCTCCTCATAAGTTTTCTCTCAAAGAACATACACATGGAATTCCTACACTCAAAATCTTTTGTCCAAATGAATAAATAATGATAATGTGATTTTCCACCTAAGGGGAGTTAACTAGGCCCTAGAAAACTAATATTCATTCTACCTTCCAAACACACAAGGTTCTATATAGATGAAGATTCTTTTACACGGGAGAATAATGGTTGGCTAGGTTTTTTATTATTCTATTATCCAAGATATATCTCTCTAGGCATGGAGATCAAATGTACCTAGGATCAAGTTACCATGCAATCTAAAGTCAATTTAAGAAAAGGACATTGGTGAACTATTCAAAAGTATGTTACCATGCATCAAAAATGAAAAATCCTTGACACAGGCCCAATTCAGGTCCCATTACAATAAGGTTCTATAAAATTATCATTATTTAATAATAATTTCTCTTGCAACATAGAACCTAACATGCATAAAAAAGGCCATATAAAAATCCTTTGTACCTTAAAAGACATATGCCCATAACTACAATTTTTTTTTAAACATGATCAATGTTTGAGTACTACTTGAGGATAATAGGTAGCAATATATCCTTTATATAATTGAATGGAGATGGAAAATTTGTTGCATAGACAATTGCATTGCAC
Organism: Sequoia sempervirens; assembly: GCA_007258455.2. Taxonomy (NCBI): domain Eukaryota; kingdom Viridiplantae; phylum Streptophyta; class Pinopsida; order Cupressales; family Cupressaceae; genus Sequoia; species Sequoia sempervirens. The sequence continues at coordinate 169,932,050 of VDFB02000017.1, forward strand.
TAAAAGATCGACCTGTTAATGCCTGATACAACCACCAGAGTTAATGAATCCACAGGAGGTGGTTAAACCATGTCATGAACTTGAGTGTTGTGCTACACAACACAAGGAGACGAGGGGAATACACCTTACAAAAATCCCCCCAGTGCAAGCAAGGGATTCAAAATTGTGACCCAGACTTTAATACAAATTATTGCATAAACTATTGCCATTGCACCAAAAGATTGACCTCATCGCCCTATACAACCACCAGAGTCAATGAATCCATAGGAGGTGGTTAAGCCATGTCACGAACCTAAGTGCTGCAATGCACAACACAAGGAGACCAAGGGAACACACCTTGCAACACAATCCTTATTAATAATAATTTTATTCTTAACCATCTTATTTCATTCGCCTTATATTATAATCCAATATTTTTATATCAATTTGGTTCGTTGACAATATAGCATTCATTTTCACCACTTAAAGTTGATTATGATTTTCATAGTTAGTAATAATATTTAATGAGATAATACACTACATGATTGCAAATGGTTTATCTCTTAAATTGATCTCAACAACATCATTAAATTAAATAATAGTTTTCTTAATTTTAATCATGCAACAATATGGTACAAGTCTCTTAGCTCATCTAATAAAACTTCAATATATAGTGTGGTTATAGTGTCATTAAATGAATTCATTATCACTTATATTATTATGTAACCATAAAAGAAAGCTCATAGTAAATAAATCTCATTCCTACTTCATAATTTGAAAATATCTTTTCAAATTCTAAAATGATACCTCTAAATTAGAAATAGATTACCCATGAATTCAACTAATGTAGCCAATGAAGAAAATATAAATATTGTGTCCCTTTTTATAACAACTTATAACATTTTAATTATGTTTCTCAGGATGAAAAATGAAAAAAGTAATAAAAGGTTCCTTTAGGGCTAATCTAGTTTAAGTAAATAAATAAATTAGTTGAGAACAAATCAACCTAGAATTAAAAATTTATTGGATGGGAGTGTGTCATATTAGATAATATTAGATATGAAGTATAAGCATGCCATAACTATTATTAAATAAAAACATACTTTCCTTTTTCTTATAATGAGAAATCTATATTGATTAATGAAGATAGCGAGATTTATGAACATCAAAATTTAAGAATATCTTTAATACTCATGTGTTTGGATGAGAATAAATTCTTGTTTGATCTATATAGGGTTTGTGACACTATTCTAGATATAGTTCATGGCTACATATTTACTATGCCTATGAAATTGAACTCTAACAATCTCTAGATTTTTCCTTTTAAACTAATAAAAATAGACTTCTAGACCATAATATCCTCTTTCACATTCTTATGATTTTCTCTCAAGCTAGTGGTGTCTAAAAATACCTTGACATACAACATGCTTTAGAGATGCACATGAATTGTAGAATCATTACAAGGCATTTAACGTGTAGTAAGATGAGTGTGTCATCATATATGAAAAATGCAAGTGTGGATGTCTATTCTTGATTTTTCTTGTATTGAGATATTTTTAAATTTTATGCATTTTGTAATCCCTTTAAATAAATGAAAACTAATGTCTTTTATAAATAAACAAACACAATTTTAAATATTTGTTCATAGTCTACTTGGGACCAAAGTGTAAAAAGAGGATCAATTTGCTAAAGATTTTTGTTTTTATTTTTCATTTAAGTGGATAAAGGTTCTAGCAATGTGAACAACCTTGCATTTACAAAAAGAGCATAGATTAGATAGACAATTTAGAATAATGCCTAAATGGATTTGATTATGGATTAGGATTTAGTTTAATGGTCAAAATTAATTAAACAAGCTAATCGGACTCGAGTTGTTTTTACATAAGAATAGGGACATGTAATGAACATAAGGTTAATTGTACAAGTATATCTACCTACACAAAAGTGTATCACTTATAACTATACAATTGCATCAGGAGATTATCTTAAATTAGACATAGAACTGAATTATAAAATTATTGAAAACGTCTTTCTTACTATTACAATTATGTAATATATTCTTCAAATAAAGTATAATAATAAAATTATAATAAATACTAACTAGCATAAAAGACTTATTTTAACTACCTCCTTATTGTTCAAGTTTCAATCATTTATATTATATGAAATACTAAAAATTATATGATAAAAGATAACACGTGAATGAAAGTAATAAATATATTCCCCTTTGAAATAATATGTTCATGATTTATTTCCCTTGGTGCCTTTAAAGATGATAAATAACAATATCATAAACAATCTAAAATAAGTTCGATGTATGATAAATGAAATATTTTAGATATATATAATTTAAATAAAGAATTTATATTTTAGAACAATTATTGAATTTATTTTTGATTAGGTAAAAGAAGTCTAATCTTTTTAGATATCATACAAGTAGAACCAATTTCAAGAATAAAGTGGGCAACAATTAGCACTCAACTGTTGAACATACAACACAATTGTAATGAGGAACAAACAAAGTTGTAAAAGGACTAAATGTTACCACAATCAAACCTAAATCTAAATGATTGAATTTATTGTTAAGAAATGATTTCATTTTTTTAATTGATAAAAAATAAATAAAAATTTATTAGTTAATTAAAAAAGTGTTATTGATTAAAATATTGTTTAGAGATTTTTGATGTAATAATTATTAGTATAAATGTTTATTCTTCTTTATAAATTGTTAAGATTGTTTTACTTATCATTAAAATAGAACTTTTATAAATTTTAATATATTATATTCTACTGAATCTACTTTAATTTTAAGTAGGTAATAAATTAAAAGTAATTTAAAATAATATAAAATTTATGTTTTATTAAAACCGTTATTATAGATATTCTCATACCTTGTATTATTTTTTTTAGAAATAAAGGAAAAAATTAAAAAAAGTTAATTTTTATGATACAATAATATTTTTCTATTAAAATATAAAATAATATTATATTAAAATAGTAAAATGAAATCACACTGTAAAAATTAATACGAGAATCTATAAACAAGATAAAAGCAATACATGATTTTCATTTATTTAATTTTGATGAACACAAATAAACGCACAAATATGATGATAATGCGGGGAAAACAGAAAACCATCTGTAAACAATAGAAGCGGGAAAAGCATGATAATAGTTAGAAGAAAGAAGCGGTGAGGGTTAAGCTTTTAGGGCGGCCTTGAGCATCTCAATAGTTTTGGCGTCTGTCTTGAACGACTTGGACAGAACATCGTCGCTTATACCGCTTTTAAAGAGAGAAGAGGGCATTGAAACGGTGCCTGCGTTTGCGCTTCCAAACGCAGAAACAGCAACTGCCGGGTTCTTATAGTCGGTGTTCAATTGGAAATGGAGAAGTCCTTTGGGAAACACGAATAAATCCCCTGAATAGAGGGTCTGCGTGAAGAGCTTGCCAGTGGTATCAACGACTCCAACGAGGAGAGATCCACTCAAAAGATAGAGAAGTTCAGAAGCGCGAGGGTGTGTGTGAGGAGGGTTCACCGCGCCAGCAGGAAACTGCAGCAACGCCATGGAAACGCCCAGCCCTGTTAAAGCAGGGAACTCTGCCATTGCTGCCTTTGTCAGTATCAGTGTGCTCTGCCCAGTTAAATCGTTGCCGGCAACCTGTCGGAATCCGGTGAAGGTGAAAAAATCACCATCCACATTTGCTGGATTCTGGCCCGGAGGAAGAACAAAATCAGATATGATATCTGGATCTGATGCATGTGTCACTCCCACAGTATTGATAGCCAATAACATCATCATCAAGAAGGCTACGTTCAACTCCATCTCTCTCTCTCTCTTAGTATTTCAACTCAAGCACTCATATGAATGCAAAAAAAGAAGGAATTCTTATTGCTGGATGAGAAGGGAGTGTTAGAAAGCATGTATTTATACGATAGGCAGAGTAGTGTTGTAAGTTGTTCATTAACAATTGCGTGGCCTTTAATGTTGAAGCCGGCTTCTTTTCGGCCTTTCCTCGGTGGGTTCATTGCCAAAATGTCTTAGAACAGGACATGAATTTAGATAAAGAATAGTTTAGAGAACCCATTTCTTGTTGGACTGAGGGACAATTCTCGCGATGCGCAGTTTTGAAACGCGTTCTATACTGTTTGCAATTTATCTGTCTGTTTGTTTTTTTAGAAGTTTGCAATATATACTTTTCCACTAAATTAGTGAAACTTGTTCTACACAGTTTGCAATATATCTGTTTGTTTGTTTTTTAATCAAGAGTTTGCGTCTGTCTTTTTTTAAGAAGAGTTTGCAATATATTCTCTTCTATTAAATTAATGAAACGCGTTCTAAACCGTTTGCAATATATTCTCTTCAAACGCGTTCTTTCATATTTTATGGAAGACTGGAGTATACACTCTTGTATTTAATGAATTGGGTGCAAGGAGGTGCAAGGGTTACAACAATAGAAAATTATATATGAGTTAATATATTAGAAAGTGCAATTTTATGTGTACATAAAAGATACAATAATTTAATTTACAATATCTTAGGTATAGAATAATATTTTTTATATATGCAATTTTTAAATACAATTTTGACTCTTTTTACAAATTATTATTAATTCAATTTATTTGGAGATTTTTAGTTTAATATGTTTAGTTTAGTTTAATTTTTGTACATTAAAAATAAGCAATGTGTAAAAATGAATGAACACCAAAATATCACAGATCTCAATTAAATGTCATATTTGAATCTATTTAATTAGCTAAATTAATTTTTTTAATAAAAATAATAAAAATATTTTCTCTTATTTTTTCAAAATTTACAATTGACTACAAAAATCTCATATTTTCACAAAAAAATATTATCTAAAAATGTTCAATCCCAACTACAATTTTTATAATAAAATAAATTAAATACCATATCTTTTTAAAAATTGAATCTTTACATTAAACAAAATTTAATTCCTTCTAACACGTATTATTATTCCATTATACAAATATTTGCAATTATAATGTAGTACATCGAATTAAACGCCAAAATAAAGGGTGAATAGTTTTTGTTGAATATAAGTACAAATTCAAAAAGAAAAAGTTAAATTGATTCTGTACTTCCAATTGAATAATGAAAGTGTCAAAATAATTTCGCCTTTGATGAATTTTTAAACGGTTTTATTTTTGTTGAATTAATTTAATTTAAAGAAAATTAAATACTAGCAGTTTCATGTAGTAACACACAATGATGAGCCGCTAGGTACTAGGTAGAGAATGACATGAAAGGAAAGTGATGTGCAGGCAGTGTTTGTGGAAAAAAACTCAAATGTGAATGGCATGAGTGGGCACAAAAGGTTTTTGCAGATGTAGATAATATAGTTACCCATAAAGGGAATTGAATGAACAAAAGAATGGATTGCTAGATATATTATGGGTGATAATTAAAATGATTGAGTGGGAACAATATTGTATCCCATTTTTACCTTACAGTTTAACATCATTATTTTATTTTAAATTATAATGGCGACCGAAGGGGGTGTTAACCTTCATGGGCTGAAAGGATGATATGTATATAAAGGATAAAGTGTGTAAGAAATAGTTGGTGAAGAAATAACTTTGTAGAATATATTTATACACATGTAGAGGTTTGGTTGAAAAAAAAATTGTATTAACATTCAATTAATTATTTGGTGATAAAATCATTATTAAATTGGTAATTGGTTTGGCAGGGTAAATAATAATATTATGTAGTTAAGTTGTTTGTTAAAGAAAAATATTATTATTAAATTTGAAACGATTTCATTAAGTAATACATTTCCCACCACTCCGATAAGTGGTGAAATGAATATTGTTTATTACAATCAATATAGAGAACATTAGGATATGATTATGTAATTGACCATTGTTACTAATTTTTGAGTGACTATCATTATTGTGAAAGGTTGTTTGTAAGGAATTAGTACATCAAATACTACATTATGGCTGGAATATGCTCTGCAAAAAAAGCAAAAAAGTGTGAAGTTTAATATGCCGATCATGAAAAAAATAGAATGAACTGCATAAAATTAACTATTTTATTCCATTATAGCCATTGCAATAGAAAGCTAAAAACCCTACCATTTTGGATCATGGAGCATCATCGGCTATCACCAGACCATTGCAATTACTTACCATAAAGTACACTAACTTTTAATGATGATGCTAATGAACAATATTGTTCAAGTGAGCAATTCAGTTGTATATGTACCAAATATAAAATGGAACATAAAAAAATGAGGCGTAATCTCTAATATTGGGTGGCCAATGCTGTGATGAATGGTGAAATCAATGTTCCCATTGTCTTAGCTAGTCTTAGCCAGTCTTATTATCTCTTCATCTTCACAGTTGTTTGAAAGCTCATTAATCTCTTTAGTATCTATATTGGAATATCAACATCCCACTTCTTGAACTCTCTCTCCTAAAGGAGAAGCATGTTCTCTGAAGCAACTGTGAATATGAAGAGATTATAGAACTAACTAAGATGAAGTAGATGATGGGGGAAGAAGAATAAAAATTATACACCTCTTCCTGCTTGCTTGAATTACATCTCTACCCGCTAGCTATTTGTTCCCTCCATTCTTTCTCCACCGCCTACAAAAAATGAACAAAAGTTTATGAGAACCCTCATATTTTGTAACCATGAACGCATGCAAAGAACACAAGATAACATCCAAGCACCTTGAGAGAGATTCCATAGCCAATGAACGCACGTGCACCCCCAAAGAATCTTGCGATGCTGACTGACAGCTACCTTCGACAACAACAAAAACCTAGAAAATGAAACCAAACAATACACTATCAATAACTGGACATGCATTTGTTTTGTATGTTGGTAAATTTAAAACAAATTTTACTTACAACATCACCATTACATGGAAACCATACAAAAATTAATGTTGATGTTGTTTCGCTGGCCTCCACAGCTACATTCAACAACATATACCTAGAGAATGAGACTGAAAAATATGTTATCGATAACTGCACATACGTTCATTTTGTTTTCTGAGGACTTTAACATAGATGTTACTTTCACGATCATGACTACACAAAAACCATACAACAATGAATGCTAATGAAATTTTGCTGGACTCCTGTACAACCAGTCTATTTCCCAGCCTCCTCTATGGAACAATATAGCTTAAGCAAGAGATCAATTATCAACAATGGTCAATGGAAGCTAACATAAAGTATATAAGATGAACTATTTTAGTACATTATAACCACAAAATCAAACATTTGAATTTTTTTGTGAACCCTATGTGAGAAAGATAGCAATCCGTACATAAAAACTATAAAATAAAACTCAACACAATAAACCCTACTCTCCACCCTACCATATTGGGTCATGGAGCCTCATTGGCTCTCACCAAACCCCCGAGCAAGAATATACATTTCCCATCACTCTGATCAATGGTGAAATGAATATTGCTGATTACAATCAATATAGTGTACATGAGGATATGATTGTCTAGTTGACCATGGTCACAGATTTTTTGGTAACTATCATTATTTTGAAATCTTGTTTGTAACAAATTAGTTCATCAAACACCACATTATGGCTAGAATATGGTCTGCAATAATAACAAAAAAGTGTGAATTTTACTGTGGTGATTATGCAAAAATAGAATGAACCACACAACATTAACTATTTTATTGCATAACAACCATGACTGTGGGAAGGAAAAACTCATGGCTATAGTTGTATTGAATGGAGTGATTATAATTTAGCCATAGCTGGTGTGTGTGGGAGAATACACTATGCCCAAAAAAAAAAAGGCCTGATTTCCACCCTACCATATTGGCTCATGGAGTGTTGTACGCTCTCACCAAACCCCCGAGCAAGAAAATAAACTGTCCGCCACTATGATCAATGGTGAGAGCAATGTTTTGGCCATCAATGACTCAATACAAGATCTAATCACATGGAAAGGATTGTGAAGGACAATTGTTTTGATTAGTACAAAATAAACAAATGACAAAATATGAAGACTTATAGAATTAATAAGGAACATACAAATGACAATTTTTTTGATTAGAACATTAAATTTTAATGGTTGTATAATATATAAGGAAAATACATCTAAAAGGATAGTTACATGTCACATATAAAAAATGATAATGAAGTGAATCGAGAGAGGGTCCAAATTCTATATGCATAGAGGTGAAGAGGAAATGAGAAGCAATTTACTTACCATAAAGAAGACCAAATTTTGATGATGATGATAATGAACAATTTTGTTGGATAAGATCATCTTGTTTGATTCACAGTGCACTGTAAAATTTGTCAATATGTATCTTATAGTTTGTAGTAAAATACAAAGGCATGTCTACATAGTTGAGGCAAGCAATTCAGTTGCTTGCTATTTGGTGCAATGTTTCTGCATGCCTAACCTCCAAGGAAAATCTAAGCCTTTCTGTAGAGGCACATATATGTACACATTGTTGATTGCACAAAGCACACAAAGATTGTGACTAGAAAACCAATGGGTGAAAAAAACCCAGGGTAGTGGGCAACAAACCATTAAAAGAACATTGGATTATGTTAAGAATTTTATTCTATTGCAAACATAGGTGGAAATTCGATACCATACAAAGAAGCATAGAAACAAATTCATGCTGAAAAGCCTATGCAAACCGCAAGCTTGTTTTTGAAGAGAAGCACTGGAAAAAAATTATCATAGGGGATGCGCTAGAAAAGGAAAAAGAAAAAAATATACCCTAACTCAGACAACAACAATCAATTGTCACTTACAAAAAAGAACACAACCTCTATAACTTGAGCTTTTTGATTTGCATACGCAAAGGAAGCAAGCATCACTTTGCACAACCTACCATGTAAAGATTGTCTCATGTATGTGCTACATATATTGCAAATGATTGCAATTATACTTTCTAGTTAAAAATCACCAAAATAATTGAGTAGATTGGGGTAGTTTCAAAAAAACATTGTTTAGCAATGGCTTGTTGATTGAGTTGTATAACATACATAACAGACATTATAGGCAAGAAGCATACTACATCCACATCCAACATGCAACTATCATTAGGGATCACAAAGTAGTAGCAAGAACACTTGGTAAGCATTACATGGTTAGCTAGACATGATAGTTATATAGACAAATACATCATCAACACATATATGTGCACATAACTCTGTCAAGATATTCTATGCACTAAGAACATTCTAAACAAGATAAAAATAACATGCTCTTTAGAACAACGCACAAATAGTTGTAAATATTGAATTATGTATGCATATATGCATAGATATCCAACATGCGAACCAATATCTATAAACATTTGTACCAGCAACTTGTATAACATAGGGAAATCTCAATTGTATGCATGTATATTTATGTATATGCATATGTAAATGCACACATACATACAACTATGTCCACAAGTAGATATTTGAGTAGGTGTAGATAACAATACATCTCCTAAAAAGGACAATTGTTAGAATTCAACATGCTTTGATATCATGTTGAAATGATGGATGTTGAATCATCCAATAAAGCTGCACACACTTCAAAGGATCTTGCCAAGAGAAATTACACCACACAAAACGTGTTGCAACTAAGGGCTGCAAAGAGTTTATTGATCTACAACATTAGATCATAGATTGATATTTGAGTGATATGATACAAATGAACAAGTTGCCTGATTATATAGGCAAAAAAAGAAAACCTAAAATGCATGAGATGTTTCCATGTGTCATGATCTAACAACATGTGACAACATGTGAACCCTATCAAGGAAATTATTAAATGTTGAGATAAGTTCTAGAAGGAAAACTCATCTTCTAGAAGGAATCTTATCCCTACAAACAAGGAAGGGGACATTACCCCATTATTAAATTATTTATTAAAATGCAACCTAGGAATAAATGATGTATGACCTAAGTTAAATTATGCTAGTGTAATAATTAATTTAATTACACTAACACCCCCCATAAGTTCAACTTAGGGAGGAAAATGCAATGATTATGCAAGATGATGATGATGATGATGGGTCCCAGATACAAGGCCATGTTAGGTACCCATTTACATGAAGAAGATGAAAAAAAAATCCTACAACCAAAGAAAAGGGGAAAATCCAGTGGGAACAAAACCCCTCTCCAAAAAGGAGATGAAATGCAAAAGAATGTGAGATAGAATGGAAAGGACGGAGGACTCCCAAATACCCCCCAAGTACACTATACATTGCATGGATACAATACAATAGCCCCCCCATAGGAGGGAAATAGAGAGAATATATAGCTCCCCCAGAAGATGTGATCACCTGCAAAGATGGTAAGTGTCTGAAGACAAAACATGATCCAATGTCAACAAACAACTTGTCTCCCTTTCAGAAGAAAAGAAACCAAATGCAAGTGCAGAGATGCTTCCCATTTTGGATAGGAATTGAAGGAAGGAAGGATGAAGGTGGATGATGATGATTTCTCTGAACTCTTCTCGAATGTCTCCTTGCCTGAAGATGAAGATGCCATAATCAATGAAGAGGGTGAAAAACCAGGATGATGCAAAAATTGATGCTGAACTGGATTCAAAGATAGTGATGTGATGGATATGATGGAGACTTGATTGGCCCCCCTGAATGAAGTGTCTCCAAGACCACTAAAAGAAATTTGAAGCAACAAATGTGTCCAAACCACAAATATCCTACTAGGAAGAAGCAAATACAATGGTAGATGCTGAAGAAACCTTAAATCCTGAATGGAATGATAGGGAAGAAGTCTTGGATATGAAATCTCTGAAGAGAAACCAAGTGCCTCCAAGATAGTCTCAGGATCTCCAATCAAGGTTGATACAAAGGAATGAGAATACTCAAGAAAATTCTCCAAATTAGGATCTGAATAGAGGAGTGATATACCCTCAAGAATGTCCTCCACACCTGTAGAAGTAGCCAAGTTAGTGATACTTGAAAGAAAGCCATCTTGTGATGTCAAGTCTATAAAAATGAAGGTGTCCCGTTGAATGATGATAGTGGAAGCCTCAATCAATGAATTTGGACAAGGAATCATTGAATGTGAAGGGATACCAGTAGTCTCTGATGGAGAAGAAGCACCTGAAGGAACCTTGTCAACAGAGCTCTTTAGAAGATTCAAGGAAATCAACCTCTTGCACAACAATATCATCATGGGATACTTGATATGAGGAATGACATTCTAAATCATGACCATCGGGGAAGGGTGGAGTGTCTGATCCTCCATATACCTCCCAAATCTTAGCCCAATAGATATGAGGACAATCAAAATGATCAATATAACTCAAAACATCACAATCAACTTGCATAGAAATGATCTCCAAGACAATGTATCTACTGCAACTCCAAGAAAATTCATGAATACCTTCACTTGGATGGGGAACTATACCATACAGATGTGGCTATAGATCAAGTGATTGGAGATGGTGATAGAGCCCATCCTGCCATTGCTGATAGTTTCTCTTATGCAACATAATCAAAGAAGGATTATATGCAATCCCCATAATGAAATTTTTGTAAAAAATAAAAAAGACAAATGACCTTCAACAACAAATAGAAGCTTCCAAATATGATGTGCAACTAAAGTGATGTTACTCGAATCAAGAAATATTTTCCCAAGCTTCAGGTTATTCAAGTTATTAAACAAATGCACCAAACTGAAAAGAATCAATGCAAGAGTACTTGGAGTTGAAACTAATCAAGGGGTTTGGACTGATGAAATAATCTCTGAAAATACTTCCTGATGCCACTGGAATCATTGAAATCCAATGAACGGTTGTGAAGATATGAGCCTTTATGTCCAAATTAGGTTTTTGTCTTTAGTTGACTATAAAATTTTTTGCAAGATAAATTTTGCAGAATAGATTGCACCACTAGAAAGTAGATGAAATTATCTTTTTGATGGTATCTTGTTTGCCAATTTTTGATACCCTGGTGAAAAGTTATGATAAAACAAAAAAAAATCCTATATTGGCACTTTACAAGATAATTAGGTGCAAAATTTTAGCACCTCGGGCGTGAGCACCTAGTCCTTGATGTGACCATGGTGGTAAAAATGGAAAAAAAAGCCCCCTTTGGAGCGGCGTCGGGGCTGAGAAATCTCGGTGAGTAGCAAGCTTGGGCACTTGATTTGGGTGGCACCGCTTGGATAAAGCAAAGTCTGCGGTTAGTGATAAGACTGCATCTGAGGGGCTGTCAGTAGTTGGTCATCAGCGGGAACTGAGGGAAACACACTGATGATGAAGAAATGGCCGACGGGAGAGGAGAATCTAGTCAACGGGAGGAGTGGATAGGTCGGTGGTCACAACGGTTGGTGACTTGGATGTGTCAGCAACGAAAAATCTCCAATGGTGGGCACGGGTTGGATGGTACCGGTGACAAACAACTGACAGTACAAACAATTGTCGATAGGAGATGGGTTGGCAAGTCGGTGGGAGAATGAAACCGAAGGCCAAATGCTGACGTCAGATGAAGAGACAACGTCTAATGGATGGGTTGATGGGCCGACAGATGATATGGTGTGCCTGCTATCAAAGTACAACCAATGCCAACCAATAACTTTTTCTGTAGACTATATAATAACCGATAGATATATTTTTTGAATAATGCCAAAGATTTGGAAATTCAAAAAATGAAAATAAATACGGATTAGAAAAAAAATCCCATCAATGAATTTGAAGCTGACGAAAAAATAAAAAAAACCTTACATGCTGACTGATAAATATAATAACAAGTCACCCAAATATTTTTCAGAAACTATAGAAAAATACCCAATATTTTTTTTTGCCAAAATAATAGATATATAGCCTTGATTTTTTTTGAAAAAAAAGTGCCTACAACTTAAAAAAAAATTTCCTTAGAGGACAACTGACAGGATGGATTTTTTACTGCAAATTTGTACGGATCGTACTAGTTGATTTTGCAAAGCCAAATACCTCTAATGGCTCTCGGGTTGATATATCTGGTTTTGATGAATGGACAAGTGATCATAGGGTTTCGAGGCCTTTTGAAGACAATGACGAGCTCAAATCTGACTTAATCTGCTTTATAAATCATCTTGGTCCCTAGGTAGAATCAAGTAGCCTTCATGGAAACCTTCAAGCCTACAAGAATCTCTCTAGCCCAACTTTCTTGATCCTGCGATGAATTCTCAATGGAATGGCTCTGATACCATGTTAGAATTCAACATGCTTTGATATCATGTTGAAATGATGGATGCTGAATCATCCAATGAAGCTATGCACACTTCAAAGGATCTTGCCAAGATAAATTACACCACACAGAAAGTGTTGCAACTACGGGTTGCAAAGAGAGATTACTATTGATCTACAACATTAGAGCATAGATTGATATTTGATTGATAGGATACAAATGAACAAGTTGCTTGATTATATAGGAAAAAAAGAAAACCTAAAATGCATGAGATGTTGTCATGTGTCATGATCTAACAACATGTGACAACATGTGAACACTATCTAGGTAATTATTAAATATTGAGATAATTTCTAGAAGGACAACTCATCTTCTAGAAGGAATCTTATCCCTACAAACAAGGAAGGGGACATTACCCCATTATTAAATGATTTATTAAAATGCAGGCTAGGACTAAATGATGTATGACCTAAGTTAACTTATGCTAGTGTAATAATTAATTTAATTACAATAACAACAATAAATCTATACAAATAAACAATATAAAATAAAATCAAAAAATATACACTTAAAACGTAAGGAAATTACAGCCAACTTATTGAATAATAAAAAGAAAATGAATCTTTTTAAATTAGAGATTATAAGTTATACTTAATCATCTTAATATATAACCACTCAAACAAACAAGAAAGCAATAGCGGTAGAGAGCAAAGGTATTTTTTATGCGACAAGGTGTGCAAGGGAATTAAACAAACTAAATGTCCACACAACATGAACTAAAAGAAATATACAAAGTCCCAATTAGCCATGCTTGTCTTGGTCTTCAAAAGGAAATATGACAACTATCTCTGAAGCTTGCTATATGGTGGCAGAAATAATAGACAAATATGATAGTAAGAGCTTGCACTCAACTTCAAAGTTAAGCTTTGCAACCTTCACTATTGTTGTTTTCAGTCTTGTTTCTAAATTATAAGTTTGAGTTTTGATTAGAACTGTGAAAACAAATGGTATGTAGGTGACAACATTGATAACAAATTCATCACTCATTTTAGCTGTAGACTCATATTGCAACATGTAAATTTTTTTTGCTAACATTTGTAATAGGCTTGTTGCAACCTCATCAAAAGCAGTTGCCCAAAGCTTGCTCGTGTGGTCTTTGATCTTTAGTTGCAATAAATATCGAAAGTTACAGTCAACTATTGTTCTTTGGAATTTTGGGAAAAACCATGTATTTTTCTCAAATTGTTCACACTTTTTTTTGCATTGCCTACCATTCACCTCCAACGGGCATGCAACATAAGAGAATGCATCAGTTTTTATAAATTTTACTATTTCCTTGAGAGTAGCTTGTAAAGTCTCTAGCAAGCCAAGGTAGTAGTTGAACATATATGCGATAGTAACTCTCTCATTTCCAAAAGTGACCTTTCATGGGACTAGATGAGGGGCCTCAACATCAGGTGGATCAATATAGCCTCTCTCGATCAATGGTTGTGCCTCTGGTATGTCAGGATTTATATATAGAAGAGTGCCTATGGCTGTGTTTGGAACAACTCCTTTGAAGTACCCAACACGTTCATTTTTCACAGTAAGGATGAGAGGTGAACCAGGGGTGTACAATCTCTCTAACTCATGGCCCTTTGCTTTCCAATTTGAGCCCCACAAATTAATATCAATTGAAAAGGATGAGAGATCATTAAGTTTAATAGTCCTCTGAATTATTTGGGACTGATCTTTTCTTTATATGGTTGAAACCATTCCCACATGCACTACAGTGCCAATAACAACAATTAAAATATTATTAGTGCAATCTGCAATTTGATTTAATGGTGTGAAATTAAATACTTTCTCTAGCAAAAAGGCCTCACCATCACAACACTTTAACATTGAACTTTGATCTAGAATGATTTCCATCTAGCTGTTTAACTTATTAAATTTTTTGTCAGCTTGTCTCACCTATCCCTTTGACCCGTAATAAGTATGCCCCACCTCAACCTTATTGTAATGCATGTCTACAATCTCATTAAAGCATGTAATCCATATTTCTATGCCCTCATCATCAATGATATCAAAGTTAAAAACCTACCCCTCACACCCTTGCTTGCTATAATGGTGCATATCCCTCTTTGTTGTTACATGACCTTTTATCGTCCATTTGGTTTGGTAAACATTGAACCCTTTAACAAGGTTGATTTTTGCAGGAGCATCTTCCTACCTTGGTGATGTATTAATTCCAAATATGGAGGCTTGTTTGGATGGGGAGGGCGACTCACAACCAACTTTTTGTTCTTCTTGGTCTCTAAACAAATATCTAGGTTTTGCAATTAGCTGAAAATTTTTCATCTTCACATCTAGGGATAGTATGAAAATTTCCCTAGAATGAAAAAATATTAAATACTTTAAAAGGAAACCCTTATGAACAAGGAAGCAAGAAACTACAAGAACAAGCAAGGAAGAACTATATCAAACCTCGATTCCTGCAACTTTCTAGACAAATAGTTTGTCAAACACACAATCAAACCTATTTTCAATTTGCCTGTAAACAAAAGGTCATTGTATTTTGTAGGAAAAGTTCCTATATGCATGTGGGTTCCATTAGACATGATGACTTTGTACTGATTGATTGGGCTTCGATCACCTCCTATTTTTTGGTAAGACATTAGTTGGAGGACTAGAGATGGGACAACATATCCAACATCTATAAAGCATAGCACATCTCTTGTTAAGGTTGGCTTCACTTTTGTATCCTACAAGGAAATTAAACTCAACATAGTGGCAGTAATGAGATGTCTATAACTATGAATCAACTCTAAAAGGAAACAACAATATTGATACATTTGGAAACCAAGAAATTTTCCCCTCTAAGATGTAAGTTACTCCAAAAAGGCCAATAAATTCAAGGGAAAACAAGATAGACAATTCAAATATAAATAAGTTAGAACATATATCATACTAATTGTTAATCCAAATGAAGTAATTTTTTCATTTGTTTGGTGTACTTGAGAAACTGACAAGATAATTGGCAGAAAAAATAAACTAAACAACAAACACACTTACAAGAATACTGCTTGAGGATTGTTCGCTAGCCTTAGAAGAGCTAGAGACCACTGACATTGCTCTATCTTCTCTTTTAAGAATGAAGAGCTGCAATGTTGGTGGCTAGCTAGAAGGTCTGTGACTTCAAAACACAACATGGGAACTTAATTTTTTCACACAACCATTAACAATATGGGAGAAAATGATTAATAATAACAAGGGCTTCAATGATTCAAATAATACTTAACATACAATTTGTTAGTCCAAATTCACTATTTCAATTTTAAGATTCCTCCTTTTTTCCCCTAGAAACACCAAAAGTACGAAGGAAAACAAATAATTAGCAAGAAATGCTTCAATGTTGTATATAACAGTTGATATGGCTCATATGAAATTTCAAGTATGTCATGTCAAGATTCACACAAATAACTATTTTCAGAAAACAATAAACATTGGGAAGAATACAGATGCACATTGCTTACATCTACTTTGGTTTACATACAAATCTACACACAACAAAATATAATATTGTCTCATTTATGGCTTTTATTTTATGTAAATGATTGCAATATATTTAAATAGTTTTTGTTGTTCTCCACAACACAATCCAACTATTGGTCAATAGCTTTGGCTATATTCCACTCTTTTCAATGCATAATCAAATACTTAATATCATACAGTCTATATTGTTATCCAAAAACACATTCTTCACTATAATATATATATGTATATGTATATATATATATACTTACATAAATGTATTTACTAGGACCCTATCAAAAATTCAAACAACATAGCCTCCTGGGCATCACCATATGGAGAAAAATGCCTTTTGGCAAACAACATTGACTCTATAATTACAACTATTTTATTATGCATTGTAAGTGGTAGTATATAGCCAAAGCTAAACAACAACAATTAGCATTGGGCCATGAGAAACATTGGTTGGAATTCTTCCCAACCTTCGCATCTATAGGCCTCTGGTGCTATGTAGCAAGTGTTGTTTTATTTTTATTTTTTAAATTTAAAAAATGTTTGGCATGGCGATAGAGGAGGCCAACAAAATGGCATCAACATTAATCATTGTATGGTTTCTGTCTAGTGCTGACGGTGCAAGTAACATGTGCATATAAAGCCCCCAAGAAATAAAGCAAATGTCTATGCAATTTTCAATCACGTACTGTGCATATATATTTACATATATATACATATATATACATATGTATATATATACACATATATATACATACACATATATATACATATACATATATATACATATGTATATGTATACACATATATACATATACATATATATATGTATATATAGATACATATATATATGTATATATAGATACATATATATACATATACATATACATACATATATATATAGATACATATATATACACATAGAAACACACACACACATATATACATACATACATATATACACACACATATACATACATACATATATATATACACATATATACACACACACACACATATATATATACACATAGATACATACATATATACATAGACACATATACATAACCATCAAGGCATGCAAAGAACATAAGCTAACATCCAACCACCTTCACAAAATTTCCACAACCAGGGTGCGTTGTGATAGTTCTATCTTCGTTTTTAGGAAGCCATCGAGAGAGGACGAAGGGAAGAGAAACCAAGTGGGAAGACGTGAAATTTAAGCAAATCAGAAGAGGTGCATATTGGAAAAACCATTCATGGAGTATTTGTAAAACAATTTATGTTATTTTCAAAAGGGGATTGTTGCGGTTCCTGTGTTGAATTCGCATGTTATGCAGGTTTCTCCATCTGACTGGATGTTGAAACTAATATTGTTTGATTGTGTCGATTGGTGGTCAAAAGACTATATACTTTTATGGGTTTTTCCATGTGGGAAAGTGCTGGCTATATTGTTTCATTCATGGCTTCGATTTTCTATGAATAGTTCCAAAATACTAAATCTGCTATCTCTGTGGTGAATCTTGATATGAAGATTTATTCTATTATGTGGGTTTTGGTATGTGGGTGAGAATGGAGAATCAATGAAAATGGTCAAATAGACAATCATATCATTGTGTACGCTATATTGATTGTAATAAGCAATGTTGATTTCACATTTCATCAGAGTGGTGGGAAATGCATATTCTTGCTTGAGGGTTTGGCGAGAGCCCATGAGCGTCCATGACCCAATATGGTAGGCTAGACAACAAGGATTATTATATTGAGTTTTATTTTATACATATATACATGTACATACATGCATATATACATATATATACATATAAATACATATATATGCATATATACACATACATATACATATAAATATATATATATACACATACACACACACACATATATATACATATATGTATACATATATACAGATACATACATAT
Organism: Sequoia sempervirens; assembly: GCA_007258455.2. NCBI lineage: Eukaryota > Viridiplantae > Streptophyta > Pinopsida > Cupressales > Cupressaceae > Sequoia > Sequoia sempervirens. Next base: position 169,950,654 of record VDFB02000017.1, read on the forward strand.
ATATATACACACACACACATACATATAAATATATAGCAAAGCACAAAAAAATAGGAAAGCAACAAACTAAGCCAAAAAAAAAAAGCCAGGCTAGCCATCAACAATTGACAATTGTGGGCTTTGGTATGTGGATGATTGCTAGCTACATTGTTCCATACATTAAGTATAGTATAAAGGAAGACCAATCTATCATCTCACAATTTATATACAATTGGATAAACAACAACTACGATCACAAGTATTGCAAGCACACACAAACCATACAATAAGCAATCTCAGAACCAGCTAGCATTCAGGAGACCAAACATCCACACAGTGCTCTCCCTCAATTAACTAGTTTATAAGGCTACAAATTCAAATATTTGGTTGCGTATAATAATTCCTTGCTTCGGGCTGTGCAATATATGATAGCCAACAAAAGATTTGAATTCCTAGCCTTCTCGTATAGGAAAATGAGGGAAAATTCAGTCTGGATGTCTATGCTCTTTCAACAAGGATTAAATCAACAAGGGCTCGTGGGAATTTTGGTCTAGATTTTTTAAAGGGAAGGCCATTTTCCACCTTAGCATTGGTTTTCGGGAAGCTCAAAAATTGAAAAGGCTTGCAAGGATTCCAACCAAAATACACACAAAAAAACTAGAGGCTAAGAATATAGAGGATAACATTCAACATAAGTTGTATAACAATAACTATTTGATTGAATTGCAACCATAATGAGTAAACTAAAACCACAAATTGAACATTATAGGTTTCAAAGTTAAAAGCCATGCCAAAAAAAAATCTTGTAGCACCTCTTCCCACTTGCTTCAAACACATATCTTCAAGCCAATTTTCCTGCACAAAAATAGGCAAAATATTATCATAGTCAACACTTTTATTTTGCATTTCCAACCATCTGCCCTTGCAAAAAACATAAAATAATCTCCACCCACCTTCACAGAAGCTACACAAAGCTTAATCCAACTTTCACCCTCACAGAAGCTTACCCTCGTCATTCACGACTCTCATATTAGGTATAGCAATAGAACAACACCAAACAATGCCTCATTGAAAATTTCCACAACATTCATTTTGTTCCCCGAGGCGTTAAAGGGTAGCTATTATTATGACAATCCCTAGTACATGCAAAACATACAACAATTAATGTTGACACAAACTAACGTTTAATTTCCATAGCCTTCTCTATCCATGCGGCCCGACAAATGCCACCCTATTCCCAAAGTAGCCAACAACTACCTCCGCCACCTTTTTTGTGGTTACCAGAAAGGAAAAAATCTGGCAAGCTGACGAAAATTCCGAGTGAAGTTAAAACCCACCTGCCACCTTGTCCCCAATCATAGGAAGCATTTCCCCAGCGCTGGAAAAGTAAAAAAATTGCGAGGTTGGTGAAAATTCTAAGTAAAGCTGAAAAAACTAGCTTGTCGGCTATATATATATACATATACGTATATATATATATACATATACGTATATATATATATACATATATATACATATATACATATATGTATGTACATAGGATACATGTACATATATATATACATATATGTATATATATATCTACATATATATATATATATATACAAACATATATATATATACACACACACACACATATATATACACATATATTTATATACATATAGATACATATACATATATCTACATATGTGTATGTACTCAGACATGTCAAATTAGCATTATGCATATGCATCCGCTCATTCATAAATCAAATTCACATTGATCCATTCAGTAGGAAAATTAGGTTCATCATCCATTTAAATTAAATAAATTAACTTTATTTGATTTAAGCCTACCATTACCTCATTTAAATACATCAAATCCTAACATTTCATTAATCCACCTTTATCTTGCATCATCCCTTTTGATTTAAATAAATCAAATATTTGAGTCAAATTGGTCAAACATCCTAATCATCATTAAACTAATCTAACCATGATTAAATGTGAATCCTAACAACTTGCATTCTCTAAATATTGCCACTTGCACAAATAAATCAATTTATTGATTTATTAAAATCATCATTTTTACTCAACATGGCATCCATGAGGAATATTCCATCAGGTTTGAATTCAAAAGGCAAGTTGAAATGTACATCCAACAAGTCATTTATGAGCTCTTACATGGCTCTTACATGTCCCCTTCCAAAGGTCAAACTCAACATTCATTGCACAAATTTGAATTTGAAACTCCCTCTCTTGGGCACATTTCCCAAATCTTGCACATCCTCAAGCCTATCACAACTTGACAAGTGGCCTCCTTTGATTGGTCTATTTTTAGTCCCACATTCATCCATTTGGCCAATCTATCATCAAGAGAATCTACAAATAGAGGCACCATTCTTCAAGAAAATCCTCCACAAATATCCACAAAGCTAATGCAAAGTCACTCTCTTCATTTGAGAATTGATTTTGTCCACAACTCCACAAATCATCTCCGCCATCGCTCCACTAGTACAAAACAACAATATATGACTAAATAAACTACTAAAAATTGTATAAATGACTAATTTTGGTCATGTGACTATTAGTAGTTTATTGCGGGTCATTTATGACGGACCAAATTTATGACTAAACTATTTTAGTCATTTATCTAGTCATTGATTTGGTCATTGATTTATTCGTTAATTTAGTCATTGATTGTTGTTAACTGGTCATTTATTTAGTTATGGTAGTGATTAATTTAGTCATTGATTGTTGTTAACTGATCATTTATTTAGTCATGGTTGTCATTTAATTAGTCATATAGTTAGTCATTACTTTAGTCATACATTTAGTCATTAGTTTAGTCATATATTTAATCATTAATTTAGTCATTAATTTAGTTGTATATTTAGTCATTAATTTAGTCATTTAGTCATATATTTAGTCATTACTTTAGTCATATATTTAGTCATTTTTATTTGTTGGTTTTCATTAATTGGTAGTAAATATAGTCATGAAATATATAATTTATTAAATACCATAAATTTTATAATGCAAAACTAACATAATATTAAACTTGAACTAAAACATATAAGCAAATAAAAATATTACATATATGAACAAGCTACAACATGTTAAAATTAATAGATTGATTCAACATCATAATAAATAAAGGTAATCTACAATAAAAAATTTAATGCAAATATATATATCAAGTTATAAGATGTCAAAACTGTCTAAGAGTTTCCAACTCTTTCAAATACACCATGATAATTAATATCCTTAAACAACACATTCAAAATACTGCATAAAGCAGTGAGCCAAGATGTCTAACAACTAGTACATGGTAAATATGTTCAACTATGTCATTTTTTGCAAATATTTTAGTGGCCACCATGTGAAGGTTCCCTCTTTCTCTTTCAGATGAACAACTCCATCTATTTTGTCTTCATAAACAAAAGGTATGTTACTTGTGACCTTTAAAATATTTATATTTGCATCTCCTATTCCTTTCAAGTTGAATCCATGTACAATAGATTGAGAGTGAATCCGCCCAATTCCCACAACATCACCATCAAACAAATCCAACACCCTAACTTTATCCCCTTCTTTGAGTTTATCAATACATTTCTGCAAAAAAAAAAACACATTATATTACATAAGTACATTTGATTAACCTTGTTTGCATAATACAACAACCATTACTTACTTAAATAGTACTTGCATGTGTGTTAAAATAATTGCAAAAGGAAAATTTCAAAAATAATTGCAATGATACCTTATGAATGTTTTACCCTGAAAATTACCTTAGCAGTCTCACATTTTTGTTGATCAAGAGGCTTGGTAGTCTAGATGATTATTATTATCCATAGGGTATAAAGTCAAACAAAAAGAGAATGGGGGAGAGGGATTAGATTAAGCATAGATTCCAAGAACAATTCATCAATCTAATTTACTAAAAAACCAACACTCATAGCAGTGCTTACGATGTTACTATTAGTTTCATGCTAATAAGATACAAAGGACACTAATATAAACACTACATTACCATGCACGCATACCAAACACATAAGGTTATGGCATCATTGTTACACATAAAAAAGGTAGCTAATGCACAAAAACAAAGAATGCAATATGAGAGCACTACTACTACTGCTGCAAGGTGAAGGTGAAATACATTGGGATGTACAAAAACAGTGTCATTAAAGCTCTGAAACATAACCCTATCAATGATTGAAAACAACATATGACAGGTCTAGGAAAGGCCAACATGGAAATTAGGGTTTTTCATCCTCTAATTTCAAACCTTGGGGGGTTTCGTCTTCAAGTTGTTGAATCATAGTTCATGCTCCACAAGGAGTAATAATCAGATATATAAAATGCATTCAAATGATGCTTCCTTCTCCCTTTTGATTTCTTTTATATACTTTATTTTTCTCATAGACATAACTCTTCATAATGTACCTTGACTTTTGATCAAATTAAACTTTAATTTAATTCTATATTGTTATAACAAAATCACTCTTTAATGAAATTGCAAGCACCTTCCCTTTTAAAATTAAGCATTACATTTTATCATTTTATTTTATTATTTTTTCTTTCTTATTTTTTATTTTTTCAAGTAGGTGGGGGCATTACATTGGCTAACTTTATGGATTGGTGAGGCTTGTATTTGCATCAAACTTATACCAACAGTTCTTTTCTTTATGTGGGACAAGTGTTGTAATCATAAATTAGGCCACCATAAGAATTTTATTTATTTCAATACATATCAGAATTCATTCTATTATGAAATATATCACATATTGCATCTAACCACTGAAATTTACAGTTTAAGCCTATTTGGAGAAATTGAAGATGATTGTGGTGATAAAAAGAGATCTCATATTTCTCCTCGATTAAATAAGAAAGGAACGGGCCAAATATCTTTAGGAATGATGACTTTAGATGTTCAAACATTTTGAAGACTAAAAGTGCCTTCAAGCAATAAGTATTGGGGTGATTCTTTGTGTGTATGAAATATTGGATCAATTAAATAAAAATCAAACACATGTTAATAAGACATTAAATCGAAAAAGCTGAAAAGGAAACAAAATGTGCAAACGTAATCGCAGCTTCTCGAAACCGTCTTATCCTCCTCTAACTTCAGCGTTTTGTTGTTTTTCGAATGGCTCTTAGACCAGCAGATCCAACTCAACAAAAAGACAGCATGAAGAACGAGAGATAAAATGCATATTATGCTAAATGCAAATCTATGCTAATATGAAAGTATGAATGTGATGCTGAAAATGATGTGAATGCATAAGCTGATTGCCTGAACGTGAGTATGCGTATGTAAGTGCATGCGTGTGAATGTGGGTGAGTAACCAAGGCTTGGATTTGCAGGGATTTTATAGAATTTTTGAACGGGTTTGATTGGTTGAATCAATCGACGGTCCTGATTAAGCTTGTTTCGAACGGACGGCGGGAGATCTTCGAAAGTAGAAGAGGAGAATGGAAGGTTTCCCATTTTCTTTCAATTTCGTCATTGAGTTTCGAAGGGAAACTTCCATTTCGAAGGATGAGATGCGAATTTGGAAGGGCGAGTTAGCATGAGTTAGAAATTTGGGAAGTGGAGATGAAAATGGAAACCCACATAATTAAATAAATTATTTAATTATGTTTTTAAAATGAAATTAGGGTGAGGAAAATATTAAATAAAAATATTTAATATTTAATTTGGGGACGAAGAATATTCCATTATTCAAATATTCAAAATATTTGAACTTTAGAATAGAGTGATAATTAAATGTAAATAAATTATAAAAATTTATTTAATTTAATCGAGCGAAAGGTAAAAGATGAGATGAAGAAGATATTCTATTATTTAAATATTCAAAATATTTAAACTCTAGAATACTATGATAATTAAATATAAATAAATTATAAAAATTTATTTAATTTAATCAAGCGAAAAGATGAAAATGTTAGTACTTAATTTAATTAAAGGTAGAAGAATTAGAAAAATGAACGATATAAATAAATAATTAAATTTATTTATATGTAGATGACTTTAGGGGAATTAATTAAATAAATCATATTTAATTAATTAACAAGCTTAATCTTGACCATTTTTAGACGTATACATTTTGCCCCTCTTTGAAGTGATGTGTAAAACATATTGCTTCAAAGAAAATAAGATTTTTTCCTTTGATATATTTTTGATGTTGCTGTTGATGATGCCCCCTCGGGAGGTAAATCACGGATGAGGATATGGATTATGAAAGTTTTGTTAAACAATCGGTATCTAATAATGATATTCTGTGGAGGAGAGAGTGATTTAGCTCCCGACAAATGATGCAAAAGATGCCCCTGTTGAAATGATGCCCCTTTTTGATGGAAATGATGATATGATGATGAACTGATAACTTTGCTTCCTGAAAATAGAAAAACAAAGAGTAAATGATTGATAAAGTGTTTGATAAATTTGCTTTCTGTGATAGAAAACAAATAGTAGATGAATGATTTCCTTTTTGATAAATTTGCTTTCTGTGATAGAAAACAAATAGTGATTGATGGTAGATCAGATTGATATGGTATCGAGCTAGATAAATTAGTGTATTGGTTTGCCTGATAGGATTGATTGGGTGATATGGGTCTGTGATATGATGCACTAGTATGAGTCACTGATATTGGTCACTGATATAGTTCACTTGATATGGGTCACTTTGATATGGTTCGCGATTGCATGATGTGAGGCATTGATAAATAGAGAGATTTTGATTGATCATTTCAGAGTCGAGGTGTGTCGGGACCACGTAGAGATCTTGGGGCAGGAGGTGCAAGAGGCAGTGATGATTTTTTTTTGATGATATGATGTGCATTTATTTCTATATGTTAAGGATTTTGATATGCATTTTAATGATTTGATGACTAACATGATATGCAGGATGATGTTTTATATTATGATGATGCGTACTGATGATGTCATGCAGGTGAATGACTTATGCATATATGGAAATGTATATATGGAATGTTTGTTTTTGGATTTTTCAATGTAGATAAAGGATGACAAATGAATGTTGTGTTTATGATATGCATTATGAATTTGCAAAATGAATTGATATGATGATAGTGAAATGATAAAATGAAATGATGATATGAATGATAATGATATGAATGAACTGTATGATATTGAAAATGATAAATGAAATAATATGAAGGAAAATGATATGATAAGATATGATAATGAAAAAAAATGATATGATAAGATATGAAATGATGCAAATGTATAAAAGGAACATGAAATGAATATGAAAATGACAAAGTGTTGATGAGATGAAGATGATAGAGAATCTAAATGATATGCAAATGAATGATAAATGAGAAATGATAGGGCCCAGCCGAAATGATAATGCAGGTGAAAGGTGATGATGAAACAAATGTTCAAATGTCCTCCACAAGTAGTCCAAAGAGACATAACAACCATTGATGTGATTATTATCCTTTCAAAACTCGGGTGCAAATCCACTATGTAGGTATGTACAAATGATCTAAAATGAAATGCAACTAAATGAAACCGACCATTTTGTTGAGCTTGTTGGTATATTTTTTGGAATCATCATAGAGCACTTTTAAAATGTTGGAAGTATGTACAAGCATCAGAGGGGAAATTAGCACCAATGATGACTTGAGTACAACTTTCATGATTTTTAATATAGCAAGTGAACACAAGCATCTAGGTATAATTGAACCGAGATGACCTGAGCATTTCTTGCATAAACAGACAAAGACTAACCACCATCTGATGCAAATTTGGAACTGTCATCAATGATAAATCATCACATCTCACGACATATTTGCAACCGATAAATGATTAACCTCCAGACAGCAGACAAAGAAAAATCCTCTTTCCTTGCCACTCTAGTGCAGTACATCATCGAGTGTGCTCCAGAGAAATGATATCAAAAAATTAAACAACCATTTTTCAAAAATGAAATACTGTGATTCCAAACATTATTTAGATTAGAGATCATCTAGATATGAGTCATGATAAGGTACGCAACTGAAAGCTACTGCGATATGGATCAATGGTTGGATGTTTTGGTTTAATTTGGTTGTTTTGTTTTGTTTTGTGCGTGATTGGCTTCGATGTCATTGTCTTACTGTTGAAAGTTGATTTGCCCCTAGTATGCCCCACGTTTGCCCTAGGTATTGACACAACTTGCTGAAATGATATATACAATAGTCAAGCCATGATAGAACATTGTGCCCAGGGCAAATGATGATAACATGGTGCGGTGTAACCCTAAGATGATGGAAGGAGTACATGAAAATGAAAGGCAGAAAAGTTAAATATAGAACATGAACTAATAGATGAGAGCTACAAATAAGCGTCTTGTTTTGATGTTTCGATGATTTATTTTTTTGGATTTTGATGTTTTTGATTTTTTGATTTTTCAGACTTTTCTGATTTTTTGGATTTTTCAAGACATTTTTTCTGATTTTTTTGGATTTTTTAAGGACTTTTTCTGATTTTTTGGATTTTTTGGACTTTTACGATTTTTTGGTTGATGTTTCTAATTTTTTTTTGGTTTTGATGTTTTGAGGGTGTCCAAAATTTGGGTAGCCTTTATTGCTAGATACCAATGACAAAGGGAAAACCCAGTCTAGGTGCAAGGGTGGGTGATGGGATAAGGGATAAAATGCTCCTGATAAATGGATGTATGGTATGGATGTATGTATCATAAGAGAGCAAGGATGTGATCTCCAAAGACTATGTCGCATAGGAATAACATGCCCCATTCTAGGTACAAGACTTAGGATTTTTCATGACAAAATTTATGACAATAGGATAATGATATGATTGTTTGGAAGGATGAGGTATGTCAAGAGATACCCAAGACATGTTTCAACATTTTTCCCCTATTTCTTCATTAAGATCAAAAGGATAAGGGTGGATGGATGGACTCAATATGATAGGTATGTATGATGGCTAAAGATGGTAGGTAGGATGGAAATGATATGATATAAAAATGATAGGTTGAATAGATAAGACATTGTGCCCCCAAGTGTAAGCGACATAGAAGATCAATCTACACATGACGCCTATTTGCTAGGTTTTCATCATGGTACTTATCCAGGGCGCCTGTTTACCGGGTTTTCACCATTGGACGAAGGGATTTCTCTTTACTTTTTTTTTGATTTTTGGATAGGAGGGACTCAAGTGTCTAGTTGCATGAAAGTTGGTAGTCCTGCTAGGGATGGATGTCATTGCATGGACCATGTCAAGTGTCATTATGCTCATAGATGTTGGTAAGGGATGACATGAAAGGGAAATGGTAGTAGGAGATGATGGATGATGATGTGGATGATAGAGGACACAATGGATTATGATATTGATTATGTAAGGAAGATGATATGATTATATGGGACTTATGAAAAAATGAATGGAAGGTTTATGCAAAAGCACAGACCATAGGGAGGTGATTGGGAAGATATGTAGGATAATGAGTGAAGGATGGGGAGATGGAGGTATGTGGAATTGTTGTGAAATGGAAGGGAACCATGACCAATGGTTGCACACACTGTGATAAATGTTGAAGCTTTTGATGTGGATGCGGTGTAGGAAGCAATGAAGATGTTTGCTTAGGAGGTGGTGGATAAAGTGTTTTAGGTACCCACATAGACTTAGTATTTCTATGATTTTTATTTTGCTTGTGGGTTTTAGGAATTTGAGACTTTTGAATGGAATGAGAATGTGGGATGGAAGTGGATGGTTGGGATTTTTGTGATGTGAATGCCTCATTTGACTTGATTTCTTTTTGCTTAGGTACCCAAACCATTTTAGTTTTGGCCTTTACTTTTGGAGGTATGTGATTATATAGTTTTTTAGATGTATTTTGCTTTGAATTTTTGTATTGATGTTCTAAGGCATGAGAACCCTTAGGATTTTTTACTTTATAGGTAGAGGCATTGAAATTCTTTCTTTTGAATCCCATGGGTATGGTGGAATGGGTGAAAGCTTCATGTTTAGACAATGTGTGCATTGATTGGTTGTGATTAAGATGTTTAGAGGATTTATGGATGGAGGGATAAGGGGATATTAGGTGTTGGGAGAAGTGGAGGTAGATTAGATGGAGTAATATTGGGAGTTGTAAGCAATGGTGGCAGATTTGATGGTGGAAGGTGTATGGTCACATGCTTTTGACATTTGTAGGATGATGGAGGTGGAATGACAACATATGTTTTAGGGATACGATAGGCTTTATGATGGAAAGTGGACTTGGGATGCATGGAGGAAGTACCAACATCTTTAGGTTGTTGTCCTTGGGGTGTAGGTCCAAGGCCATAAGAGCGTGGAGGGACTTTGACATGTATAGGCTCCAAAATATCTTGTCCATGAAGGTCTAGAACTTTGCCTTGGTGGTTCATGTTTTGGAGTGTGCAATGGACAATGGAACCAGGTGTAGGTGAAACACTAGACATGAGTTCTTTATTGGATGGAGAAGATAATGATTGTTGTTCGAAGGAGGAACATTCATGAATGAGGGTAGAAAAACCAATAGGATATGATGGAGGGCTTGCAATAGGGTCAATAATGGGTGATGGGGGATCATTAGGATTTTGATTAGCATTGTGTTCACTTAGATCCAATGTATTTGTTTGATCTTTTATGTGTGCTTGAGAGGCATATGTCTCATTAAGGGAGGTGAATGTTTGTGTATCATGGATGGATGAGGTGGAAAGCTCTTGACCATGGAATGCATAAAGTTGGCTAAGAGGATCATCATGGTCTTCTTGATCATAAAAGGGGTCTTGATCAAAGATGGAAGATTGATCATGAACAGTATTAGGCATGTTATGAATGGAATCGTTAGGAGGGTGTTGATCTTTATGTGGACGAGGGGGTAATGTTTCCGCATGTTTAGGATTGTTCTCTTGAAATACCTCATGACTTATTGGAATGGAGGTGGAAGGAGATTTCTCATGGAGAGACTTGTCATGTTCTTGATGGTCAACAATATAGGAGCATGATAGAGGGTGACTTGGACTTAATGGGGAAGACTTTTGAATTGAATCAAATGGTTATGGATGACATGATTGGCTTGAAGGACTTGGCATGATGTTTGAGGATTCTTTTTCATTTTCAAATAAATGTTTTGAATGACATGGCGATAATTGATTCCTTGCTTCTAGTCCTTCGGTCACATCCTTTGTAGGTGTATGGGTGGAGGGTGTTGGCTTATGGTTTTGATTTTGATTGGATGATGGTATGATAAAGTTAGAGGTTGCATGAACTATATTGGTGTTCCCCTTGTCAAAGGTGGAATTAAGACTTAAGGAAGTTTGGCCTTGTTGCAAGGTAGAAATTAAGTTCACCTGTGTTTATTGTGATGTGGCTTGATAGGTTGATGTGGCATTGACATATGAAGAAGTGGATGGATAAGATTGGTATGAGGTGGAAGGAGAAGCCCCTCGAAGTCTAATTTTAGGTTTTGGTTTTGTTTCATTATTTTGACTATAGAAAGGAACTCCTTGAATTATGATCTCAGGCTTAGGTTTTGTCTCATGATTTGGCCTAGAGAGATATCCCCCTTGGATTATGATTTTGGGCTTATGATTAGGATTTGGCTTGTTTATGATTATGACCATTTTGACAAGTGGTGAGTAGGACTAGGTTGGTGATGGTGATGATGTGGAATTATTAGATTGGATGACTTGAATTTATTAAGATGAAAGTGATAGGATATGAATGTGTTGGAAGAATGTGTAGAATGACTTGCATTTGGATTATTGATTGAAGATGATTTGATTGGTTTGATTAGATGAAATGGTTTTGATGAAGATTATGATTGATTGGATTGAATGGTTGAATGATTAGATTGAGGTGAGGGATTGAATGGATGAAATTGGAAGAATTAATTAAATGGATTGATTTTATTGCTTGGAATTTTGTTGGATATTTAATTTTTTGGGAAATTTTGTTGATTTTCAATCCCTAAGCATGGGAAAATTATTGGGAATGTTTTTGAAGCAATGATATGAGAAATTCTTAAGTGGCTTTTAGTTGTTGTTATTCATGTTCCTTTTGGATGATCTCTTTATCTGAATTAATGTAATGAAAGACGCAACAAACATTTTTGAAAACAGTTGTTCTTAGAGCCCTATACTAACATGAATTGTTTGATCAAGAAATATTTTTCATCAAATGTTTTCACAAGTTTTCCACATGAAAGAAAATTCAGACAAACTCACTCTTAATGCTCAAGTAGGTCATTCTAGTAATCAATAGCCCAAATCTTAGAACCGCATCGACTCACACAGCCGTGTCACCCCCGAAGGGGCGCCCATGTTTTTGTCTTTTCCAGGCGCGTACTCAGAGTTACGGAAGTGGATACCAGATCCCCTGAGAAAACAGTCCTTGGTAGTTATATGGTGAGTACCTTGGGGGCAGATTCTTCCCTCCCCTTGCACTGTGATTATCAGAATGTTTGGCAACTGACTTGGCTGGCCACTACACTAGGTTCGTAGTAAGGATTTCCGTTCGGTGTGGCAATAATAAACTCCCTCAGGAGACCTCCCAACCTTTAGAACAAAGGATTTGGGGATGGTTATCTTGCACACTACCGACAAAAGAGGGTTTCCCCAAATTCGCTTTAAATTTTATAGTGGGGTGGAATAGCCTGGCTTTGGCTTGAACCCACTTGAGTCGTTCCTCTTGGGTGATTACTTTTTCCCACAAGAGCAGGCTCTCTAAAAGGTTTTATCAAAGCTTAAAAATGCATAAAATAGAATAGATGAGTTTGGCATTTTGATCACCCAGTTAAGGGGAGAGCATAGGCCTATCACCATTTAAATTAAAGCAAGCAAGAGTTCATTTTTAAGCCCAAATAAACAGTTTTCTATGCTAGGTGAAGATATTGCTTCACAAGAACATGGAGTTCTTTTTAGTCCCAAAATAAAAGTGAAGTGACTATCTTAGGATTGGTTGATTTTGAATTATGTGACTACCCTAGGATTGCTTCATTCTTTTAAAGTTATTACTGTCCGCGGTCTCGTCGGATTTAGTCAAATTAAATTATAAATTACAATTTGTAGCCTTTTTCAAAAGTGCGCTATAACAGACATCAGAGGCGTTGTAGGAATCTTCAAAGGCGCTGTAGGAATCTTCAAGGACGCTGATTGATCCCAATGCTTTTCCAGCTCCGTATGATTCACCTACAAGATAAAAAAAATGATATTGTAATGCAGCCAAAAAAACTAAATAAACTCATCAAAAAAATTTGCAATTTTAGAGACATGTTTTTGGCATAGCCGAATTAGATTTCAGTATTTGATGATTTTATTGATCTGAAAAATGAAAACTCAAAGAAAAGATCCATGTTAATTTTCTAAGAGATTTCCAGAAATGTAAAGAAGTTAGACAAATTCTCTGTTTTGCTCTCAGAAACGTAGATTTGTGAAAACCATATAGAAAATGAAGATCATATTTTTTTTCATTGTATTTGACCTCTAAATTAAATATGTAAAAGATAGACCCCCATTATAATTTAAAGAGATTTCTGAAAATATAAAAAATTCTGAAAAATTCATCTATTTTCGTCCAGAAGACCAATTTTATGAAAAAACATAAAATTATGATAACTTCTACAAAAACAATGATAAACCCTCTATTTTTTTGTAGCCTATTGAGATGATGTAAACGACTCTACAAAAATATTGTAGAAAAATTCGCATCTGTGTAGAAGATATGAAGAAAGTGGTAAAACTTGCGGTTTTGTCCAAAAACTGTCAGATTTGCATCAAAAAAATCAATAAAACCTGCAAGTAGATATTAAAAATGGGGCAAAGCCCCATGGTGGGTGCCATTTTATGTGTGTGTGAGATATTGGATTAAATCTAAATGAAAATCAAACACATGTTAATAAGACATTAAATCGAAAAAGCTGAAAAGGAAACAAAATGTGCAAACTGTAATCGCAGCTTCTCGAAACTGTCTTATCCTCCTCTAACTTCAGTGTTTTGTTGCTTTCGAATGGCTCTCTCAACAAAAAGACAGCTCAAGAACGAGAGATAATGAAGAATATTATCCTAAATGAAAATCTATGCTAATAAAAGTATGAATGTGATGCTGAAAATGATGTGAATGCATAAATTGATTGCCTAAACATGAGTATGCATATGTAAGTGCATGCATGTGAATGTGGGTGAGTAACCAAGGCTTGGATTTGCATGGGCTTTTATAGAATTTTCGAACGGGTTTGATTGGTTGAATCAATGACGATCCTGATTAAGCTTGTTTCGAACGGGCGGCGGGAGATCTTCGAAAGTAGAAGAGGAGAATGGAAGGTTTCCCATTTTCTTTCAATTTCTTCATTGAGTTTCGAAGGGAAACTTCCATTTCGAAGGATGAGATGCAAATTTGGAAGGGCGAGTTAGCATGAGTTAGAAATTTGGGAAGTGGAGATGAAAATGGAAACCCACATAATTAAATAAATTATTTAATTATGTTTTTAAAATGAAATTAGGGTGAGGAAAATATTAAATAAAAATATTTAATATTTAATTTGGGGACGAAGAATATTCCATTATTCAAATATTCAAAATATTTGAACTTTAGAATAGAGTGATAATTAAATGTAAATAAATTATAAAAATTTATTTAATTTAATCGAGCGAAAGGTAAAAGATGAGATGAAGAAGATATTCTATTATTTAAACATTCAAAATATTTAAACTCTAGAATACTATGATAATTAAATATAAATAAATTATAAAATTTATTTAATTTAATCAAGCGAAAAGATGAAAATGTTAGTACTTAATTTAATTAAAGGTAGAAGAATTAGAAAAATGAACGATATAAATAAATAATTAAATTTATTTATATGTAGATGACTTTAGGGGAATTAATTAAATAAATCATATTTAATTAATTAACAAGCTTAATCTGACCATTTTTAGACGTATACAGCAGGAAATTAATCCTATATGATATTCCTAAATGATAAGATGGATGCTACTATAGATGAAATTGACATGAAATTGATAAAAGAAACTAATGTAACTAGGATGCAGCTAAATGGAAAACCATGATTTCTATTGCTATTCTAAAATGATTTGTTAATTACTATTTCTTAATTGCTTGAATGCTCTAATATAATCTCTGCAGAGTAAGATTGCATAAACATGGGATCTTTTTCCTATGGAAAGAAGTTGTATTTATAGATTCATGACAACATATTTGTGATGTGACAGCAAAACAAAGGTCTGGATTTGATTTGAAAGAATCAAAGGTGAAAGATGAAGAATCCTGAGAAGATTATGGAGATTGTTCCTCCCCATAAAAACATTCAGCCAGAGGATAGGAATGATCAATCGAAGAAGATGAAGAAGTTTGTCTATAATTTTTTTGAAATTTTTATCTTGAATTCTCTGTGAAGGTCAAGTTGAATTAAGATATAAAATATGTAATTTGTTTAATGATGAGTGAAAATAAGAAATAGCTGTAGAAATATGCTTAAATTGAATTATTGGATTTATTCAATTTAGCAAAAGAGGATATTTATTAAATAAAAGAAACTATAAATTTGTTTATTAAATAAACATGGAAGAAATATGGTAATTAATAAAACAAAGTATAAAACTTGTTAATTTAATTAAAATAGAATGATGTGATTAAAATAGAATAAATAGATAATTATAGAAGAAGTAGATAATTTAAAACAAAGTATTAAATTCATTAATTAAGGAAATAATAAGATAAAGATAGAAGAGTGAACTATATAAATAACTATTTCTATTTATTTATAAGTAGATGAATTAAAGGAGTCAATTAATCAAATAAAATTTAATTAATTGGATTTTTAGGTGTAAAAAAATAAATCACCAAGTAGACTTCTCAATAAATATTTATATAATCCAGTAGTCTAGTAGTAGACTAATCTATAATTATTTCTTCCTTTCTTTCCAACTAACAATTCCTACAAATAGCATTAACAGGCTTTGTAATTCTTAGTAAATCTCTCATGGCCTGAACAACACTAATCCTTTATCAAAATTCATGTGACACATTCTCCTATGCCAAATAATAATTCGAGTCATAAAGCATTCCATCGGCAGCCTTAAGTTATAGATATTCCCTTCAGATTTCTTTCCTATAGCAATCAATGTTTTGGATCTCACATCTCTCATCCTTACTCATATACAATCAACAAATAATATTACTTAAACCCTTAACATAGTAGACATCATCAGTATGATGCTTTCCTTCATAACTGAACCTATCCCACATATTTCAGTATCGTTATCATATCCAAACTCTCCATCATATTTTTCAAGCTTAACATTTACTTACTCTTATCACTAGTCAAGTGATGTACAACCACTATCAACTACCCAATAGTTTTTCTCTTGTTTCATGTAGGGTAGAGCACCTTCATTTTTCTCCTTCTCTAGAGGTCTTTCCTTTACCTATTTTTTTAGAATTAGTAGAAGTAGGGTCATCCTTAATAAGAAGAATTCATTGCTCTTTCACCATAGTCATGATCTATTCTCATAACTCTCCTGATATTTGGAAACTTACCTCCATAAATAAAATTTATAAACATTCCTCTTCCAGGTGCTTCTAGTAGTCAGACTATTCTACATATTTATCCATAATTATTATCTTCTCATTTCTTTCCAAACTAACACATAATCCTACAAGGATTAGGCATTCAACTAGGCTTTGATTATATTCTTTAGTTTCACTCTTTCTACTCATGGCCTAGCACCCACACTAATCTCTTTGCCATAGTTGATAGGAAAATTCATGATTAGACATGGCCATGTTCATCCTAGACATCATTTTCACTTACTACTTGCTATCATGAATTCAGAGTCATTAAAGCATCGTCCATTCGGCAGCCTTAAGATTGTCATAGATATTCCCTTCTATGAGATTTCTTCTTTCTGTCTACCTAGCAATCAATTTTGGATTTCTCATCCTTCATACATCCTCTAATATAAAACCAATAATACATTCAATTAGATGTTGTTGCAAGCATGAAGGTGATTGGTCATCCTTGATGCTTCAATAATAAAGTCTACCGAGTTGGTGTATAGTCATTGACATGTCACAATTATGAAGATGTCAAGGAAATTAGAGAATCAAATTCATGAAAAAGAGGAAAATCAGGTTGATGTATGTTGTAGCATGTATAGGTTGAGATAGTCCTGCAGGAAGTGTTGTGAGTCTACTTATGGTGCTATCTCTTTGTTGTAGTATCTGAAGATGAGTTAGGAATGAAGTAGATGAGCTGATTTGATGTCACCTAGTTACTTGGTTTCCAACCTCTTTTGGAGAAAATTTGATAAACAAAACAAAATGTGTTGTTTAAGATATTGCACTTTTTACAAGAGAAAAGGATTGTCATTTCTTCTATGGATGAATTTGAGGTAAAAGGTACATCCATGTTGTTTTCTTCTCTAAGACATGCAAATTATTTTTCATTACTCAAATCTGAAAATCAAGTGTTAAATTCATAGTCTGAATATAGGCATTCACTTTAAAATGTTCTCAGTTTTGGATCTATTGTCTTTTAAAAATTGTATATTCTTTCCTAACTCAATTTTTATCCTCTAAACTTTAAGATCAAGAGTGGAAATTCAAAAGAATTTAATTAGTTGCCTCTAGTTAAGTGTGTACATGAGTTGAGTATTAAACAGATTTGAATAATTTTTGAGTGTATTGAGACAAACCAAAGTCATCTTATCTGGAAGGCCAATCCTCATGCAAATTGAAAGTTGTGAGTAATTGTGGTAGATTCCAATTCACTGTTCCTGTGTACAATCCTCTACTCTTGTATTTTGTCCTGTCATCCTTCAAGAGTGTCAGAACTGTGTCCTTGTAAGAGAATTTCATTTATTATATTTTGACAACATATCATAATTTTAATCATTGTTTCCATGTGGGTGATTTTGTTTCTGGCCATGGAGATAATCATTTATCCTTTCTCCATGTTTCTCTCACCCCCTTCAATAAACATGAAACATTTACAATAGATGTCCAAGGAAAATTATTTGAATTGCATAACTTTCTAAAAATTATGAATTCTCCATTTACATGCAAAAGCTTTTAAAAAATTTAAAAAAATGAATCAAATGTTTTGGCCACTAGATACTAAAAGCATTTATCAATGGTTTTGTTGTCACTTACCTGTACATTGATCTTTCTTCCAGGTATGTCTCTTATGAAAAAACAACAAAAATATTATTAGAGTTTCACATACTTAAATTCCTCTTTTCCTTGTCATGTTACAGCAATAATTCACTCCCCCTTCTACAAACTTTTTCTTAGATTCTATTTTCACATAGATTTAGTTTGTCAAGGAAAATTTATTTCCTATTTCATATTTTAAATCCTACCTAAGTTGTGTGGGGAATTCTCTCCCTTTCATGCATCACTAGTTAAAAAATTGGTTGCAAAAAAAAATATCACAAACAAATCATTATATTCTTCCAATTTCCCATTTGAGCCAGCTCATGAAAACCCAAGGAATGCTCAAGAAACGTGAAAAGTTATCAACATTTTAATTGTTCCTTTCAATTTTTTCTTTTAGTGAGTAGAAAAATTAATTAGCAGTTGTGCATCCTTATAATCATTAAGCTTTATTTATTTAAATACAAGCACAAAAAGTTGTTAAATCTCTGAAACATTGTACAATATATTTGAGTATCAAATATTTTCTTTATCATAATGTTCCACTGAGGTTTTGAGGTAAAAAACTTTTTCTTACTAGTACATGATATTTTCCTAACACTTCATTAATTCAGACATAGAACCAAATATTATAAATGTGACTATTTTACAAATCAAAAATTATACCATTGTGCAAGTTCATCATACAAAGAATAGGCCTTACCCATGGTCAGGGAGATTAAGCATCACAGAGGCAGCTTGTCACTATTTTTATATCAAACCCTTTGCAAATTTCTTGATTTAATCAATATTAAAACAGTTGTTTCAAAGGTTTTACCTAAGTACCAAATTATTTGTTGGCCACATTAATAAGATCTGCCCTCTAACCTTATCAAGAATAAAAATTAATAGGCAACCTAACCTTATCATGGTATTATTTAGAGGATGAGTGGTATGAATTCAAAATTGTAGACACTCTCCCACAACCAAGAACACCCCACCCCATCCCCACAACACACTTTGAATCTCATTACATCAACAAAAAACAAAAATGAAAATTAAAATGGACAAGTTGACATTGCAAAAATAACAAAGACTATATCTTGTTTGATTCTAAAAGATAAAACCTATAAATACCATTTCCCTTCCTGGGGCACTGACTGTTACTTTCAACAGATTGTAATTTGTTTCTCATTCAACCGCTTTGAATATCTTTCCCTTCCATAATCTTTTGCATTAATATTTCCATAGAATTGAAGTTAATACTTAAATCACACAAAAAAGAATTGATCACACTATTTGTTGAAAGAAACTAGGTTTTTTAATGTTTGTATCTAAAACCTAATTGGCAGATTCACACCTTTTTTGTTTTCCACTTTTGAATGGAAGATTCTATGGGAATTTTATTTTTTACATTTCTTGGAAATATTCCCTACTGATTTTTTGTTTCAAGAGATTACTGAAACCTTTTCAAACCAAATAATTTGATTTCAATTAATTTGGTTTGGAAAACATATCTTTCAAAGAAAGTAACAAACATTTTATTTTTATGGAATTCCAAGCATAAAAAGTAAGTTTTGAATCCCTCTTAGACTAAAACAAGATCTTTCTAATGGGTATAAACATGAAATAGCTTTGATAAATAATATAGAAAGGCTAACACATGCAATAAATAAAATTTTAAGTAAAATAAAATGTTCAAGTTTAGAAGCAAAAAAAAAAAACCTCCAGCTCCCGGGTGGGTAACTGATGTCAATCCATAAATGTGGTACTTTCATACACATTTAACCTATGTGTCACTTCTACAATCCACCTCACAATTCCTTTTTAAAAAATTAACATTTAGGCCACATAGTTACCCAAAAGTTAAAAATACCAAGTATATTGGTTGGTTGAATAAAAAAAATTTTCAACACAAAATTCAAATTTAAAAATTCAAACCTTATTTAATTTATCTAATTAAAATTTAAATAAAATGAATTTTTTAATGGAGGAACTAAATAAACCGATAAATAAACACCAAATTATTTTATGTAAGGGAGTTTATTAATTAAATTAATAGTTATTAACTTGTAGACCAATTTGGATGTAACATTTTATCGAAGGCTGCTTCGATATCAAGGGAAATTTGGTTTGCTAACCCTTTGGTAAACATAGTGAATTGGTATGCAGTGGAGAAATTTTTTATGTAGATTTTGTAAATGCCTTATGATTTGATATAATGAGATAAATTCAGCATTGATGGCACTGCAAAATTTCTTTAAATGAGAATTGAGTTATTTCAATTATTTCTACTTTTAAATTAAAATATCCCTAAAATTAACTTTTTTTACCCGTAGAAGAGTAAAATTGAAAGAAATTCTACATTCGATTAGAAATGGTAAAGGAGAAATTTTTGGCAAAGTGCCATGATACTCACCATTTGATAAGGTTGGTAACATTGGATTTTGATCATCCTCTTATGAAATTAAACTGTCAAAATTTAATCAAGTTTTGAAATTTGACGGTGCAACGGAATTGACGTGGTGGGTTTTAAGGGGCAGCCGCTTAAAATGTAGCAAGCTAATTATTTTTGTAAAAACAATTTTAAATTGTTTATTTTTTCTTCATTTGTGTTGTCTTACTCACTTGGAATTTTCTTTGAGAAATTAGATGATTTGTGATCATCAATTTAACTCTCCTGATTTTTTTAACACAAGTTCTCAAAATAGATGTTTACGAGAATTATTAAATCTCATTAAACCAAAGGATTCTTGATTTGTTGTTCAACTTTTGATGTTGATTTGCAATTGATTTTTTTATAAGATAAATTCCTTTTAACTTTAGTGAGGTCCCATGAATTGAACCCTTGTTAACAAACAAACATTAATTCGGCTTACATCAAATTGTAGGTTCTTTCCATTGTTAACATGTGAGAGTCCATAGCAACCATAACAGTTTCAAAATAACCAAGGAGACTGTTACATGGAGGAAATAGGATATTGTCAATTCTAAGTAATTTTGGGCCCATGGTTTTAAAGGAAAAATGATCGCTTGATAGTCCTTGATGACCAATAGATCAACATTCAAAGGAGATGTTTAGAAACATCCCCATTCCTTTCATGCTCCATTTTCGGTTTTTATTATGTCCAAAAGAGGGCAAAGGGATTTTCAATAATTTCAAACATTGGAGAAAGATTCAATTTAATGTCACTATTATTATGTTTGTATTTATAAGTTTGCACCAGGTATGAACCCTAGAAAATATGATACCCTTATAGAAAAAAAATGAATATCAGACTAATGAACAGGTTAAGGATAGGAAGAATAGTTTATGCGATCAATTCAGAAATGGCATTGTTAAACGTTTTATTTAAAATTTTTGCAACAAAATAATCACAGGGAGTGGCTAATGTCCTAGTTGAAGACATTCTGCAAAAATCAGGAAATGCCATGAATAAAAATTGCCCACAAAAGCATTAACAAATATTTAAGA
Source organism: Sequoia sempervirens (assembly GCA_007258455.2). Classification (NCBI taxonomy): domain Eukaryota; kingdom Viridiplantae; phylum Streptophyta; class Pinopsida; order Cupressales; family Cupressaceae; genus Sequoia; species Sequoia sempervirens. Next base: position 169,972,237 of record VDFB02000017.1, read on the forward strand.
TAGGTCAAGCGAATAAACAGCTTAAATGTAATAAAAAAAAAGCATGGTTAATACATGTTGTTGTATAAGATAAACTTGGATGCAAAAAAAATAAACTATAATATGACGCACATCTAGTTAAATGATACTTTGAAGAACCACAAAATTTTAAAATCCACACTTCTTGATAATTCCTTCAAAATTCTTAAGCAGAAGGAAAAGGTATTAATTTGTAAACATTGATGAATTATACAAAATTTGTTAAGATTCTTCTCCTATTTTGAATTCGTCTGGGCCTTTGCATGGTAAAAATGTGACATTTCATGTGAGGACATGGATTGGAAGAGAACTAGAATTCTATCTCATCTTTGTAATATGGAACCAACATAACGGGATAAAAAATTTTCCCTCATCCCTATGTCCTACTCAAACAAATTTGACAAACAAGCTCCATAGCTGCCATTCTCCTTCAAATTTTTTTTGAACAAATTAATAAAAATTCAAACCTAATGAGACAGAATTAGATATTAAAAAAATACATGTTAAGTTAAACTTGTTTATTTTTAATTAATATCATGAAGAAAGTTGGTTTAGATAAGAGGAATTAAGAAATATGAACTATATAAATAAGCTTTGTAATTTATTTGATATATGGTATGAGGAAATAATATGATTTTATTAATTAAATAATCAATATTTAATTAATATTGTCTAGACCAATTTTGGATGTATACATTCATTGCCCGTCTTTAGAATGTGAATGTGCTATACGCATTACTTCAAATGAAAAATTTACCAATGCTATTCTAAAATTTTGATGATGCCCAAGATCGTGATTTTCAGAAGATTACGAATGTATGACCCATCACTGATTGATATTGAGGAATTTCTAATTAATCAGGGATTATTTGACAATTTGGCATGAGAGGTGGCATAGAACACTAAAATTCAGCATTGGGACCAAGAGAGATCCCAACTGTTACACTAGAGGATGTCCCCAATTAATTTCCTATGGTAGGTGAGTATTGTAGACACTATGATCACCACTTGTAGCAAAGGAGGTACAAAGTTTTCCTAGCTCTACATGCTGGATATGTTCCTTGTATGACTCATATTTTTGCTAGGTATGAGATGCATAAAAACAGGAGAATTCTAGAACCAAGAGATGACATATTTTTCCTTTCATGCTATTTCATTTACAAATTGAGTAATGCGTTTTTATTTTCTTTTCTCTTTAGTCACATAAAACCTCCAACATGGAATGCTGACAACTACACAAACTTTCCAAAACATTTAAGATTCTTAAATCCCTTTTATGTCCCAACTCTTTGAGACTTGAACATAAGCAAAATAAAAAAAGGGATAAAGCTCCCTTTAACATCATTGTTTGTTATCCTATGAGAGGATTCTGACTTATATAAGAGGTGCAACTCCCCTCCCTGTCTATTCAAGAATGCACAAAGATGTTTTGTTCTATTGCCTTTGTCCTTTCTCTTGCATATTTTCTTGGCCATTGATGGCCCATTAGAGCCAAGCATCAACGTTGGATCATTTACTACAATTAGTTATTACTTGCTACTTCAAAGGACCATTGCACTTTAGTTCCAAGATGGATCCACTATCCAACTTTACCCTCTTTTTATCTAAACATGTCATCAACACAGACAGGTATTTCAAACATTTGAACCAAAGAGGTTACCAGCCAGACCAACATTCTATGGTGTGATTTCATCATAATTATCCCAAAATTTTTCAACCAGGAACACCAGGTTTTAAATCATAAACTATTCATATTCAAATACATGCTTGAGCCACCTTTTTGAGGGGACAAGACCTTCATTTTAGTTGCAACTTCCTTCCCGAGGATGATTTAATGGTAAGCCGAAATGGGGTAAGGTTGGGGATTTTTTCAGGAGCTCACAAGATTGTATGACTATTCACTAGGATCTTATCCAATGGAGACCCTAGGATAATGCTAAATTTCTAATAGGTGACTTTCAATTCATATCACCCCAAAAATGTGGAGAGGCGTAAATATTATGAAGATACAATTTTTGTTGTGCAACAACGTGCCGCTATGATCAATGCATTTGTTTGATTAGTGGATTTTCTATCTAATGCAAACATATGATATGGAACTAGGGATGCCATGCCCTAAGATGAATAGTCTTTGAAGATGAATGCACATGGTAGTATCCATCTATTTTTAGATTTTATGATGAAATATAAATATAAGATATAATGGAAAAGAAATTACATAAAATATGTAATGTATAAATGATATAATATAATTGTACCATCTACAAAATAAATATAATTTATGTAATGATAAATTTCAATCATATAAAAAAAACCTTGTGAAGGTTCGACTATGAGAGGCAATCCTTGACAGATAGTATTTTTGTACACCAAGCAACCTAGGTGGCCAAATGGCCCACTTAGGTGTGGGTCCCATGAGGGGGGTTTAAGCTCTATGGATTATGATTAAATTTGAAAGAGAAAAGAATAGAGGAGTAATAGTCATTTATTTAGTCATTTTTATTTGTCTGACCAATTATTTAGTTGTGATTTTACCCGATGACCAAATTAGTCATTTATTTAGTCATTTATAATTGTGAATTACAAAAAACAGTAGAATTTAGTCATTTTTAGTCACGTGACTAAAATTTTTGGTCGCATGTCATTTATTGTCAAATTCTACTAGTGTATCCTCTGTGTGATTGGGATGGTTTTCTTGGTTTAGTGGTTTCTATTATGTCATGGTTTACTCTTGTTGCATTTAGAGTTTGGCATGGTTCTCTTGAGACTAGGATGTTTAAGTGTGTTATGGTGCATGTGATCTCCTAGGAGGAGATGGTTAGATCATGGATGTCATGTTTGTGTTCAAGATTGGATCTTTGACATTGATCTTATGTAGTTCTCTTAAGTATTGGGTACATTAATCATTTGCTTGATTACTTCATGATAATGTTGTGTGGGTGCCATGGATTGGTTGGTTACAGGTCCTCATGGATACTTGGAGAAATAGGTGAGGCTTGAGTTCTCTTATGGTAAGAGATATATGTTGGAATAGTTACTAGTAAGAAAAACTATTTTCAACAAAAAAGACCGAAACAGTGCCTATTGCCAGGTTTTCACTATTGCTTTTATTGCATTTTTTCAGATTTTATGATTTTTTTGTATTTTTCTTTTTAATTTTTTTTTTGTATCTTTCTTTTTATTTTATTTTTTAGTATTTTTCTCTTTTTCTCTTTTCTTTTTTTTTTTTTCTCTTTTTGATTTTTTGTTGTCACCAAGATGCATTGCTAGGTTTTCACCAAAGTGACCATTTTTTTAGGACATTTTTTAATTTGTTTGGATTTCTTCAGGACTTTTTTTTATGTTTTTGGGTTTTTTTTAGGACTTTTTCCAATTTTTTTGGATTTTTTAGGACTTTTACCTATGCAACAGATGAATCATGTGTAGAATTTCTTGAGATGGAGGTTGTTCATGGGCTCCTCAAATAGGTCTCCTTCTGGCATGGATAGCTGCTATGCTCCTGACCCATAGACTGACACAATGACAAAGGGGCCCAACCAATTTGGTTCAAACTTTCCTTTCTTGTCTCTATCCTGCTGGTTGTGTGGGTTCTCCTTCAATACCAGGTCACCAACTTGAAATGTTCTAGGTCTGACTTTATAATTGTAACTTCTAGACATCCTTTTTTGGTAGGATTTCAAGTGGTCCACTACATGTTGGCGTCGTTCATCTAATAGTTCCAGTTCCTGTAATCTAGATACCCAATAATCCTCATCAGAGATGATACCCTTCAATGAAACCCTGAGAGATGGAAATTCAACTTCAATGGGTACAATGGCCTTAGATCCATATACCAGAGCATATGGTATGGCTCTAGTTGGTATACGAATATTGGTGCGGTACGCCCACAGATCAAGGTTTAATTGGATGTGCCAATCACCTCCTGCATCGTTGACTATTTTCTTCAAGATTTTTAAAATAGTTTTGTTGGAGGCCTCTACTTGACTGTTTCCCTAAGGATAATATGGTGTAGAGAAGCGATGTTGGATATTGAACTTCTCACACAATTCTTGTATGTCTTGGTTTTTGAATGGTCTTCCATTGTCAGTGACAGTGGATTGAGGGATGTCATACCGACAGATGATGTAATTGAGGATGAATGATGAAATTTGCTTTCCTATGATGGTGATTAGAGGAATGACTTCAATCCACTTCGTAAAGTATTTTGTAGCTATGATAATAAAATTGTGTCCATTTGATGAAGATGGATGAATTTTACCAACAAGATCTAGTCCCCACTGACAGAAGGGCCATGTTGATGCAAAAGGTTGAAGTTCTTGAGCTGGTGCATGGATGAGGTTGTTGTGGATCTGACACTTTTGACATTTCTTCACGAACTAAAAAGATTCCTTTTCCATAGTTGGCCAGTAATATCCTAAACGAAGGAGTTTCTTGGCTAAGGTTAGACCACTTGAATGAGTTCCACAAACACATTCATGAACTTCTTATAAAGCCATTTCAGACTCATCGCGTTCCAGACACCGTATGAGAGTTCCATCAAGACCTCATTGGTATAGTACTATTATGCCTTGCATAACCACCCCCATTTTGTGCTGGAATAAAATGGGTCCCCCTTTCTCTTTTTGTTTTCTTTGCCTTTGTTATCTGCTTTTCTCTTGGGGTTCTTCTATTTCTTTGTGTTTTATCTTTTGTTCTGTCTATCCTAAGTTTGGTTCTGCCTTAGTTGGAATTTGGGTTTTCTCTTGAGTTTAGGATTTTCCACCCCATCCGAATTTTCCCGGATCTCACTTGAACTCTGGCTAAGTGTTGTGGTTTGGGGATTTTTGGTCTTCTTGGAATTATGCATGAACCAGATTTTCATAGATTTCTTCCTCCCCCGTATTTTCCCAAAATCTGTTGTTCCCTGTTTATTCTGGGTTTGCCGAGATGTCTTCTCCTTCGCGGAAATCCGTCCCATGCAGATTTCCCCAGAATCTAGTGGAATGTGAGGAGGTATGGAGTAGTAAGACTGGTTAATAAATTATGGTGCATTTTGTGATTAATTGATGCTATTTTAAGATCTCTCATATTGTTCCTTGATTGATAATGATCGGATTAAGTTTCTAATGGGTGTTTTCATGTTTATGCCGCTGGAATCCACCTGACTCAGAATTCTCTGAAAGTCCTCCTTGGCTTGGATTTTGCGGGTCGACTTGAAACCTAGACTATTTTGTATGATCATTTTATTTGAAGATTTAACAACACCTTACTGACATAGGATTCATTTCAATGATGATTTTGATTAATTGACTACTATTTGTGCAATCTTTACTATGTTTTTCTTTGTTAAATGCAGGATTAAACCCTACACATGGTGATATTTTCCAAGGGATCTTAGTTGGAATACAATTCCTCAGTCCAGTTGGTCATAACAATCAGCTAAGAAGAAAGTCGGCAAGATCTCGCAAATGTCTTGCTGACTACCAGTGCATTCTTTTTGTTAAAATTTGCGTCAGTGTTTCCTATCAGCAAGACCTCAGAGATGTCACAACGATCAGTATTTATGTGTAGTTGCCTATCGGTAGCTCTTCAATCATCATCCTAGCGACTAAGGAGTTCCCATCGGTGAGAAAAATCATCATCAGAGTGAGGTCATGGCGAGCTTTTCATATCTTACTAATCGCCTCATGAGTAAAAACTTCAGCCAAATAAATAGTATTTGGCATGTGGTCTCGGCGAAGGCTCCATGTCTCACCGACTAGCAAGGATAAAACCTTCGGCAAGAATTTATCTTCGGCGGATGGTCTTGCCGAAAGCTTCATGTCTCACCGACCACAAATAAAGATTTTCATTTCAGTGAGACTTTTCTTTAGAGAGAAGTCTTGGCGAATGCATCCTATCTCGCCAACGGAGCACAAAAGTGGTTCATTTCAGTAGGACTTCTCTAGTGTCATAGTGATCAAAAATTAGACATGGGCGTCTGTTGCCAAGACATCATTCATCATCTCAGTGACTGGGAATTCCCCATCGGCATAAGTTGGTCTTCAGAGAGACGTCTGGGCGAGATTCTAAAGTCTCATTGACTAGTGCAAATAGGCATATGCTTTGGCGGGAGTTGTTCTCTTCGGTGTGTGGTCTCGCCAAACGCTTGCGGTCTTGCTGATCGCCGATAAGAACATACATCGGGGAGAGTGGTTCCCCTTTGGCATAATGTATGGCCAAAGTGCTATAGTCTCAGCGACCAAAGAGTGAACTTGTAGAGGCTTTCACCGAGACATGAGCTTTCTATACGACATCTCCCTAACAAAGGAAGGTTACGGCGATGCATGTGGAACAAAGAAAACATTTCAGTATAACTACAAGAGGGGTCTTAGCAACAATAGAATTCAGCGAAAGGGGGCTTCGGTCGGTATAATGTCTCACTAACTGAACGAAGTCCCACTGATAGAAGAGTGTCCCACCTAAGAATCTGAGTTTCGACGAAGGATAAAACCTTCGGCATAGGGTCACACTGACAGGATGTCCCTTCGGGGAGAGGAAAGACGTGCACCAAGAGGTCTCAGCGAAACAAAGGAGTCTTGCCGATGGGTTTTGTAAACTCGATGTGACTTCTGAGGCCCGCTGAAATGTCTCACTGATTGACCCCTGCTATGTCGATGCCTGTTGTAAGATGAAATCACATCAAGGAGACACCGATGGTGTCTCACTAACATGCGATTTAGGTTAGACCACTCTTGAATTCTTAGGAATTTGGCGTGGCAAGTGATCGTCCAATCAGAGGGAGTTGATAGGGACCTTTGACTGATTGACTGCCCCTATGGAGAAGACTAATATAAGGCAGATAAGATGGATTTCTTTTGAGATCCAAAGACAACAGATCGGCTTAGGCGATGGCGTGCAGATCTACAGGAGGCTCGACGGTGCTTCCAGAATGTGGTCAATGCATTGAAAAGGTCTTGAAAACAAAGGAGGCCAAAGAATGAAGAGGCCATGACTCAGGGGGACAACTATAGCGATCACTACTGGTAGAGGCAAATTAATATTAATGGTGGGATATTCTGAGCATTCAAGGAGACCCCAACAGAGTTTGAAGGTGGACACGAAGATGGGAGAATTAATGCTATAGCAGCAAAAGATCTACAGATCTTTTCTAGAAACCTTTTACCAGCATGGACAACAAGGATTCACATTAAATGCAATTTTGACTTTCCTTAGAAAGATCTGAGAGTTGACTCTCCTAGATGCAGATATTTTGTAAACCCTAGCGCAGGGGACAGTGCATTCTTTTGGTACACGCTTTGTATAAATGTTATTCTTGCCTCTTTGTAAAGGTTAGACAGTGAGGGATTAGAACTTCTAGATTTAGAGAACTTTTAGATTCAAAACTTTCAAAGTTAGAACTATTCAGAGTTAGTGAGTTAACAGAAGGAGGTAGAGTTGTATCTTGATTCTTAGTAATGAGATCTTCTCTTGTCTTCTTGTTTAGCAGTTAGATTTTAGTACAGACTATAATGTATTTTCTAAGTTCTCTTAGTGTACTTGGAAACAATTTGGAGCATCAGATTCTCTGTACATTGGTGATTATGCTAGCTTTGTAAATATTGCTTATTTGTTTTACTAACAGTAGAAGCAATTAGAGTTTAATCTCCTTCGTGTTGTGTTCCAGAATGATATTTGTCTTAAATTGATCATTTGATTTGTGAAGTCTTTACGGAATGAAATATTATTTTTTGTTTTATTTAAATGGTAATTAAAAATCTGTTATGCGAATTGGCACTATGAATGAAAGAGGTTGTGTGTCAATCACAAGCTTATCTTGTTCTGCAATTTTATTTTATAATGGGTGTTTTCATGTTTATGTTGCTGGAATCCGCCTAACTCAGAATCCTCTGAAAGTCCTCCCTGGCTTGGATTCCATGGGTCGACTTGAAACCTAGACTATTTTGTATGATCATTTTTTTTGAAGATTTAACGACACCTTACTAACATAGGATTCGTTTCAATGATGCTTTTGATTAATTGACTATTGTTTGTGTGATCTTTACTGTGTTTTTCTTTGTTAAATGTAGGATTAAACCCTATGCATGGTGATATTTGCTAAGGGATCTCAGTTGGAATGCAATTCCTCAGTCCGGTTGGTCATAAAAATCAGCTAAGAAGAAAGTCGGCAAGATCTTGCAGATGTCTTGTCGACTACTAGTGCATTCATTTTTTTCAAATCTGCATCTGTGTTCCCTATCGAAAAGACCCTGGAGATGTCACAACGATAGGGATTTATGTGCAGTTGCCTATCAGTAACACTTCAATCATCATCCTGGCGACTAAGGAGTTCCCATCAGCAAGAAAAATCATCATCAGAGTGAGGTCATGGTGAGATTTTTATATCTTACCGAACTCCTTATGAGTAAACACTTCAGCCAAACAAATAGTATTCGGCATGTAGTCTCGGCGAATGCTCCATGTCTCAGCGACTAGCAAGGATAAAACCTTCGGCAAGATTTTATCTTCACTGGATGGTCTTGCTGAAAGCTTCATGTCTCGCCGACCATAGATAAAGATTTTCATTTCGGTGGATGGTCTTGCCGAAATCATACATGGGCGTCTATCGCCAAGACATCATTCATCATCTTGGCGAATGAAAATTCCCTATCGGCATAAGTTGGTCTTCAAAGAGATGTTTGGGCGAGATTCTAAAGTCTTGCTAACTAGTGCAAGCAGGTATATGCTTCGGCGGGAGTTGTTCTCTTCGGTATGTGGTCTCGCCGAATGCTTGCAATCTTACCGATCACTGATAAGAACATACATTGGGGAGAGTGGTTCACCTTCGGCGTGATGTTTGGCCAACATGCTAAAGTCTCGGCGACCAAAGAGTGAACATGCGGAGGCTTTCGCGTAGACATGAGCTTTCTATACGACATCTCCTCGATAAAGGAAGGTTACGGTGATGCATGTGGAACAAAGAAAACATTTCGGTATGACCACAAGAGGGGTCTTAGCGACAACAAAATTTGGTGAAAGGGGGCTTTAGTCAGTATAATGTCTCATCGACTGAACGAAGTCCCACCGATAGAAGAGGGTCCCACCTAAGAATCTGAGTTTCGGCGAAGGATAAAACCTTCAGCATAGGGTCACACTGATAGGATGTCCCTTCAGGGAGAGGAAAGACGTGCACCAAGAGGTCTTAGCGAAATGAAGGAGTCTTGTTGATGGGTTTTGCGAACTCGATGTGACTTCTGAGGCTTGCTGAAATGTCTCACCGATTGACCCTTGCTATGCTGATGCCTGTTGCAAGACAAAATCGCATCAGGGAGACACCGATAGTGTCTCACTGACCTTTGATTTAGGCTAGACCACTCTTGACTACTCAAGAATTCAGTGTAGCAGGTGATCGTCCAATCAGAGGGAGTTGATAGGGACCTTTGACTAATTGTCCACCCCTGTGGAGAAGACTAATAGAAGGCAGATAAGATGGATTTCTTTTGATATCCAAAGATAATAGATCAGCTTAGGCGATGGCGTGTAGATCTATAGGAGGCTCGACGTTGCTTCCAGAAGGTGGTGAATGCGCTGAAAAGGTCCTGAACATGAAGGAGGCTGAAGAACGAAGAGGCAATGACTCAGGGGTATAGCTGTAGCGATCACTGTTGGAAGAGGCAGATTAATATTAATGGCAGGATATTCTGAGCATTCAAGGAGACCCCAACAGAGTTTGAAGGTGGACATGAAGATGGGTGAATTAATGCTGCAGCAGCAAAAAATCTACAGATCTTTTCCAGAAACCTTTCACCAGCATGGAAAACAAGGATTCACATTAAATGCAATTTTGACTTTCCTCATAAAGATCTGAGAGCTGACTCTCCTGGATGTAGATATTTTCTAAACCCTAGCATAGGGGACAATGCATTCTTTTGGTACACACTCTGTATAAATGGCATTCTTGCCTCTTTGTAAAGGTAAGACAGTGAGGGATTAGAACTTCTAGATTTAGAGAACTTTTAGATTGAGAATTTTAAGGGTTAGAACTGTTAGGAGTTAGTAAGTTAACAGAAGGAGGTAGAGTTGCATCTTGATTCTTAGTAATGAGAGCTTCTCTTGTCTTCTTGTTTAGCAGTTAGATTTCAGTACAGACTGTAATGCATTTTCTAAGTTCTCTTAGTGTAGTTGGAAACAATCTGGAGCCTTAGATTCTCTGTACAATGGTGATTTTGCCAGCTTTGTAAATATTGCTTATCTGTTTTACTAACAGTAGAAGCAATCAGAGTTTAATCTCCTTCGTGTTGTGTTCTAGAATGATATTTGTCTTAAATTGATCATTTGATTTGTGAAGTCTTTAAGGAATGAAATATTATTTTGTGTTTTATTTAAATGGTAATTAAAAATCTGTTATGCAAATTGGCACTGTGAATGAAAGAGGTTGTGTGTCAATCACAAGCTTATCTTGTTCTGCATTTTTAGTTTATAATTCCTTGAAGTTAACAAGTTTGGTTAATATTGGATGAACTATTGTTCTTCTCTATTTCAAAACTCTGACTTATCTTTTTTATATTTCTTTAAAAACCCCTGTTAGAGGAGGTTTTATTTCATGCTTGATCTTGGAACAATCCAACAGCTCACCACCAGCAGGCCCCTTGAATATTACTATTGCATTGACCACTGAGTAACATCAGCATAGTTGAGACCCAACTACAAAGACCTTGGGAGCTAAGGCATCCATGTGTTGCCTTTCTCTTTTAGGAGAAGTAGAATAGCAATTTTCTGCTTGCATTGTTGTGGTGCCAAAATCGCTATCAACAGGAACTAGCACTAGAAGGAGGGCCTCAAAGGTCAAGCTGGATAAAGTTGGGTTCTCATCCCCAGAGAAGTCCCACAGAGTTCTTCGATCAGCTAAAAATCCACCACCTTTGATAGAACTCAAGACCCCAATAAAACACAAGAGTCACAGAATTGGCTCAACCATCATACCACCCTTGTCAGCTCTGCTCACTCCACTAGACTATTCACCAATACACCAATAGATACCTATAAATCCACCATCCTATCCATCTCAAGTGTCATCACAGCTAGTTCGACCCATTCAATAGCTGGCTCAACAACCACCACCCCCACCAATGGCATTCTTTCAGAATAATCCCTCTCCATTGGGGACTATTCTTGGAGGTTTCCATGATATGCCCAAGAACCTTGAGAAATTCTGCCCTAAGTATATCCATTGTGAGTCAAGGAGTGTTGAAGAGCACATGCAAGCTTTCAAAGATGCTTGTACCAGAGCTCAGATAGCTCACCATGATGTAGTCTGCCGGTTCTTCCCTTATTCTTTAGGGGACATGGCATACAATTGGTACCTTAATCTTCCTCAAGGTTCCATTCTGACCTGGAAACATTTGGAAAATGCTTTTATTAACCAATTTAGGGTTTATGTGGACCCAACTCTTTTATATCATCAATTCACCACTATCAGAAAGGAACCAGGTGAACCCTTGCCTTTATTTAATACTAGGTTCCAACGGATGTATAGAAGATTGCAAGATCCCTATCTAGTCACCGAGAATAGTGCCATTCTAGCTTACTTTAGAGTTATAGACCCCTTGCTTGGCTTGTTCTTGCAAAGAACTTATCAACCAGCTAATATTGATTCTCTACCCAAAGTCTATCATCTAGCTATCAAGCTGCAACAACAAATCAGTTCTCAACAAGGAGGCCTAGAAGGAGGTTTCCCTTCGATAGGATATCAGATGCATAGCCCAAATCCTCTATTTAATACTGTCCCAGGAATGTCTCCTTCCCATTATGGGTCCACATTTGAATTGCAAACTCAACCACTAGTCCCATTCTTTGCTACTGGAACTCCTGATCCCTTCCAACAACCACAGCTTCCTCAAAGTTCCCATGTTCATCAGAACCAAATTAGAACATCAAATTATGGTGGTCAGCCACCTATTGCTAAGGATGTTGAAAGTGAAAAGACAACTCAACATAAAAATGAAGTACAAACCTTGAAGAAAACACTGTCTCAAGTTACAAACGACATGGCTCAAATTTGGTTGAACCCTTCCCAAAACCAAGGAAACTTCCCCAATCAAAATAGCAGCAACCAAGGTACTTATCAGAATAACAACAACTACAACCAAAGAGGTTATCCAAGCCAAAATAGAGGGTATAACCAGAGAACAAATAACAACAGGCAATGGAATATAGGGCCCAATAATGGTGGGATTCCTCATAACTATCAAGCAAATGAGGAGAGATCACATACTGCAAACGTGGCCAACCTCAACTTCATGACAAATTGGTGCAGGCTTCATGATACTGCGACCCATTATGAGGTAAACTGCCCTCAGATGGAGAAAGTTGTCAAGATGGCACATGAAGATGCCCACACATTCTAGGGAAATTCCAACAAAGGAGGTGACTTAGTAGAAACAACAATGACTTATGAGCTCTTTGAGGAGGAATCTTCATTCCCAAGGAAAGAAGAAAATGAACCAAAGGAAGATTCATATGATGCCTAAGCCTTTCAGTCAAAAGGAGGACACTTCCTGAGAAATCAAAGTAAGGGGCCATTCACTACATCAACACCCCCTTAATCACATGGTGCCTCTAGATCAAAATGCTGATAATAATCCTCCTCCACCAAAAGGCCCACCTGACCTTCACATCAAGGGTAATTTCTCTATTGTTTTCAAAAGTAATTCAAGTTATAATATAGAATTTGACATTGTTTCTGAGATGCAGAAACATAAAACTTCTTTGTCATATTTTGACATTCTGAAGTGGTGCCCTGCTCAAAGGGAGATGGTGCTGAAAGCTATAGAACAAGTTGATAAGTCAAAAGGAAAGAGCAAGGTGGCACCTGCTGGGGACGTGAATGCAGCCTTATACAGAAACAAGGTAGGTACTCCACCTTTCCTTTTAAGTTTAAGAATTTCTAGCAAAAACCTACATAACTGTTTATTAGACTCGGGGGCTTCAAGAAATGTCATGCCATTTTCCATATGCAAGAAGTTAGGATTAAACCCCATTCAAACCAATAAGAAGGTCATTCAACTTGACAAAACAGAGGTTAATGTGGTAGGGGAATTAAGAAACATACATGTTCAAGTAGGATTAGATCCTAGGATCCTAACCAACATAGATATTCAAGTAGCAGATATTCCTGAGACCTATGGTATGCAGCTGAGCAGAGATTTGATGAAGAGTCTAAGGGGATATCTTTCCCTTGACTTTTCACATATGTGGTTGCCATGGAGAGGGATACCTACACAGATTAGAATTGAAAGTGAGCATCGCCTCAAGCATACCATCACTGATTATGATTGTCCCAATGAGGTAGCTTACTTTGAGACTGAGATGGGGGTTTATAAACAAGAGAAAATTCTAACCTTCTCGGTTCTCAATGCTAAGAGCATGTCAAAACGAAAACCTCCTAACCCCACCATTGATGAAAATCAATAGGCCTTGATTAGAAAGTTGCAGCAAGACCAACTGTTCTTAGGGGAAGATACCAATCTGCAGAATCTTCTTCTACCTAACTGGTGCAGGGTAAATTATCAAAGTCATTCTGAATTGACTTGTCAACATTGCATTGAAATTTTAAGTCAAGTTTCCCAAGCCGAGAAAGCTAGCACAAGTCACCCTGAGATACTTGCAGACTGCTTCCCATTTGAGGCCAAGGAAGCAACCATGTTAACCAAGGATACAATACTTTCAAAAGAAATCCCTTCTCAGATCAAACCTGCTCTAGACACATGTCCAAATCAGTATATTGATATAGAGCAACCCCAAGGTTTGTTTAACACCCCTTCACCTACAAATGAAACAAAACCCAAAGGGTTAACCAAAGACACTTGTGACTTTCAGAGGGATAGCCACATGTTAGATGACATAACTGAGCCAGAATTGCAAAGTATACCTAAACAACTTGTAGAGAATCCTTTCCTTATGTCGGATGCAAAAGATCAAGGAGCCCCACCTCTGGTTAATCCTATCCAAATACCTACAAAAAATGCAAAAGGATTGACCCTTGCTTATGATCATTTGTGGACCCTTATCTTTGATGGATCAAAGTCCAAAACCGGTTGTGGTGTTGGAATTGTACTAACCAGCCCAAAAGGGAAAGTTTTCTTTACTTCTTACAGGCTGCAATTTGGATGCACTAATAATGTAGTTGAATATGAAGCCCTAGCTTGAAGACTAATGTTTGCACACAAGAACAAGGTCACTGCCTTGATGGTCAAGGGAGATTCAGAAATAGTTATTAGGCAAGTGCGCAGCCAATACACATGTCACAACAGAGGGCTGACAGCTTATAGAAATCGGGTATGGAACTTGATTGAGGACTTTGATGCCTTTGGGATTGGCTTAATCCCTAGGGAAGAAAATTAGGTAGCTGATTCACTAGTTGTTGTTACAAGCACCTTGGAACCTATGCAAGGCTCCAAATTCAAAAGATTCTCAGTGGAACTGATGTCCACCCTAGCTGTTCCTGACAATATCAAGAATTTTCAAGTTTTTGATGATGACCGACATATCCTTGCTTTCCTAACAAATTCTAATGTTTTTGAAGGGAAAATTATTGATGATTCCAACAGGGATCAAGGAAATTGGAACCCTGGAGATTGTGATAGAGAAGGGGTCCTTAATCTGAAAACTAATAACATTCCCAAGGGAATGGTTGCTCTAGAAAGAATCTTTGACTCAGACCCAAGGGCTCGAGGGAAGGAACCAGCTAAAAAAAAGGGAGGCAAATATGAGACAGTTAACTTAGTTGATTTTGGTCTCAAAAGGAATATCTACATAGGGAAAGCCTGCCTTGAAGCAATCAGGGAAGACATATTGATGGCACTAAAAAAAGATATTTCTGCAATTGCTTGGGGATATGAAGACTTAAAAACATTTGATGCCTCTGTTATGACTCACACTATTCCCTTGAAGCCCGAAGCTAAACCCTTCCGACAAAAGCAGTTTCCTGTCAACACCCTGATTGAGCCATTGATCTACAAAGAAGTTCAAAAGTTATTGTTTCCAAGGATAATCTTCCTTGTGCGCCATTCAACATGGGTGGCTAACTTAGTCCCAGTCCACAAGAAGAATGGGGAGATTAGGCTATGTGTCGACTTTAGAAACTTGAATAGGGCTTCAGAAAAGGATAATTACCTACTCTCTTCCTTGGATGAGGTATTACAGACTATCAATGGAGCACAGATGATGTCATTCTTAGATGGCTATTCTGGGTACAATCAGGTAATGGTCGACTTTGAGGATAGGATGAAGACGCCTTTCACTACCAAGTGGGGGACGTTCACATACAGAAGGATGCCATTCAGTCTGATAAATGCTGGAGCAACTTTCCAGCATGCCATGGACATAGCTTTCAAGGATATAATTGGAAAATGTATTTTTGTCTACATAGATGACTTGACAATTTTCTCCAAGGATCAACTCAATCATGTTGCTAACTTGGCCAAGGTTCTCCAGAGGTGTATTCAATATGGCGTCTCCTTGAATCCCAACAAGTGTGTGTTCAGAGTCTCTGATGGAAAGCTCTTGGGACATATAATTTCAGAAAGGGGAATCTCAATCAATCCAAATCAGGTTGAGTCTATTCTGAAGATCACCCAGCCAGGAAGCAAGAAAGAAATGAAGTCTTTCTTGGGGAAAATCAACTTCGTGAGGAAGTTCATCACAGGCTTCGTTGAAATCGTGAGACCCCTGAATGAAATGATGAAAAAGGACGCCAAGGTAGAGTGGACTGATGAAGCAAAGGATGTGTTTTCACAAGTCAAACGGCCTATTTCAGAAGCACTTGTTCTCACCAACCTAGATTACAAGAGGCCATTCTACATTTACTCTTTTGCCTCTAACCATTCCTGTGCAGCTGTATTAACCCAACAACAAGAAGGGGCAAAAGAGAGACCGATTGCATTCATGAACTCTCCATTCAAGAACGTGGAGATCGAATACCCACCTCTGGAGAAGAAAACTTTTGCATTGGTTCAGGATGTTAAGAAATTATGACATTACATTCTCCAAAGTCAAGTCGTCGCAGTAGTTCCTGATGCGGTCATGAAGTCCCTACTCATGCAAAGCGAGCTGGGAGAAAGGAGAGACAAATGGATGGTCATCCTATACGAATTTGATATGGAGATACACCCTACGAAGCTAGTCAGGGGTACAGGCTTGTCTCAGTCTATGGTGAACGTTGGCGACAATATCATCTGTCAGCAGTATACGACCTAGTATTTCTCTAATGACCCATGGTATGCTGACACCATTTGCTTTATGCTCAATAATCGTTGTCCAGAAGGAATGAATGCTACTCAAAGGAGAGCTCTGAGACTAAAAAGTTCTTATTACATGTTCAAAGGAGGGTTACTGTATAGGAGGAATTTTGAAGGAGTATACCTGAGATGCCTTGATCATCAAGAGGCCAAGCAGGTGATCTCTGAGTTTCATGGAAAACATGGCACAGGCCATGGTTTCGTTGATTCTCTGGCCCACAAGATCCTCAGGTTTGGTTATTATTGGCCCTGTGTATTCAAGGATGCCCATCAATAGGTAAGAAAATTCCACATGTGTCAAATTTTTGCACCAAGGGAACGCCATGCAACCATGCCATTATAACCCGTCTACCAGGTAAGGCCATTTGCCTAGTGGGCACTAGATTTTATTAGAGTGATTAACCTAAATTCTTCTATAGGACATAAATTTTTCTTGACTGCTACTAACTACTATACAAGATGGATAGAAGCCATACCCTGCAAAAATAGCACAACGAAGGTAGTGATCAAGTTCCTCACTGAATGCATCACTACAAGGTTTGGGATACCTTTTGCTCTAGTATGTGACAATGGTTCTGCCTTTTCTTCTGCTAAATTTATTTCATGGGCTTATAATCACAAGATTGTCTTGAAGTATTCTTCGAATCATTACCCATAAGGCAATGGAGTGGGAGAGTCAACAAACAAGAATCTCTTAGGGGTAATTAAGAAACTGCTAGAACATAACCCTAGAGACTGGCATACCCAGCTTAGATTCGCATTATGGGCAGATAGGACTAGGATTAAGGCTGCTCTAAAGACTTCACCATTCAAGCTGGTGTATGGCCAAGAGCCTATATTCCCCATCCATTTGAAAATACCTATCCTCAAATTCATGTAGAAATTCTAATATAGTGACAATAGGATAGAAATTAGATTAGTTGCTTTGTTGAAATTAGAAGAACAAAGAGATGCTGCCTTGCAACAATTCTTCAACCATCAGGCTGTTGTCAAATGCTGGTTTGACAAAAGAGCCAATATAAAGGTTTTTAGGATATCAGACCTAGTGTTGCTATGGGACAAGGCTGGTGAAAAGAAAGACAATCACCAAAAGTTTGACCAACTCTAGTTAGGCCCTTATCAAATTGTTGAGATCCTAGGGGAAAATTCTTTTAGACTGAGTAGCCTAATTGGTGAACTTGTTCCTTTTCCTATTAATGGGCAAGTCCTCAAGCACTATTTTGAATCCCGAGGCTTGTTAATTTTTGTTCTTTATATAAGTAATTTGTTTTCATTTTTTTTTTTTTATGTAAATAGTTTATTTTGTCGCCTATTTGTAAATAATTTATATTTTTGTAAATACTTTCTATGTTTTTGCTTGTCAATAATCTGCTGCTCCTTGTGTAGGTATTTTTCTCTTTGTTTGTAAATAGTTTTATGTTTGTTCGTCCCTCTTTCCTTTTGTCTTGCTGCTTGGTTTCTTCTTTGTTTTTGTTCTTTGGGGGCTTATCTGTTTCTCTCCATCTTGGAATGGTGGTTGTTATCTGAAGCATACTTGGGTCATTAGGAGAGAAGTGGTTTAGATATTTTCAAGTTTTCTGATTAGATGATTTTGTCCTCAACTCGTCGTTTCACGCTTGTTGTCAATAAAAGTTGTGGAAAGTTTTGAAAACAAGGTGCCAAGTAAGAAATCCTTCATCAGCTCCCCTGAATCGGTCACAAATCATTAAAATCATCTCCTCTTCTAGTAGTGTATTTGTCCTAGGGTGATAGTGTTGTAAGATTTGAGTGAAAAATCTGATCTTCCGAGTGTTGTTATGAGGTCCATGGTAGTTTTCAACCTAGATCAAATTTTAAACATCTAACATATTGAAAAGAAAAAGAGAATTAAATGAAATATCTGAAACTTCAAAAAGAAAAAGAAAAGAATTATCAAAAGAAAAAGAGTATTCAATATGAATGGGTGATTCTAGTATCTCTATCAGGACTATGGATGCCTGACTGGCAGTAGAGCAATGCTGTGAGAGAACTAGAGGTATCTCCGTCGGGGCTCTAGACGCTTGACTGGCAGCGGAGCAATGCCTAGGATATCATTGCACAACAACAAAAGGAAATCAACTCATGTAGCTTAGATCTTACACATTGTTGTTCAAAAGATGAAGAAAAATTCATAAGAGAGTGATGCACAATCAAGCACACATGTAGATTCAGGGGTAGCTAGTGTTGATTTACATTTGAGATTCTAGCTCAACATTGTTTGCTAAAACTGACCCAATTGGAGTTGCGATGTTTGTGAACCAGGAGTTCTGGGTAGCTGAATCCTGCAGATTCATGAAAATGGTTAAACCATTTTCCCAGCCGAGTCGCCATTTGTTATGCCTTGTATAACCACCCCCATTTTGTGTTGGAATAAAATGGGTCCCCCTTTCTCTTTTTGTTTTATTTTCATTTGTTATTTGCTTTGCTCTTGGGGTTCTTCTGTTTCTCTATGTTTTATCTTTTGTTCTGTCTATTCTAAGTTTGGTTCTGCCTCAGTTGGAATTTGAGTTTTCTCCTGAGTTCAGGATTTTCCACCCCATCTAGATTTTCCCAGATCTTGCTCGAACTCTAGCTAAGTGTTGTGGTTCAAGGATTTTCGGTCTTCGCAGAATTCTGCATGGACCAGATTTTTGCAGATTTCTTCCTCCCCAGATTTTTCTAAAATTCGTTGTTCCATGTTTGTTCTGGGTTTGTCGAGATGTCTTCTCCTTCATGAAAATTCGTCCCACGTCGATTTCCCTAGAATCTAGTGGAATGTAAGGAGGTATGGAGTAGTAAGATTGGTTAATAAATTATGGTGCATTTTGTGATTAATTGATGCTATTTTAAGATCTCACATGATGTTCCTTGATTGATAATGATCAGATTAAGTTTCTAATGGGTGTTTTCATGTTTATGCCGCTGGAATCCACCTGACTCAGAATTCTCTGAAAGTCCTCCCTGGCTTGGATTTTGCGGGTCGACTTGAAACCTAGACTGTTTTGTATAATCATTTTATTTGAAGATTTAACAACACCTTACTGACATAGGATTCATTTCAATGATGATTTTGATTAATTGACTACTATTTGTGTGATCTTTACTATGTTTTTCTTTGTTAAATGCAGGATTAAACCCTACGCATGGTGATATTTTCCAAGGGATCTCAGTTGGAATACAATTCCTCAGTCTAGTTGGTCATAACAATCAGCTAAGAAGAAAGTCGGCAAGATCTTGCAAATGTCTTGCTGACTACCAGTGCATTCATTTTGTTAAAATTTGCGTCAGTGTTTCCTATCAGCAAGACCTCGGAGATGTCACAACGATCAGTATTTATGTGCAGTTGCCTATCGGTAGCTCTTCAATCATCATCCTAGCGACTAAGGAGTTCCCATCGGTGAGAAAAATCATCATCAGAGTGAGGTCATGGCGAGCTTTTCGTATCTTACCGATCGCCTCATGAGTAAACACTTTGGCCAAACAAACATTATTTAGCATGTGGTCTCAGCAAAGGCTCCATGTCTCACCGACTAGCAAGGATAAAACCTTCAGCAAGAGTTTATCTTCGGCAGATGGTCTTTCTGAAAGCTTCATGTCTCGCCGACCACAGATAAAGATTTTCATTTTGGTGAGAGACTTTTCTTCAGAGAGAAGTCTCAGTGAATGTGTCCTGTCTCGCTGACGAAGCACAAAAGTGGTTCATTTCAGTTGGACTTCTTTGGTGTCACAACGATAAGAAATCAGACATGGGCGTCTGTCACCAAGACATCATTCATTGTCTCGGTAAATGGGAATTCTCCATCAGCATAAGTTGGTCTTCTGAGAGATGTCTAGGCGAGATTCTAAAGTCTCACCAACTAGTGCAAACAGGCATACGCTTCGGCGGGAGTTGTTCTCTTCGGTATGTGGTCTTGCCGAACGCCTACGGTCTTGTTGATCATCGATAAGAACATACATCAGGGAGAGTGGTTCACCTTCGGTGTGATGTCTGGCCGAAGTGCTAAAGTCTCGGCGACCAAAGAGTGAACATGCAGAGGCTTTCGCAGAGACATGAGGTTTCTATACGACATTTCTGTGACAAAGGAACGTTACGGTGATGCATGTGGAACAAAGAAAACATTTTGATATGACCACAAGAGGGGTCTTAGCGACAATAAAATTTAGCGAAAGGGGGCTTCGGTTGGTATAATGTCTCATCGACCGAATGAAGTCCCACCGACAGAAGAGGGTCCCACCTAAGAATCTAAGTTTCGGTGAAGGATAAAACCTTCGGCATAGGGTCACACTGATAGGATGTACCTTCGGGGAGAGGAAAGATGTGTGCCAAGAGGTCTTAGTGAAACAAAGGAGTCTTGCCAATGGATTTTGTAGACTCGATGTGACTTTTGAGGCCTACTGAAATGTCTCATCGATTGACCCCTGCTATGCCGATGCCTGTTGTAAGACGAAATGACATTTGGGAGACACCGATGGTGTCTCACCGACCTGCAATTTAGGCCAGACCACTCTTGACTACTCAGGAATTTGGCATGGTAGGTGATCATCCAATTAGAGGGAGCTACTAGGGACCTTTCACTGATTGACCACCCCTATGGAGAAGACTAATAGAAGGTAGATAAGATGGATTTCTTTTGAGATCCAAAGATAATAGATCAGCTTGGGCGATGGCGTGTAGATCTATAGGAGGCTCGACGTTACTTCCAGAAGGTGGTCAATGTGCTGAAAAGGTCCTGAACACGAAGGAGGGTGAAGAATGAAGAGGCCATGACTCACGGGGATAGCTGTAGTGATCACTGCTAGTACAGGCAGATTAATATTAATGGTGGGATATTCTGAGCATTAAAGGAGACCCCAACAAAGTTCAAAGGTGGACACGAAGATGGGAGAATTAGTGCTGCAGTAGCAAAAGATCTACAGATCTTTTCCAGAAACCTTTCACCAACATGGACAATAAGGATTCACATTAAATGCAATTTTGACTTTCCTCAGAAATATCTGAGAGCTGACTCTCCTAGATGCAGATATTTTGTAAACCCTAGCATAGGGGACAGTGCATTCTTTTGGTACACACTCTGTATAAATGACATTCTTGCCTCTTTGTAAAGGTTAGACAATGAGGGATTAGAACTTCTAGATTTAGAGAACTTTCAGATTGAGAACTTTCAAAGTTAGAACTCTTAGGAGTTAGTGAGTTAACAGAAGGAGGTAGAGTTGCATCTTGATTCTTAGTAATGAGAGCTTCTCTTGTCTTCTTGTTTAGTAGTTAGATTTTAGTACAGACTGTAATGCATTTTCTAAGTTCTCTTAGTGTAGTTGGAAACAATTTGGAGCCTCAGATTCTCTGTACACTGGTGTTTGTGCTAGCTTTATATTGCTTATCTATTTACTAACAATAAAAGAAATCAGAGTTTAATCTCCTTCATGTTGTGTTCCAGAATGATATTTGTCTTAAATTGATCATTTGATTTGTGAATTCTTTAAGGAATGAAATATTATTTTGTGTTTTATTTAAATGGTAATTAAAAATCTGTTATGCAAATTGGTACTGTGAATGAAAGAGGTTGTGTGTCAATCACAAGCTTATCTTGTTCTGTAGTTTTAGTTTATAATTCCTTAAAGTTAACAAGTCTGGTTAAGATTGGATGAACTATTGTTCTTCTTTGTTTAAAAACTCTGACTTATCTTTTTATATTTCTTTAAAAACCCCTGTTAGAGTAGGTTTTATTTCATGCTTGATCTTAGAACAATCCAACAGCTCAACACCAACAGGCCCTTTGAATATTACTATTGCATTGACCACTAAGTAACATCAACATACTTGAGACCCAACTACAAAGACCTTGGGAGCTAAGGCATCCATATGTTTCCTTTCTCTTTCAGGAGAAGTAGAATAGCAATATTCTGCTTGCATTGTTGTGGTGCCAAAATCGCCATCAACAAGTACATCTGCAATAAGAGTATGTCAGGTGGATCAGTGAATGAAATTGCATTTTTTATTTCAAGACACGTCAGGTGGAAGGACGTTATCTTTTAGGTAGGTATAAATTTCACCATAGATTGAGGTATTGGTATCAGATAGGTGACAGATAACTTGGGATTCAATATCATCATAAGTAGGGGAGAACAGTTTTTCCACCAAGAACTCGTAACAACTTCTTTTCTCTAGAATTTGTAACAAGGAAGCAATCGTAGCCATGGCATCGACAACTTTATTGTCCACTCTTGAAATCTGTTCAAATTTGATATCCAAAAATTATTTCTTAAAATCATCTAGCATTCTTTTGTAGGGCATTAATTTTTCATGTTTTGTTTGATAATCATCATTGACTTGGTTAATGACCAACTGAGAATCTCTGTATACTTGCAATTCTAGGATCTTCCATTCTACGCTTGTTTTAATTCCAATGATTAATGCTTCATACTCTTCCATGTTGTTGGTATGACGAAACATCAATTTGTATGATTTTGGTATGGTATGTCCCTATGGAGTGACTAATAGAATTCTATCTCCTGATCTATGCTGAGTGTGGGATCCATCAAAGTATAGTGTCCACTGTTTGGTAGCCAAGGTGAGGACATCAGCATCTGGAAATTCAATCTGTAAAGGATGATTATCTGGTAGAGGTGTTTTTGCTAATTGGTCAGCGATTTCTTGTCCTTTTATTGCTTTCCTATCTACATATTGGATATGAAATTCACTGAGTATCATGACCCACTTAGCCAATCTCCTGGTTAAGTTAGCTTTGTTGAGAACATATTTGAGAGGGTCTATTTTAGCTATCAACTTGATGGTGTGAGTTAGCATGTAGTGTCGTAGCTATTGGGTAGCAAGCACTACTGCGAGACAAGCCTTTTTAATGGAGGTATAGTTGATTTCATAGCCATTTAGTGTCCTGTTGATGTAGTAAATTTCTCTCTCTTTTCCCACTGAATCTTCTTGTGCTAATAGAGCTCCCAATGATGTCTCAGTTGTAGCAATATATACAGTAGTGGCTTTCCTTCAGTTGGTAATACTAGGACAAGTTTATTCATTGGATACTATTTCAATTGGATGAAGGCTCCCTCACATTTCTCATCCCATCAAAAAGAAACATTCTTATGTAGTAGATGAGTGAAAGGATGGGTTTTGTTTGCCAACTATGAAATGAATCTACAGATGATTGAAACCTCCCTTGTAGAGATCGGAGTTGGCTGATGTTCTTTGGCTGTGGAATTTCCATGATAGCTTTAACTTTT
This sequence comes from Sequoia sempervirens, assembly GCA_007258455.2. Lineage (NCBI taxonomy): Eukaryota > Viridiplantae > Streptophyta > Pinopsida > Cupressales > Cupressaceae > Sequoia > Sequoia sempervirens. The sequence goes on from VDFB02000017.1 coordinate 169,995,744, forward strand.
GTTGGTTCTACCTCAATCCCCTTTTCTGAAACTATGTACCCCAGGAGTTTGGCTGACATCACCCCAAACACACATTTCTTGGGATTTAATCATACACTAAATTTTTCTAGTCTAGTGAAACTTTTGTCTAAGATCTCCAAATTTCCCTCTCTGGTATATGATTTAGCCAATAAGTCATCCACATAATCTTCCATGAAAGTATGCATCTTATCATGAAAAATTGTTGTCATGCCACATTGGTAAGTAGCTCCTGCATTCTTCAATTCAAATGGCATGACATTCCAACAAAATGTTCCACCTGGGCATGTAAATGTTGTCTTATCTTGATCCTCAGGAGCTATCTTGATTTGATTATAACTAAAAAAGCCATCCATAAGTGATAACATCCCATGTCCTATCGTTAAGTATAGTATGATATCTATGTTTGGCAAAGGAAAATCATCCTTACGACAAGCTTTATTAAGATCTCAAAAATCTATGCAGATACGAATGCTATTGTCAGGATTTGAAACTAGTACAACATTGGAAATCCACTCGACATAGTCAATGGGTCTGATGAATCCTGCATATAACAACTTCTTTAGCTTTGCTTTTACTAATAAAGTGATACGTGGGTGCATTTTCCTCAACTTCTGCTTGACTGGTTTCACTCCTGGTGGTAATGATAGATGATGCATGATGAGTTCTGGATCAATCCTCGGCATGTTGGCATATAACCAAGCGAAGATGACTTGTTTTTCTGTGAAAATTTTGAGAAAGGTTAGTTTTTATTGGTCTATCAAAGATGTTGCTAGATGGCTAGTCTTTATTGTTTCTTCATTGCCAATGTTGATAGACAATGTGGTTCAATCAAGACCTTTGATCTTTCTTGAAAGTGTTTTGGGAGAGTATCAAATCTTCCATCCTTTGACACCTCAGAGAGTTTTTCACCATTGGATGTGCTCTTTGCTTTTACTTTTTCTAGATCTAATATTGCCATTGAATGGTTTTCGCCATCAGATCTATTTCTTGCATTATTCATTTTGTAGCTGGAAGATTTGATACTCCCTCATGTGGAAGCCTAGTTACAATGTTCATTGGTGGAATTTGTTTCAAGATTGTTGGAACAAAGGAAGTTAACAATGGCATCATCATTTGAAAATGTAGGGATGTCAAATGGTTCGGTCAAGTCCCAATCTATGAGCTCAAGATGTACTAGGGGTAAGAAGTCACTAGACTAGTTAAGGTCAGAGATAGTAAGAGTTCTAATAGCAGTGTCTTCAATTTTTCCAATAGAAAAATCAAGGTCTATAAGGTAACTCTCCTCTAAATTATCTGTTTCACTTTGAGTTGAATCATCTTCATTAGAATCATCAAGGTGTTGCAATCCTAATTCAAGTGGTCTAGAACTCGAACCTTGTCCCTCTTCGAGTAGGGGTGCATAATTGTGTACCACATCAATGTCCTTGTCATGACAGGACTCTTCTGATAGGGAAACCCACTCATATTCATTAGAATCAGTCTCATGATCATCACTAGCTTGTAACTGTAGGATTCTTTCAACCACCTTTTCTTTTGTATCCTCTTTATAGCCCAACCCAATCTTGTCTGTTGGATTGATTAAGAGTGGTTGAATTGGATCTACAATTCCTTCCTTCCTTTTGCCTATAGGGCCTTTTCCCTCATATCCCATCTTTTCCAAAATAGTAAAGCCTTTTCCATATTGGGTTGTTTGTACATTTGCAGTTGTTTGGGATTCTTCTTCATCCTTATAGAGCTAGTTTAGAACATCTCTATCTTATGCTTCATCAAATCTAGTGTTTTCTTTTATATACCAACCATAAAATTTGGTAACTGGTGGTGATATCTGTTGTGTTGATGTGCAAGGTTGCCCATATGACTTCGGGGAAGAGAATTGTGAAAGACATAGAGATCATTCAAAGAAATATTCACCAACACCTTTGTCTTTGACTTGGACTTTTTCATCAAATTGCTTTGTCAAGGCATTCAATTGGGCTTCATGATTTAAGGAGGTGGAGGAAGCAACTTCTTCTTTCTTCTCAAACTATTTAGACATGGAACTAGATTGACCTTCATGATTTGAGGAGATGACCAATGGTTTGTATGGGGAACTTGATTGGCTTTGATCATTGGAAGGGGTGGAAGTGGAAGCTTCTCTGTTATGAGGCACAAAAACATCTTGGACAGATTTCAAGGTATTGCAAACTCATGACTATTTGAATCAACCGAAATGGTGATTTCTTGGCCACCACAAGGAAATTTCAAACATTGATGGTAAGTTGACATAACCGCTTGCATTTCATGGATCCATGGGTGACCCAATAGTATGTTATAGGTCAAATCCTTGTCTAAGACTTGGTAGATTACATCTTTCTGAATTGGTCCTACTTGAATAGGTAAGATGATCAATCCATGTGAATATCTTTCCTCATTATCATATGCCTTAAATATTGTAATCTTTTTCTTTGAATCAATTGCATTCTCAGAGAATCCTAAGGCACAAACAAGTTTTAAAGTACATATATTTAGGTCAACCCCTCCATCTATTAGGACACATTTGACGCAATGTTTATGAATTAGGACTTCGATGTGGAGAGCAACATTGTGAGGATGAGAAACATATATGTCATCATTTTTAGAAAAGGATAGGCAATGGGGTGCGGTCAAATGTCCCACCATGGCTTCGAATCTACAAACTTCTAGATTCATTGTTACTGTTGTGTCCACTAGGAATTTTTCCAAAATCCCTTTGTGGGTGGGTGAAATCTTGAGCAATTCCAATATTGATATTTGTGTAGGGATCTTTTGTAATTGGTCCACTATGTTGTATTGATTGGACGAGGCAGTGGAAGTTTTGGATGAACTTCCTTTTAAAACGTATTTGGCATGTGTTCTTGTGGTCGCGTTTACTGGTATGATGTCTTGTTTCCCATTGATTTTAATGACATTGATTTGACTATCATTTACAGTCATATCTAGTTTGATGTTGTTGATTTGATTTTCAAGGATAATGATGTCTTGTTCTTTTTCAATTGGAATGTCATAGATCATATTATTGTTTGTAGTAATGTCTTGATGGTCACTAGTTTTGATGGTATTCATTTGGTCTTCAACTACTGAGATATGATTTATGATAGTATCATGGAAATAGTTTACATTCTTTCCTTTTTGTTGTAGAGGAATCCCCTTTTTCATAGTTTGGTAAAGGATTTTTAAATGCCCCGTGATCTGCATTTCTTTGGGGTTCCTCTATTCATATGACCTTGTTATCTATCAAATCTTGTATTTTGTGTTTCAATTGCATGCAACTATTTGTTTGATGGCCTTTGCACCGATGAAATTCACAACAATAGGCATCATTCCACCATGACGCTTTTACTTTTGGTTGAAAGCCTCAAGTGTTAGGTAGTGTTATGAGGTTATTTGCAAGAAGTGCCCTCAATCTAGATTCGTCTGATTGACCCAAAGGTGTGAATTTTCTATGGTTTGATTGTGTTTGAAATGGTGGAGGTTTCAATGTGGCATTACTTTGATTATGACTATTTTGATTATTGGGTGGGTTAACATTTTGATTAGTGCCTTGATTGTTGTTTTGATTGGTCTTGGTTGGTGTTCTTGATAGATTAAAGATTGGTTTAGCATTATGTGCTTCAGCGGCACCATCATTGGCATTCTTGTTCCTTGTCCAAAATTTGGGTTTCTCATTGTTGTGATGGTTGGAAGAGCTACCATTGTTTGATCCTTCATTGTGAATTTTCAATACCCATCTTTTGACTAAGCCTTCTTCGATTTTGACACCGTTTTCTACCATCTTCTCAAAGCTAGGGGGACCGATTGTAATTGCAGTTTATAGCTCATTTCACTGTTAAGGTTATCAATGAAAATATCCATCTTTTCTTGTTCGGGTATGGGACGAGCATATTGAGTGAATAACCTTCTCCACCTTTGTAAGAATACAAGAAAAGATTCTCCTTGTTTCTGTTTAGTATTGCAAAGATCCTTCTTGGTTATCTCATGTGCAATGTTATAGGAATACTGTGTGATGAATTTGTTGAATAGTTCTTTGAAGGATTTTATGCCTAGTTGCAATTTTGAAAATCATTCCATACAATGGCCTCCTAGGTTGTGAGGAAATAGCCTCATCAAATATGTGTCCTCATGAGCAAATTCAAGACTCATGGTTCAAAATTCTCGTACATGGTCTATAGGGTCCAATTTCCCGTTGAATTTGTCATATTTTGGTAAGTCACAATGTGGGGGAAATGGTATCATGTTTAACCTTCTATCAAAGGGATAGGGACAAATATCTTTTTGGAGTCCCTCCTTGCATATTTTGCAGTTGTTGCTGAAGGTTTTGCATTTGATGTGTTAGGATAGCCATTTGATCTATAGGAGGTGTTTTAGTCTCAATTTTCTTTGGGATTCCCTTCAATTTATTGGCATCAAAGTCACTCGGTAATTTGGCCCCTTGATTTGCTAACATTAGAAGGTACTTTTCTCCATCTTTTTCAAAGATTCTTTCTAGGAATTTATAAAATTTGGGATCTTGGTTTGCTTGTTCTATTTCCTCCTATGTTATCTCTTCTATTTCATTTTGAGAATCTTATGAAAGGGGTTTTCCTTTGGTTCAACCATGGTATTTTGAGGTTCAGGTTCTTTGTTCTCAAGTTTTTTCTTTTGGGATCTTGTTAAAACGAGCATGCAAGTGATGAAGGTTTGCTAAATTTTGATCGTTATTTGAGAGTGCCAAAGGGACACCTAGGTTGAATAGAATAATGAATTCTATTAATGTAACCAAGGTGATAAAATTTGATGTAAAGTGTATTGTTTAGAGATGAAGGATGATAAATCCTAATGGGGAAACTCAACTTGATGATCAAATTTTGGGTTTTGATGATGATTGGGAAATTTTAGATGTGTGATCAAAGTTTAGGTAAAGGATTTCACTTGTAGAATTGAATTTTAACAAGTTAGACCTAAGGAACTTAAGGAATAATTCTGAACTTGAGAAGATTCTGCAATTTTGGTTCCAATTGTGAAGTGGGGGACAAATTTCCTTTTTAGGTCCAAGATGTTCAAACCTTTGGAAAAGTCTTGGATTTTGGCAATAGTAAAAAAAATACAAGCCATGGTTATTCTTTGAAGCTTTTCTATAGAAATTGAAGAGAAATATGTCTCTAAATTTGTAAAGTGTTGAGAGACATTTTTTATGAGCTTTTGGACTGAGTTATGGACTTTGGTTTCCGAATTTCAATCTTTCATGAAATCATTTGATAAAGACCATGTTTAGACTCTGTTTTTATGAGGAATGATTCTGAATTGGAAAAATTTTCTAAATCTAGGTTAAAAATGTCAAATAGAGGTCAAATTCAACTCTCTGGTTATGAATCTTGGTGAATGAGCTATTACAGTCAATGAATGTGTTGAAAGGAAAATGTGTTATAGCATGGCTTGGATGTGCCATAGAAAGACTGGGATGCACCATAGAAAGACTGGGGCATGCCACAAAATTAGGTGAATGTGCCACAGAATAGCTCAAATGCGCCAAAGTTTTGGGTCTATGCATCGCAAAATTTGGTAAATGGACCACATAATTCGGGGTATGCACTAGAAAAAGAGGTGAATGCGCTATAAAAGAAGGTGGATGAGCTAGAAAATTTGGTGTATGTGATGTAATAGATGGTATATGCGCTGGAAAAAGTGGTTAATGTGCTATAGAAAAAATAGTGAATGCGTTGAAAGACAAATGTAACAATTTGTTGCCAGTTTACTTGATTTTTCTATTTTTTGGTCAAAGAATGGTTTGTTCCAAATGATGTTTTCTGAATCATAGTTTTTCACTTTTCCAATGTGTGAGGCTTTTTTTTGAAGTTTTTTTTTAAAACACTTTGACAAACACAATCAAGCAAAGTAGACTCCTATGGCTATGAAAGACTATATTCTTTTGGATTCCACATGGGTTTTACCCCAACCACACTTAGTTTTAGCGAATAAATTCAGAAGCTTGGACACACGGGCTCCCCCTTACAGTGCACTCACTTCTCAGGTTAACCAAGCTTCCATCCTCCATAAAGCTCCCATGGCAGGTTGATCATCTCTACTAAAAACTACGAGAATGTGGATTCCTTTGCAACGATCATTGCTGCACCAAAGAATAGATAAAGGTTTTTGGCCAATCTACAAGAAGGTTTTTAGTAAGTAATTTCCGTTCATGGGGGATAATCCATGTGGTGAGAGGCCATTGTTTCCCTTCTTGTTGGAACTATCCTCATGATACTGGTTTTTGTTCCGGTACCCACATTTATATACTGGCTGGAAATTGCGCTTGGCTTTAGCGTGTTACCAGTTGGGTCGTTCCCTTGGGTGAGTACTTTTTCCCATAAGGAAGGCCCTCTAGGATAAACAAAAGCAAGTCAGTATATCCATAGTTCAATCTATCTTTATTTTGCATGAATAAAGAGAGAACACACATTGTATACCCTACTCACACTCGCAGATAAACGAGAATGGCTCTATCTTTTTGGTCACCCAGTTAAGGGGAGAGCATATGCCTACCATTCAATACACACAAAAGACAATGAAAATGAATGGGTCTAGATTTTTGGTCACCTAGTTAAGGGGAGAGCATATGCCTACCATTCAATACACGCAGAAGACATGGGATTCTCTCCTTTTTAATTAGTAAGATTCCTAATTTAAGCAAGAAGGAAATAAACCAAATCCACTCCCTGTATCAAATTTATCAATAGTTTGACATAAATTTTTCTTTGACAAGCATTCTCGAGTTTCAGCAAAATCTCTGGCAGCGTTTATGAAGCCTGCACAACAGAAAAATACATATTAGTTTTCAGACTCAGAATAAACTTGCAAAGAAAATCAAATGTGCCAATACAGTAAGTTGATGCACTAAAAAGGTAAATGCACTACAAAAATAATTGAATGCAGCCCAGAAAACATGAAATGTGCTATAGAAATAGGTGAATGCACCATAAAAACCCCCTTATGTGCCACAAAATGGCGTGGATGCACCAAATAAACCAGTGGTTGTGCTAGAATAGTCAGTGAGTTCACCAAAGAATCTTTCGTATGCACTAGAGGAATTAGTGGTTGTTTCAGAGAAAATCACATCTGAACCTATAAAGACTTACTTTCTAGAAAATATAAAAATAATAGGGGCTAGGCCCCACGGTGGGCACTAATTTATGTGTGTAAGAAAATATTTGAATTATGCTAACAATAACACACAATAGATGAAATGTATTAGAGTAAGGAAATCTAAATTAACAAAACATAATTCAATAAAGTAATTCCTTAAAGATATTCCATCTCCCTCTATTCTTAAATGTCCTAGTAATTATGCTCTCAAATCTTAATTGTGCACTAAATCATTGGGACGCCACCTAAGAAACGAATAGCCACTAAACTAGAATGAAAAAACTTATGTCTACATCTACATGATTTAATGATTCAGCTTAATGATATGATGAAATGAACTAATGAGTGAGTTGTTGTATGCAAAATGATATGAAAATGATGCAAAGCTGAATTAAACTAATGGAGATGATATGGAAACTATTTTAAATGTTGAATTTAAACAAACTAAGAAACATCTAAAGGAGCCATGATTCTAATATAATTCCTAAACTATTCTAAATGTTGAATCAAAATGCAATTAAGCTCTCAAATGCTAAAGGAATTCCTGCAAAGTAATGTTATGCAATTTTCTCCTATGAAAAAGTTGTAAATGGGCCTCAATTTATAGATTTCACCAAGGCATCAGGTGAGTTGGCAGCAATGGATGATCAGGATTAAGTCTGGAGAGATCGACGATGAGAAATAAGGAGGTTAGAGAGAATTAAGGAAATTGTTCCCTTTAGTAAAACAATCTTGCCAAGTGTAGAAAATAATCAATGGAAATAAGAAGCCATGTGTCCTTGAGTTGGTTAAAATTGTTGAGAGTAAATATCCATTTTAGAAATTAGAAATAATTATTTTCATGTGACACATGGTGAGTTGGAAGATGAGGTGGAAGGAGGTTAGGAGAATATGGAGAAATGTGACAAAATTCAAATTTAAAAATTCAAACCTAATGAGACAGAATTAATAAAAAAAAACATATTGGTTGGACTTGTTTATTTTAATTAAATCATGAAGAAAGTGGTTTAGATTAGAGGAATTAAGAAATATGAACTATATAAATAAGCTTTGCAATTTATTTATATAGTAGAGGAAATAAAAATTTTATTAATTAAGTAATCGATATTTAATTAATATTCTCCAAACCAATTTTGGATGTATACACTATGCACTTTATCAGATACAAAATACAAAACACTAGTTTGTTTTTTCATCACTCAACATTCACAATATATCTATTGCTATTCAAATCATATAATTACAAAATTTTCATACTCACATCTCATCTCTCTTCTACAACTTCAAAAATGTCTTACATAAATACCCAATTCATTTGCATACATCAATTAGGTCAGCCTAATTAGATGTAGCCCTAAATTAAATCAAAATCACCTTGTTGGCTCCACACTTAAATCAAAAACACCTTCAAGCTTAAATTAAATGTGAAATACTTGATTTAGGCTGCATGGACCTAAATTAGATCTCACTAACATCTGCATTACATATTTAGTCACCACAACACACTCCAAGCATTAGGTCAACTAAGAATTAGACCTAATCACAAAATATGCTAACTGATCAAACACCAATGATCAATCTGATCGCATAATCATGTGCTATCTAGAATATACAATGTGCTGACACCTATAAGAAATCATCCAAAATTGCAAAAAATGATTCTTATCACTAAAGGAATGTAGACCGGTTTACACATACCTGCTTGCACTTTACATAGCCAAAATTGTATGTCGAACTATTGTTACTTATATCTTTCAAACTATAAATACAAACCAACTAAATTTTTTAACATAGGTGTAAATTATAGTTAGCAACAACATACTATCATCGCATGAGTAGATCTTATCATATGAGAGAGTGCATACCAAAATATTGGATCTAGGTATCTCCACTATGTTCATCGAATTAGTGTAGATATCAACAACCAATGTTGACATCAATGAAAACACATTAAGGGGATCCTTCTTCATTCTTTCAACAAGTAGCATATATTTTTACAAAATTTTCATTTTTACTACATTTCATAGTTATACTTTAGAAGGATTTTAATTTCAAGAAATACGGATCCATACACTAGTGAAGTTTTGTTGGATTTGTAGAAGCTATGGACTTGAAAGAATAATAAAATATCTCAGATTCTATTATTTATGGATTTTTTCTATCGCATGCAAATGGTATTCTTCGTATTTTTCTGATTTATAAATATCCAAAGACATGAAATGGTATTTATATGTTATGTTTAAATATTAATGAATAAATAGTGGTTATGAAATCTTGGACAATTCCCCTTTGAATTTAACACTAGAAATACATATAATTGTGTGTAATGTAGATTTGGTTATCTATAGTTTATATTTCATATCTCTTTGATTAATGATTAAGTTAGATCAATTTGAATGAATTTATTTCTATTCTCTTGCATCCTATGATATATCTTTCGAAATTTCTTTAAACACTTTTTAGTTTTAAATTTGAATAAATTTGCATAGTGTGAGTAAAACACGAGTAGGCCCCTTGAAATTTATAGCCATATTGACCATTTTGCAAGAAAACATAGTTGTGACTCAACTCCCAGGACCTTGGAAGGTGACTAATCTTCTGATTAGTTTCCTTTTTTAGGAGAGATAAGATGATCAATACCCTACCTATGTTGCATGTGTCAAATAGGCCATCAACACCAGGGATAACTTTAAGAAACCCCCCACCTCGACAAAGGTGTAAAATCCTAGTGAATCTTTCCTTTTATTTGAAAAAAATATTATTTTTCTTGGCAAATCTATGCACATTATTAAAAAAAATTATAAAATCTTGGTAAAGGGTATGTGCAGGATCATGGTGCGCCAAAAAGTGGCAATATTATGGGTATTTGTAGGGTATGTGGCTGACGACTTTTTTTTCACCCAAAATTAATGAAACGAAAAGGGTTTTAGAGGAGATTCTCAGATTTCTAAAAATATAAATTATGATTTAATTTGAATTAAATAAATAATTATTATTCATTTTCTATTAGAATTACAACTAAAGTCATGATTGATAGGCTGATTGAAAAACATCTATAACTTTCAACGGTATCATATTTTTGAATCCAAAATATGCATCACATTCTATGCTTTCATACTATAGGATTAAAAAAAAAATAAATTTCATGAATTTTGACCAAGTTAAGGTGGTCGACAGACAAGTTTTTATATTTTCTAAAAGTTGTAATAAAAAATTCATAATTAACTATTTACTTGGAAAAAATTACAAAAAAAATATGCATCACATCCAGACATGAGTCCTCTACTTATATATATAAAAAATATTATCATTTTATTATGGTTAGGTGGTCGACACACCTACTTCTTATTTTTCCCCTGAAATTTAAGTACTCTGCATTGAAATTTCAAATTTTCACCAAATATATTTTATTTATTTTTAAATAAACCTAGTATTTTAGAAACTACATTCAATTTTCTACAAATTATATTCTTACATATTTTTGAAATAATATAGATAACTTATTAAAATATTTACGTCAAGTTGCCTAACACTAATTTTTCTAAATTTTTTGCCACTTAAGGGCCTGTTTTTTGCACGATGATCCTGCACATACCTTAAATCTTAATGAATAATTGGTAAAAGTGATAATTATAGTGGTGAATCCTAGCAAATAATCACTAAAAATATTAATTACAATGGTGAATCTCTCCTTTTAAAATTTGCTAATGATTGTTGATTTACAATAACAATGTAAAATCAATAAATGAAATTGTACCACGTGTTGACACATCACTCATCCATTACCTTTCATATCACACCAAACTGTTGGTCGTTCCTTGTGGTCTCCACCAAGACATGCATACAACACTTGTGCAATTCCAGAGAATCAAGATGGGAATCTACAATATTCGCAAGTCTCCCAAAAAAGACTTAAATATTTAATTCCCAATCTCCAAGTGGTCCCCACATCCATCGGCATCCAAGTCATTGTCATATGTAGTTGTCAACATCCACGTAGACTAGTCCCAGCATCCATTGGCTTGTTGCCCAGTCAGGGAAACCACAAACTTCACAACCTATAGTTGGAGGTTACGAAACTCCAAGACGTCGTGACAACAAAGAAGATCAACCAGTCGGGAAGTTAAGAAACTTCTAAACACTGCAACAAGGTTCCAAGGTTAGAGAAGTCAGTGATCCCTCGAACAAAACATTGTCACCCTGTTTCAAACTTTGAGAACCCCATGACATAGGTTACAAGGTTCAAGTTTGGGTGATAGGCTAACAATGAAGACCATTGATAAGCTTTTTAATCGAATGGTTGCAGGTTGATTCTACGACCTAATACACACGTGCCTTGTAAAAGGCTTGTTTAGGCCCATAATTTGTTTTGGGCCACACAATTAGGTTTAATTGTGTGGACCAAACCAAATTTTGGGCCTCAACAAGCCTTTTAAAAGGAACGTGTGTATTAGGGCACGAAGTCAACCTGTAGCCATCTGATTAAAAATATAATCGATGATTCAATGACAATATTTACAAAAACCCTATTCAAGGCTAAAGTATCCCTAAAATTAAATGCTAATTTATTATTGTGGCGATATTTCCTCAAAATTAATCATAGTAATATAATATTACTGGCGAATTTAATTAATATTTGTAATTATAGTATAAACTATTGGTGAATTGGTTCCAATGATGCATCATTTACATAGGCGAATTAATTGAGACAATTTTTTTTTTTTTGTAAAAACTTGGCAATTCAACATCCTTTTTAGCTTGTACTATTAGCCATTTCTGGAAGTCCTAATTTCAATTATTCGCCAATTGGTGAAGATTCACCACTAAAGCTTTCCCTAATCAACACATAAGATCCCTTCAATTGATTGATCTATCTTGTCAATGGATAAAATAGTAAAATGCTTCCTCTCCCAAGGAGTATGTGAATAACCGAAAAGCCACATCTTCATGTTGAATCTACCATTTATGTAGGTTTTCTTTAAAGGCATTGATATGCTCTTTTATAGTCTTGTTTTGGTCATTAAAATGAAAGTTTGAACATAAATTATCTGGAGTTTTGGGCATGTCATGGTTTGCATTGAAATGGATGGGAGAAGGATTATTAGGTAGCCAAGCCATATGTGGTGCAATAAATGGGATAATTGGAAGAGTTTGATATGGAACTATTGAAGGAACTTGAGGTGGAGATGATGAAGATCATGCTCTTATCCTATTCCTCCTAGATCTAGTAGGAGATCCTAACTCAAAGAATTGTACTTGATTAGAGGTGGATCTAAGGACTCTTAAACCTTTTGAGGGAGAAACAACCTATACACTCTAAATCTAAGAACGTTTTCAGGCCCTCATAGTGCTAGTTATATTGACGAGTGTTTTTGCACATCACAACATAAACAAAATGTTAAATATTTGTCTCTCTTGAAAAGAAATATAACCTTTGAGACTTCAAAAATATTAACCCAAGGCTACAATAGTCAAGTCTTGAATTTTCAAAAAGTTACTCAATGGTTCAATGTTATGTTGTTTAATAAGGGGCCTTACAATTACCTAGCTAGAACTTGAGTAGAAAGGGTTTGAAAGATCTAAAAATGATATGAAACCCCAGCTATATTTTTAGATCTAAGATCAAAAAATAATGTTCAACATCTAATATGACAATCTGTTTCATGATTTTCTTCCTTAACTAACTCAATCTTCAAATATTTTCAACAGATTGGGTGATAATAGATTAGGTGAAGAAAACCTAAGAAAAATGATGATATTAATTCAATGTTGTAGATAGAAGGATCCTCCACAAAACCAATTCCTACTTACTCAAAGACTAACTCACAATGGTACAAGAACATTGCAATCATCAAAGGAAATAGGGGATTTTCAGATCATGAACATTCATGCAAATGCCCAATTCTAGCATAATTCAAATAAATCTTCACACTTGAACTAATATCAAAATAAGTTTCAAACTAACTATACAAAATAACTTACAATCAACAAATAAAAAATGGTATGAACAAGAGATCTATCAAATATCTTCACACTACATCATTAGCATAACTTAATTTTATCAAATAGTAAAGAAAGGAACCATGCAAAGATAAGAAATAACAAGTAGAACACCAAATATTTAGTATTGTGCTTGTATTCCATCTCTAACTTCCAATGCGATGACATGTTCCTCGGCGATACCCTCTATGGAGGTTGTCCCCGAACTGAACACTACTAAAGAAAACAACCTAAAGCAGAAAGTGCTATGGCATCCTCGTCTACTTCTTTTTCTAAACCTAATATGTTCCTTGGTGATGATTAGGGATCCTTGGAATTCTCTAAGTTTTTCATTAGAGAATACAAAGTTAATCTTGCTGATCTGATGCAGAGCAGGGGTGGAAAACTCCAAACTATCTTCAAACAAGCAAACTTTCAATCTATAATCATTGAAATGGTGGGTTTTCACTCATTAGCCTTCATTCTCCTTGTAGCCTCTCCAAACTAGTTTTTCCTTCATAACTTTCAGTACAAGTATGATATCAAAAATATGAGCATAGTTTCATATACCCATTTGGGCCTTACTTAACATACCAAGAAATCAAATAGGGCTACTTAGTACAAAAGGGCTCACAATTTAATTGTCCTCTTTCTTACTAGGCCTAAAAGAGCAGCAAATAAACTTTTTTTTTCATAACATTTGATGAAAAACTAATATTCAAAATGTAAGGCCAGTTTGGGATACCTTTTTTTTCCCTTACAATACATATCTAAAAATGGGTTAGGGTTGTTTTGGAACACTGGGGTCAAAAATTGTTGTCCTATTGTAAACTAGGCTGAAAAGGGCAATTTGGGCTTAGTTCCAACTAGGGTATGATTGCAAAATGCATTCCAAAATACACACCAACCATTCCTTAGCTTAGAAAGGGTCCCCACACATCTACCATAATCTTGCACATACCATCCAACCCTTCCTTGTCTTCCTTAATGCAAATTTACAATTTTTCATGGGTTCTTCAGCTTAATACATGAGAATATCAAGCAATCATTGCACCATAGCATGTACCAAAACACTCCCCTACTCCTAAAAATTTGGGAAAAAAAAAATCCTACTCCAATCCATTCCACCGATTTTTGGCCTTTTTCACCAGTGGAATGGAGAGAAAAGCATTTGTTCACCTGGAGCCAACCCTACCTAGGGTTTAAGGTAGTTTTTAGTTAAATGGCTCTAACTTTCTTCAAACACAATGAAATCAGGTGCTACAAAAAAGGAGAATTTACAAGATTCACTCCTCGACAAGTTCTAACAAGTTTCAAACTATGATAAGGTTGTACGAATCCATACTATTCACCAGATCAGGAAAGAAGTGTTACAAAATGCAGAAAAATAGAGATTTTTATTGCTTATTCTTCAAAGAAACTTCAACCAACCCTTTGGGTCTTTGGTTCGATGACACAAGGTTTTCAAAGAAATGTCCCTTCATCTCCCAATGGTTACAAACTAATTTTCCATCTTCCAATGTTTCAACTTCTACTTGACAACATTGACACTTTTTTGCATTTACATACTAATTCACCCCCTAATAACTAAAACCAACCCAAACACCTATGAAATGGTCTTATAATACCTTATTACATGAAATTGACTCAATCACAACAAAATTTCACTTTTTGACCCCTCTTGGGGCACGAAAACCTAGGTGTTCTTGCACCATCATCTAAAACTTTCAATAACTTCGAATATATTTGATAAGGAAAGTTGCGATCCTATTCAGGAGACCAATCATTCCCCTACTAAGGAGGATAATCCTACTCTTGCTAAGGAGGTTAACATTTGTTAATTGAGTAAAGGAGATGGTTGTGCTCTTGTAGATGCATTTGATGTCCACTAGTGGAATGATGCTCTTTACGTGAAACCACCGCCTTTCAAAGTTTTGCAAACATGCTATGGTTTTGTATATAGACTCATTTCTTAATATGGATATGGGCAAAAAGGCCTCAAAAATATTGAGAAAAGAATCCAAGTCCCTATCTAGTTTAAGCCTCGTAAGCACTATCTAGGTTTGAGATGCTCTATTGAACAATCTAAGCAAAAATGCTGGTGGAGTGTTAACATGATTTCAGTTGAACCTCTTAATCTGGTCCATCCTAAATTAATAAAGGATGGGGCGCAAGTTGAAGAAGTCCCCTTAGATGTTTTCTCTTCAGAAAATGCACTAGAGGAATTCTTAGGTGCCTACTCTTTGCCTCATTTTTTCCATAAGAGATTATTCCTATATTGCATGAGCAAACATGCATATTTCAGAGAATCTGTCTTGAACATTGATGAGGAGGATCCTCTAGCTAATGTTGAAAGAAATGTTCCAATACTGCATCCTAAAGACTGTATTCCCCTCCTCAAAGGGGATACTACTAAAGTATTTATGGATCCTAAATCTTCTGAAAAGGTGATTAAGATTAGGAGATTCCTTTCTTCTAAAGAAGCTAAGGAGCACTTCGACCTTCTACATTCCCATCCCAATATATTTTTTTGGTCATATGTGGAAATGCCTAGTATTGATGAGTATATAGTGATTCATAGTATTGTCTTATGTCTCGATGCCAAGCCAGTCAAACAAAAAGTCCAAAATATTAATCCTAAGGTTGCTTTGTTGGTTAAGACTGATATAGAGAAGTTGTTGAAAGAAGGCTTTATCCGTCCAATTGACTACTCACCTTGGATCTCAAATATTGTTGTCATTAGTCAACCTAATGGTCATATTCGTATATGCATTAAATTTTGTGATCTTAATAAGGCCTCTTGTAAGGATGATTTTTTGTTACCTAATATTGATATGATTGTAGATTTGAGTACGGGCCATGCCTTGTTATCTTTCATGGATGGATTCTCTGGTTATAATTAAATTCATATTAATCTAGCAAACCAGTATAAGATAGCCTTCACTACCCCTTGGCATACCTTATGTTATGTGGTCATGACCATTGGGTTAAAGAATGCAAGAGAAACTTACAAACAAGCAATGACCTAGTAATCTTTCATTATTTCATTCATAAAATTCTAGAAGACTACGTCGATAATATCTTGTAAAAATCCATAACCTGCCAAGATCACGTAGTGAACCACCATCTTATCTTCAAAGGGCTTCAAATCTGATAAGATGAAGCTTAATCCTCTTAAGTGTGTCTTGGCATAGATACATGAAAACTATTTGGATTCATAGTCTCTCATCATGGAATTGAAGTCAACACAAATAAGATTGATCCAATTGTTAACATGCCTCCACCTAGGAACATTAATGAGTTCCAAAGTTTACAAGGGAAGATTCAAGAAATTCATAGATTCATGTCTCAATTGGTTTATTGTACCCTTCCTTTCACTCATTTGTTAAAAAAGGATGTTCACTTTATATGGGATGAAGAGAGCTAGAAATATTTTGAATCAATAAAAACTTATTTGGCCAATCCTTATGTATTAATGTTGGCGATACAAGATAGACCCTTTTTGCCTTACCTTGCTACATCACTGTATACTTTGGTGGCCTTACTCGCTGAATATGATGATGTCGAGAAGGAGAGAGCAATCTACTACATTAGTCATGTCCTGGTTGATTATGAAACCCATTATTCATCCATGGAGAGGAAATGCCTCACTCTCATCTTTGCAACACATACTAGCTAAGGCACTACCTTCATCATGTTGAAACACATGTCATTGTGAAAAGTGACCTTCTAAAGAATCTATTATCTAGTCTTCACCTTGTTGGGAGATTAGTGAAGTGGCTAATGTTGCTTTCTAAGTTCAACATAAATTTTATTACTCAGAAATCGATAAAGAGTCAAGCAATTTTTGATCAATTAGTGGACGCTCTTTTATTAGGCTCCTTCTCGAGTTTGGAATTATTCCCTAATGAGAACATTTTTGTGATCAATCATGATCTTGTATGGAATATGTATTTCGATGGTTCAAGATGTCAGACTGGCTCCAAAGCAGGCATGGTTCTAATCTTGCCTGAAGGTAAGTTGGTCCCTCTCTCCTTTCAATTGGACTTCCCTTGTACCAAAAACATCGTCGAGTACGAAGCCCTCATTGTTGGCTTGAATGTCAGATCGTGTTAAAGATAAAACATCTATGTATACATGGTGAATCTGAGTTTATTATGAACCAGATTACGGGAACCTATCAGGCTAAGCAAAGTAATTTGTCTCGATATCAATACTTTGCTTTGTCTTTGCTCAATCAATTCTCCTCCTTCATAATAGACAGTGTTCC
The DNA here is from genome assembly GCA_007258455.2 of Sequoia sempervirens. NCBI lineage: Eukaryota > Viridiplantae > Streptophyta > Pinopsida > Cupressales > Cupressaceae > Sequoia > Sequoia sempervirens. The sequence goes on from VDFB02000017.1 coordinate 170,013,148, forward strand.
TAGGAGATAAAATTGACACGTGGATGCCATGGTGAGTGTTTACTCCATAGTACCTTCAGATGAGGATATGAAAGAATACCACTTTGTGGTTCAGGTCTTTCGGTCTCCTACTATTTCTAATCAACCTAAATTTGATGCTCTTGTGTGTTCTCACATATACTTGGGAGAATGTTTTTCTAACATTTACAACTATCTAAAGATTGGAAACTTTACCAATGATGCGACAAAAAATGATCGCACTCGTATATGAAACCTCTGATTCCGTTACATTTTCTTATTAGATGTTCTCTATCAAAAATATTACAACAGTCTACTTCTTTGATGTCTCACTAAAGTGAAAATACCTCTTTCCCTTAAGGAATCCTATTCGGGTTTTGGGGGTGGACACTTCAGTGGTAAATCCCTAGTGTGAAAATTGATCCACATGGGGTATTTTTTGGTAAATGATGGAACAAGATTCCTTTGATTTTGTTAAGAAATTTTCACAATTTCAACAACATAGTCATCTTATTCATGCTCCTACACAAGAGTTACAAAACCATACCTCTCCTTGGCCTTTCAAAAAATGGGGGTTGGATATCATAGGAAAGATATCACCTCCTTCTAAAGGATACATCTTTATCTTTACTGCTAGATATTACTTCATGAAGTGAGTCAAAGCCATCCCGCTTCGATCTACAAATGTTGAAGATATTTGTAGCTTTCTTCTAAAGAACATCATTTCTCATTTTGAGTTTCCTTCTACACTTGTCTTTGAAAATGGCACACCATTCAAGAACAAGGAAGTAAAGCAATTCATGGAGAAGTTCCACATTTAGCATAGATTTTCCACACCATATTATCTTCAATCTAATGGCCAAGCGCAAGAATCTAATAAGACTCTTGATCTCATTATTCATAAAATAGAAGAAAAAAAAGAGGTAAGCATTGGCATGTTCAATTAACATACACTTTTGGGGCCTATCGCACGAGTGTTCATATGGCGACAAGAACAACACCTTACAACATTGTGTATGGTGCTAAAGCCATCAAGCCTTTAGAGTTGGAAATCTCGTCTTTGTAGTTTCCCTTAAAGGTTTGATTGATGATGAGACTTACCAAGCTAATCATTTGCATCAGGTAGAGATGCTCGATGAGTGTTGACCACAGGCCCTCAACCATCTTAAACCTTATCAATGATTGTTATCTAGGCAATATAATCAAAGGGTACTTCCTAGAACTTTCAAGGTAGGTGACCTGGTTCTCTAATATGAGAATCATAGAAATGTAAATGTGTCACCTGATAAAAGGGGAAAATTTAGTCCTAATTGGTTAGGCCCTTACATTTTCATCTCTGTGTATGGCTCAGGTGCTTATGGGTTATCATCTATGGATGGAACGCCTCTAAAAGAACCTGTTAATGCAATGCATCTTCAATGATACTATGTGTAGTGTCTAATGTTTCATATGTGCAATGTTCACTCTTTAAGGGTCATAGCATTGCGTATGTTGGAATTCCTTCATGTTAACACATGGTGAAATTTTTTGTGCTATGATGCAACCATGTGTGTGTGTGTGAGACATGCATACACATGTTTTACTATGTTGTGTATCCATGCATTACCTTACATCTTTTTAGGAAATTAGGTCATCATTGTATTTAATTAAAATACATCCATTTGTGTTCATTAAATCATGATAGCATATAATCTAAACATACATCCATACATATAAAATCCATAGCTCAACATACATGAAGGTAAGCAACATACACATCAAATAAAGAATTTCATAATGTCAAAATTAGTATTTCATGTATATATAAATATCAAATGTCATGTACATGTATTGTGTCATTGTCGTAAAAAATGAGTGGCTATTGTGTATATGCATTAGTGTCTATACATAAAAATGATCTACAATATATGTGTTGCAACTATAAAAATGATGTACAAAATAGGTCATCTACGCCAAGGTCATATGGCTCTCAGAGCCCTCTGGCTCTGGCTCTGGCTATGGATGGGGTTGAGGCTACACAGTGGAGATGGATTGGGTGCAGTGCGAGTGTGAGATGGACATCAATGTGCACATACCTCTAATCTTTCCCCAGAGGGAGCATATTTGTATGCGAGCCTAGATGAGCTCCTATTGTAGTTGTTGGTCACCTGGCAGGATCACCACTGTTGGCTGCCCCATGAAGTCATTGAGATGGCTCTGTAGGGTGTCACATTCCTACTCGGCACTATCACCCCTCATCATGACCACATCTCGCTCTATGAGGGATGTCCACAACTCTCCCAATAGTTGATCTCGCTACCCTCAAAGTGTGGTAGCATCTGCAATCCTCTACACTATCTCCACCTACCCCTCCTCATAGGTAGTCTTTAGGAAGGCTACTAACTCAAAAAGATGGATGTGCCATTCCAGTAAAGCTGGCAAGTAAGAGTTGAGGACCACCCCTCTAGGTGGGAACAACAAGGGCCACCTCTGATATGCATTGGGAAAAGAACCGAGTCCATCTGTGTGTATCCATTGCAAACACAGAAATAAAATGTATATTAGTATCACGAGATGTATAGATACAAAAAACCAAAGCATAATATACATATACATGAGACAAAAACTGAAAGTACTAAAATGAAATGGAGTAATGTGACTATCATACCTGGATCCCCTAGCTACTAGTATGGATCAAGGGGAGGAGAGGCACTGGGTCTCATGTCATCGGTATTAGGAGCTTCCATGGATGTTGCCAAAGTTACTGCTAAGATGAGGGGCAGTTCTAGTGGTTCTGATGAGACTGGAGTGGCTTGTGGAGGAGAGGACATCCTCTACTACCTCCTCGACCTTGGTGACATCACTTTGACATCCTCCACTTGCTCCTTCTCCTCCTGCTCTCCCCTATTGCCTCAACCCCTCCACCTCTATCTCGATGGTTGTGGCGGCTGGTCCCATTATAGGTCGAGATCCCCCATGGGGGCATCCGCTGAGACCACTAGTGCAGGATGATGAGCCACCCACCACATCAAAAAATCTCTCGCCACACCAACATTATCCACCATGCCCATTACTGATAGATCCTCATAATTGGCCTCGTCATCTAAAAGGTAGACATTAGCTATGGTAGGATGCAAACGGTCCCCCGACCGCACAATAGTTCAAACAACTTGGGTGTATGTGGTGATAGAAGAGGGAATGGTTTGTATTCAATCATGATGTCCCATGACCCAACGCCAGTACTATGGCATGATCACAAAATCTATGCAACCTAGAATGAAATGGTCATGTTGCAGGTTCAAAAGGAACCTTCCATCATCAACCCACTGAAAAAACCAGTGGAGTCTCCATCTAATCCAATCTACAATCAATGTGTCATACTACAACCACTAAAACTATAGGTCACCATGTTTCCATTGCCACGTGAGCTCATACCAATGAGCCATAGGAACTATATAATCCTACACTTGGGGATAGCCCTTTGGCCTTGTACAGGTGATGTGTGCAAAAACTCACACCTGCAGGAGTGTACATGTAGTGAGGTTGTGGTACTCGTAGTGGACGTACCTCCCAGGATCCTAATACATATGCACAAGCATGTTGCACCCCCATGCAAACATCATCTGACACTCCACCATCTCACAAATAGTGTGGATGAGGCCCCCATGCAAGGGAGAGCCTCACTTGTCTAGAGTGACCTGTGTGGCCACAGTGACCACCATGGCACAGTAAAGTAGGGGTGTATTGAGCTGGGCCTGCTCAAACCATTGGGTATAGATATGCCCAACCATGTCCCCACTATCCGTATGGCTAGAGAAATATTGGATGTCCTTTGATCACTCTCATGGCGAGCGCATGTCATCTAGCTCCACCTATCGATCACGAATGGGAAGGCCAAGGATGCAGTAGACATACTCCAATGTCATAGTCATCTCTCTAGTTGATAACTAGAAACTCAATGGGGTGGCATCCTACCTCTCCATGAGGGCCATCAACATCTTGTCATGGTGCCACATCTCTAGCATAGTATAAACATTCAAGAGACAGACGCACTGCAAATGTGTGACCTTGTCATCAAATAACTGGTCCCTTTTCACTTTGAGTAAGTGAAGCACCCACCCATTGGGATGCTCTCTGATCTCAGGGTAGTCCTATGAAAAAAAAAAAAAAAGAGTTAGTACATAGCCTATTGAGACAAAATTAAGTTAAAAATGCTAAGGGACATGTACACACTGTGAAGATGTCTATGCATCATGCCAGTGTCTTGATCCACCATTGATGGCATCGAGATGACAACACATCTTGAGGATGATAGTTCTAACCCTAGACGCTAGTGCACGCGGAGGATGTGTGCACCCATCCAAGACATCTACACTGCTTGAAACCTAAAACTTGCTAAAAATCACAAAAAGTATGCAAATCAAGAGGTTTTGAAGCCTACTTGGTCCACCTCGAGACCCTCGACTATGTCTGCACGTAGCTGGTCCAACCTAGGTGCCTCATACTCTTGTCTCCTCGACATTTTTCAAAATTTTATCTCACAAAATTCAACAAAATCCTCATGATGAATAATGAAAATGACCCTTCTAGGGGCCCACCTAGGTATATATAGGCCCCTTGGGGCCTATTTTTCCTAGAGTTTGTGGCTCCCTGGTTTCTCTTGATTTTACCCCACTTAGCTAGGGGAAAAATTAGGAGGGGGCATATAGTTACCTCTTTAGCATATTTTTCTTCCAAATCATCAATTTTTTTATCAAGATCATAACTTCTTGTCATTGTAGCTTCTTCCAATTTTGGGATTGATCTAAAATTGAGTTTTGTAGAATCAAATTTTGTGCAATTTTTCATGACAGATGTACTTTTCTTTGAGTTCAATCACTGGGGGCATCTTTAGTATTGGATGAATCTACCTCTATGACCTCTATAGTACCTCTTCTAGCACACAAATCTATAAAAATTCAAGTTTTGGGTGGAATTTTTCTTTTCTACTTTATGTTGGAAACTTGCAGCCAATTAAAGACAATTTCCACATAACCCATAAAGAAATCTATGCATCTAAGTATTCAGAGTCCACATGCAAGAGAATAGACAAAATACCCATGAAAATATGACACAAGATATACCCTGGGAAAACCCTCAAGAGGGAAAAAAACCTAGCCTCCAAAAGCATCCATCTCTCATGTATTATTCAATGTTGCTAATAAAGTTTGCAATACATCTTTTGAGTCTCCCTGAACACCATTGAGGCAACAAGCTCTCTCCAAGCAATCTGTGCGAACAAGCATGCAACCACACATCCTATGCCATGCTTCAAACCCTCACAAATGCTAACCAGAGCTAATCATGCAAAATTGCATCTCACAATAACTACCTTTTTGGTTGCTTTTATAGAAGCAAGCTCCCAAAAAAGCACTAAATGGTATTACACAAAACCATGTGGCAAGCCATGAGATTACAAGCCATACTCCCTTATTTAATATTGGGTATTTTATTTATTATTTTCCCCAATATTGAATAATTACATTTTTACAACTTAACTTATGTCCCAATGTTACATGCAACATTAAGTGGCCCAAGAATAATTACATTAAATACATAATGCAAGGTGTACAACACACCTTTTCCTAACACTTTAGTGTGGCTGATTTTTCCAAAATCGAGGTCACTAAAGTGGGGGAAAAATTTAATGTCAAAAAATTGCACCTATGGGCAATTTCACATTTTAGCACTTTGCCTATTATTTATGACACCTAAATGCATGAATGGAAAGAGCCCCGTGGGTCGAAATTTTGTGTTTCCAACTCCATGTGGTCCAAAGGCATAGCAAAAATAGTCTGTTGACTTGTTTCCTAAGAACTAGCATTTTGGATGCCTGTGCGACATGTAGATATTTGCATAATGTGTTAGTGTCCTAGCGGTTTTCTGATTCTGAAATGGGGAATCTTTAATCCTGGCTCTTGACATGTGTCTTTGTAGTCAGGCTCTCGGGTGTAATGGCTCTTTTTGCCTTTGCATGCAACAAAACCCTCTTTTGCTCTCATTTTGGGGGGCTCTCTCATCAACTCAAGCCTTTCTTCTCAACTTCACTTCACTTCACTTCTCAGCTTCTTCTACTTTTGGAAATAACACTTCTACAAGTGAAGCTCTATCGAACTGAGGTCCCTCCAATAGCCAATGCTCTCTAGCAAGCTTTCAACAATGCATTTGTGTGTTCAAGATGGGGTCGAGGCCTATTGGTAATGCTCTCTCACTCTTTTCTATTTGCAAATAGATTAGATCTCTTTGTCCATTTACTATTAGTGGTGCGGGTTCTCCTCCTGAAGCGGGGATTTCACCACTTCCTTTCATTCATTTCAATTACTCTATCTATTTGGTTGTCCATGGAGGTGGGAACACCAAAATGGGGGTTTAACTATGGCAAGCCCCAAAATAGCCCCAAAATTTTTCCTCATTTGTCTTGTGTGTAGGTTGCTAAAATAGAGCTTGGAGGAAGGATTCGATCAATCAATTTTTTTGTAAGTCCCTTCCTAGCTCTCCTTGTGCTTTCTCTCTGTTTCTATTTTCTATCTTCTCATTCTATTGAACAGACCTTAGATCTATGTTAGATAGTGAAGTTCTAGTTTTCTAGCTTAAGTTTTGAGATCCTTGTTGCTTCGAACGCCAGCATGTCGTGCTAGCATCTTGATTTTGTGTTGTAGTATTTTGCTTGAGAGCTCTCCCTTCGCATGCAAGAATCTAGAGTCTCTGCTCTCTTAAGTTCTTAAGCAATCTTTTATGATAATTAGTCCGTGTATAGTTTCTTTGCAATTTCTTCATTCAACTAGTATTGAGGTGGTTAAGGGTAGTTCTTTCCTTTGGATTCTCTTGAGAACAAAGAGACTCATGAGTAGAGAATTCCCCTTATCTCACATATATCCTTCACAAAGGCTTCTAGATTTGGTGCCTAGATGTCTCTCTAGATTATAGTTGTTAGATCTAACAATGACCCCTAGTTTGATTCATACTCAGTCATGATTGAAATTAATTTTATTCATTAAAATAATTTTTTGTTGAATATTGATGAGCAAATGATTTAATTATTTAGTTAAATTTGAATTTTTCAAAGTAAAAATTTAATAATTTCAATTTGTTTTTATTAATATATTATATCAATTAATATACTAATTTTGAATTTAATATATATAGTATTACTTTAAATACTACTAAAAAAAATTAGTAATAAATAAATTAAATTAATTCATTTGACGAGACAGAAATTAATTATGAAATAAATAAGTTTGGCTTCCATAATATATGAAGAAGTTAGTACTATTAGGAATATTACATCTTTAGGTTTATTATAGTTTTTTTTATAAAGTAAGCAACATTTACAGAGTGTTGTACCCTTTACATGGAGAGCCCTCAGGGCCAAAAACAAGCTAGTTCAAAATAGGACATGAATAGCCAATAGATCGCATGTCGAATGAAGGATGAGGACTAGACAATCCCAGAATCTGAGGCCATGGTTTGGGGAGCCCCTTCTTTTTTCTCTGCACAACAAACTAGGAAGGCTTAGAAATAAAGTCCATCAAGTGAGGTGAGATGAGCAGTTCCACAACAACCATCATGGACAAAGATTCACCATGCAGTGAAGCCATCAATGTAGAAGACAAGTCTGGAGTTTTCAGAGGATCCGCAGAAGTGTTCATCGAGGGACAGGGAGGTTGTGTTGACACAACAACAATAGTATGAGGCAACACTGGCTCTACAAAAGGAATAGCCGAAGGAGGAACCTAGGGAGACAACCTCCAAAGAAGAAACAATCAAGGGATGTCCTCCCTGGAGGGACCATCTGAAGAGGGAGAGCCCACCATGATTATAGTTTGTTAAATTATCATTTGTAGGATAATATATTGGTTATATGAATATTCGGTTGTATTATGAATTGTTAAAACAACTCATTCTATGTAAAGGAGTGGTTATACGAGGTATAACAACCCTGCTTTAATATAGGATATGATAAATATTATAAATATGTAAATTGTATTGACAAAATATGAAGAATAGAAGCACAATATTATATATGTATAAATTGTTTTAGGTTTTTATCTTCCTTTACCCAAATTTTGTATACTTACCTTCATAATTAAGCCAATGATGAATGTAATATAGGTTTTAATATTCATAATTAAACTAGTAATGAATGCCAAGACTAATGTTGATAAAGAAGGTTATAATATTCATATTTAAAAAAAAAACGAATGTTTAAGACCCATTTGTAATGGTCATTCTTTGTGAAGATTTTTTTTTATCAAAATATATTCTTTAACTAATGAATTTTCCTCTCTAGACTATCATCCATACTAGAAATAATTCATAAACCTAGTAATAGAACTACTATGTAGGAAGAAACAAACTAATTTTATTTTTCCATATTATATATATGACATATTTATCATTAATTCTAATATTCTCTAATCAAGCAGATAAATGGGTGTAATCACCTTGAGAAATGGAATGAGAAAGATAATTTAAATATTAACAAAAGAAATCAAATTTATCTCATTTCACTTCTATAATAAATATTTTCTTTGAAATTCTTATATTAATATGTACAACTTGCGTGAGAGGAAACTAAAAAAATAATCCAAATTCTCAAAGAACCATATGTTATAATAGAAACTAGATTTATTATCATAATTTCCTTTATAAAATGCAACATACTAAATACATATCCATGGTCAAATTTAAATATACAAAATAATTCAAAAACACCTCATATATTCAATAGATGGTAGTAAAAAATACTTGCATCAAAATAATATTATCTTTTTAACATAGATTTGTTTAAGATGGGTATGTTAATTACGTGTAGCTTTTAAAAAAAAAAAATCAATACTACAATATTAGATAAATTACAATAACAAGTACTATATAGTAGTATTAGTTTTTGTAGTATTGTAATAAAGGAATTTGTTGTCTATTCAATAGATGAGCTATGACATAGTGATTCAAATGTAAGTTAGATAAGAAATTTGAGATCAATAGATTCTTCCAAACTAAATTTTATTTCACAAGGTTAGTGAAGATTATAATTGTTATATCTTATCTAGACCCCTTGCTTGATTTATTTTTGACACAATTGTGACTAGCATAATTGAAATAGAATATATTCTTTAAAATAAATATTTATTAAATATTGATGAGGATATGATTTAATTGCTTGATTAAATATGAATTCTTCAAAATAAAATCATAATCATTTTAACTCTGCATATACTAAAATATTATATCAATTACTATTATATATAAACCAACAAAATAAATAAATAAATAATAAAAACTTTTAATTCAGTACAAAAGTTAATAATCAAACAAATAAGTTTGATTCACATAATATCTAAATAAGAAAGCTCATTACATTCATAATTAAAACAATGATAAATATCAAGACCCATGTTCCCATAATTTCTCAATAAGAAAAGTATTACATTCATGATTAAACCAATAATAAATGTCAAATATTGTTATCCAATAATGCACAGATAATGGAGATTATAACATTCACCCCCAAACCAGTAATGAATGTCAAAACCCATATGCAATGGTCATCATTTGAGGAGATCTTTTGTTTTGATCGAGAAATATTCTTCGACCAATGAATGCACCTAACCCAATTATCATCCTTATTGAATATAATATAAGAAAAATGATGTATGAGTCACTAGAAAAGAAAGTAGGAAGCATGTACCACATGAAAGTAGGAATCCATACATGCAACGGTAAATAGTAACCCATGGCTTGGATCATTATTCTTATGCAAATTGGAGTAATGGTCACCATGCCCAAAACAATTGCTGCTACATTGATGGCCGCCCCAAATCCAATGAGAGAGTTGTTGAGAATAAGGGGATCTTCTTGATTACCATAAAGTGCAGACATTAGCAGAACTACTGATGAAATTGAGCTACAGAATGCTAACGCAATGCAAATCACTATAATCTGGAAGAAAACGCCATTACATATGATGTTTTCTTTCTTTATTTGGGAGAGTGAATGCTGCTGCGAATGCCATCGTTGCAATCAACACTACAATTACTGAAATAATTTGGGCTTTCCACGTTGGATTTTTTGTGGTGAATGATTGCTCATTTATTTTTTGTGTCACATTTGGAGTCCTCCGTGCACCATATTTTTCTAGGAACCATATAATCTACACAAAAACCCACATATTTTAAATCAAAAGGAATCGATCACTAGTTAAGGTTTCTATCAATATTGAAAAGACTATAAAGCATTAATTGTGCAATATTTTATGTTTCAATGAAAAGTAAATTCTTGGAAATTACAAACTTTTATAATATTGAAATAAATGGAGAAAATATTTGAATATTTCTAATTAAATTAAATTAAAATTTGAAACCTTCTGGCTAGTTCATGGCATTAGACTAGCAAAGTAAGTAAAGGTTCAATGACAATTTATAAATGTGAGTATTTGTTTTTAAGAATAATTATAGATAATTATTTAAAGAATATTTTTAGTTGAGTAAATTATGGATTTGAATGGATAACTATCATAGTCAAGAATTTTGACCTTATAAAAAAGAAGGTGATGGGGGCCACTTTTGGTGGTTCTAGATTTTGAGAAGGTTTTTTTTAAGTAAATTTATTGATGCTAATGGTAAGGTGATCAATGTTATCTTAAGTTAAGATGATAAACCAATTATGTATTTCAACAAGAAATTGAATGATGATAATCAGACATTTTTAGTTTATGATTAGGAGTTTTATGATATTATTTAAGCATAGTGATAGTGGAGATATTATTTATTAGCAAGAGAATTTGTTTTAAATATACTATTCATCAAGAATTATGATTCATTAATAACAAACAATGCTAGATTAGAGCCTTACGAAATGGATGGGGTAGTTCTAGGGATTTTCTTTTGTTCTCAAACATAGAGTTGGTGTAGCCCAATAAGGTAGTAGATACTGTGAGTAGGAGAGATGCATTATTCAATAATATGATATAGCAGGGTTGGTTGGGATGGAGATGATGAAGGGTTTGTGTACTACATCATTGGATTTTATAGAGACATGGAAGAATTGTGTGGATCCTTGGCTTGAAGGTAATGATTTTTGAGGATTAATTTGCGCAAGAAGGATATCTATTCAAAAGAAGGTAATTGTGTACACTATAGATTTCTATGACAGAGTCTAATTAGGGAATTATGTAGTGGAAAATCAGGGCGAAATTTCATTGTGGATAAGATTTTGGCCATGTTGGAAGAGTGGTATTTTTTCAATGGCTACATTGTGACATCAAAATATTTATTGAGAAATGCAAAATTTGTCAAATTGCATAGAATACTAATTTGTACAAATTGTTGCATACATTAGAGAAGCCTTGGGAGAAAATCTCCATGTAATTTATTTTTGGACTAGTATGGGCTTATATGGGTAATGATTTATTCTTACATATTTGAAGGAGTATTGATAGTATTGATATATTTCTTCTGTCAATATGGTTTGAGGTTTGGCGCTTCAGGAGATCATTTTTTGAGTTACAGTGTATTACAGAGTTGTCTAGATGTAGTGGGCATGTACATTCTTCAGGTGAAAGTTGTTGCAAAGGAATTTGTTGTATTTTAGGGTGTTTTTGGAATGTTCCAAATCATATTCAGGTGACATTTGTTTTCTGTGAGTTATGGATGTATCAAAGGAAGCGTGTACTTAAAAGACTAATGGTGTTTACATGGGTAATGGTCGACCTTGGTGTTTACACTACTTACGAAGGTGCGTTGTTGTTTGTGGAAGTGTGGTGTGGCATGTAAGGTTGGATTTGGGTCCTAGCTAAGGAATTTTGTGGTCCACCTTCATTCCTTTTCATCGTGGGAATGTTTGGATGCCAACCTAATTTGAATTTGTATGATTGAGGTGAATAGCCGACCTTGGAGAAAGTTTTCAAGGTTGAAGTGGGTATAAAGATGAGTTGAGTTGTTGATGATTGAAATGCATGAAGTGTGTGGTGTGAATGATGCGAATTGCAGAGATATAGAGTGCAAAATTGAGAAGTGTAGTGCAATCTTTCAAGTGTTGGATTACTAGATGTAGTGAGTAAAAGGTGTCTACAATCACTCAATTAGGTTGTGAAGGTATTGGTGACATTGTGGTGGATTCTTTTTTGCATTGAGATCACTTTCTTTATGTAACATTTCTTCTTAATTTGAACTTTTTTCTTCTGGCAGTGAGCCTTTTCTAGGTAGTGTGCCCTCTAGCAATGAGCCCTTGTAATCAGTGTTGATATTACTTATATTGTGAGCTAATCCTCACCATGGTTTTTCCCATCTTGGTTTTTTTACATAAATTTGGTGTTGTTGTGTTTCAATTTCTATTATTTTCTTTTCATGTTAAATTATCATAATAGATTAATGATTTTATGAATGAATGCGGATCTGAATGTTAATGAGGGTTTTGAAGGTTTAAGGTACAATTAATTCACCCTCCCTCTTAGTTGTCTTGTTTATTTAACATCATTTTCCTTGTATGGGGTTTTTTCCTTCTCATTCTTCATTGAGATCATTTTGTTTTTATCTCTCTTTTGGGAAGGATTTTTGTCCCACTAGGTTTTCTCCTTTTGTCCATTTGTGAGAGATTGCATTTGTACATGGGAACCTAACATGGCCTCATAGCCGAGACCCATCTTTGTGTCATTCAAGAACTAGTTTCCTCTTCCCGAAGTTTCACTTAAGGGGTTGTTGGTGTGAATAAAGTTTCTTACCTAAATCATTCACCTAGTTGGTCATATTCACATGTTAAGTTTACTTAGGTCCTAGGAATCTTTCTAGAAGTCTTAGTTGTCATGTGGTCTTATCTTATCTTATCATATCATTTATACTTTTTTCTTATTCCATTTAATATTTGATGAGTTAGTTGTCTCATGACATAGGATTAAGACACTTGTCATGATATTGTCTAATCCTAGGTCTCAACTTGACTATATAACCAAGAGTCTTTGATACATTAGATATCAATACTATATTTTTTGTTATTGATATGAATACGATTTATTCTTATCTTATTGATCTTCTCTCTTTTTTCTTTTTGTTTGGCATCTAGATCTTGGTTGGCTATCTCCATAGCCAACTCTTATAGATATTACTAGACCGTCATAGTATATAAGACAATGCATTAGGTTGGAGGAATGCACATGAAAATAACTTAGATTGTGTGGGGTCCTCTTTAACAATTGATAGCATGACATATGTCCATAGTGGATATAGAAACATCTATAGAATTCCCACCAAGTGGAAAAATATGAGAAGTGGTGCTACCATGCTAGTATTAAAAAGGTGGCCCCTTGAGAGATGGTTTGAAGGAAAGGCCTCAGTGCAAGAATATGAAACTAACACATCATCAACAATAATGCACATCTAAGACATGATTCAATAAAGCTAGGATATGACTCATAAAAACAAAGTTCAGTAACAAAAAATATTGACATGGCTTTGAATGCACTAAGAATACACATTTTATTTGTTTATATAACACAGTCCATCATAGTCAACATTTCAGGTTCACCATTTAGTTTAGCATAGATAAAGACAATGTGACCATGTTGGTACATGCAATAGCATGTAATGCCATGAATGCAACTAGGAAAAAGGAATGTGGTATGGTAATCAAGGCTTTACTGACCACCTAAGAACAAATACTAAACCTAGAATTGCAAGTAAACACCAAATACAAGGCAAAGTGATGAGGTTTAAAGAAGGATGTGATAATACAATGCCCATAGATTAGTGGCCAAAGGGGCTCGTGCAACCACACATGTTCATGCGTATGGGTTTCACATTATTGCATGGACACACAAACAAAGTGTGGGCGTCTCATTAGAGATTAAAAAATAAAGGGAAAAAATATCAAGAGATCTAAGATTTAACTTTAAATACAAGACTTTTCACATGGTAATTCAAGTAACATAATGAGAATATTACAAAAGAATATAGTAGGAGAAGGGTGAGTTCAGAATAGTGGTTTACAGTTCATATGAGGAAGGAAACTTCAGATTTTTCCTTTTCCCCAAACTCAAGGGGTTCGGTCGAACCATTGGTTCGACTGAACCCACAAACCCTAAATTAAAAAAATCATATTTAAATGGGTTCGGTCGAACATGGGTTCAACCAAACCCCCTTACATATGACAAAAAAACAAAAACTCTCATTTCGACTGTCATTTTCACTTTCTAAAATTACCAGTTGCTTTCCCTGCGTGCGGCGAACCGAGACCGTGACGGTGAGCGAACTGATTTCTTCTTTCTGTCAAACACAACTTCAACTTGGTCTCTCCAAACTTCATCAACCTGCTTTGCATAACGAGCACCAGGTATTTGAAATTTGAATTTTTTAGAGTTTAAAATGCATTTATATGTTAAATTTCGAAACCCTAGATGCAATTTTTTTCAAATTTGTTGAATTCAAATTGGATTTGTTTGGAAGTTTTTAAAGTGTTTTCAAATTTGTTGAATTCAAATTGGATTTGCTTCCCCATTTTGCATACATTTTTATGTTCTATGTGTAAATGAAATATGCCTTCCCATTTCAACAATCAAAGCTATGGATAGCCTGCTCCTAAATGGAAATACCAAGTGAAACATATATAAGAACTTAATAGCATATGGAAATAAACAATATAAAGTTATGAAGTTCAAATAGAACCACAAATTGTATCATTTGTAACATTAAAAATGTCCATATTAACCTATCAAGAGATAAATATGCAAAATAGATTTAATTTTAGTTACAAGAAAAATGTATAAATTATAAATTTATAACATAATTATGTACATGGGAAAATCCTCTTGGAAGAAAAATCCCACAACCAAAAACATGAACCAATTATATTATTTGATAATAATATCATTTACAATAAAATATTCATGTGCATACCCTTATAGTAGTATCATCAACATGTGATTCATATGGAGTAATTTCTAGTAGCATGATGATACCTATAAAATCATTATGCTTTCTCCATCTCAAGCACCCATAAATAGGAAAAATTTAAACCATAAACCAAGTGTGGTTTACCAAAGCCATGAGCCAAAATAATGACCTAAAAATGGCACCAAATTTGGCACAAATTCCAACACCATATTCCTTGACTTGGTTTATAGGATGTATTTAACAAATGCTTTACATCTTGTCAAAAAAATTCAAATCCTCCTCCTCATAACCGACACTCCATTTTTGACATATTCAAACCCATTATTTAAGATGATCTTGATGATTTTCATAATTCTAATCAATATTCTAGTGTAACCCCCCTTTTTTATTCTCTTATGTGTCATATAACATTTCATAAGTAATTCCCATCTTACAATTTCATACAATGCTCTTACAACTTCTTAAATATATAAAAGGGACAACCCTAGTTCAATTAGGATTATTTAATTATTATCACCTACATCCATTCATTACATGTTATTAGTTTTTAGTTGCACACATTATTAGGAAATATGCATTGTCTAAGCAATTGGGGTATATTGCATGTTTGAGAGTGTTTTCCTTGATCTTTTATCTAGTTAAATTAATATCCTTTAAAATCTTGTTTTATGGAGTTTTCATCTTAACTCTAATATGGCTAGCAAATAAAATGACGATTGAATCATTTTTTGATATAATAGCTAATGACAACCATATAAAGAGCCACATTAAAGAAGATGAAAAATAATGATCAAGACTATGATTTAGATACATATGTTGCTAAACAAGATATTTTCCTAAATTGATAATTATGTATTGATGCACCTCTCCACCCTAAATATCCTCACTCATTGGCTAGTAATTTATATAATGTATTAGGTGGCTATCCTTAGGGAATTAATACTATTCATAATATTACCACTCTAATGGATTTTAATAATGTTGTACCCTCTATGCATCCATCTACCCTTCATCCTCTTATAATGATTCCTCCTATCATACTATAGTTACCACTTCCATGGGATCCACCACCCATGTCCTACCGCCTTTCTCTCCACTAGTATTTTTCTTATCTCCCATCCTTTTATATATGTTCACACCATTGTTACTACTAGCACTATCCTATATGTAGATATGTTCTTCATACCATTCCTCCTTATCCTATGAAAATCTAACCTTATAGTGTAACTTCTCCTTCCATTACCATGTCATTACCTTTCTAGACCTTCCCCTCTTTATACATTCTCCTTTTTATCCTACACTACTCCTACCACTAATATATCCCTATACCTTGGATATACTATTGAAGAAATTTAACTGACTTTCAATATCGCAAAAATTAGACCCATATTTTTAAACATAAAATGTGTATAATAAATCACAATCCATGCTTCCTAATTCAACTTCACTAATATCTATCGAATTAACTTAGGTTCATTACAATAAGATAATCATATAGCCATAATTAGTTGTCAAGATAATGGTAAAGTTTTCAATAGCCATATTTATCCTTCCACATGCCACCATTAGACATACACATAAGATTCATGAACATCCTTACCTATGAGCATCCAAATACAAGAAATATAACTATATATATCATGCATTCAATTTATTTTATTAGTTTAACCAACAAGCATATAAAATTTAAAAATTAGAGCAGCAATCCTATAATCTGTATTTATTTATTTTATTCTAAATAATTGTAAACATGTCATTTATCTTTATTTTTATTGATTAATGAAATAGTAGTAAAAGAAAATTATTATTTGTAAACTACATGTCTAATCAATGAATTTAATTTATTAAATAAAATTTCAATTCTATCAATGTCTTGACATGAGCACTATTATATACATCATAATAGTCATTTTCTATATGGCAAGGTAAATTAATGTGAAAATAAATTTTCACCTTTTTTTGGAATAAAAGCTTTTATTAACAAAGAAAAAATACAAGTAAAAAATACAAAGAAATAGGAGTTTGTTGGGAAGGCACCTCCAGCAAAAACTACCTCATATTAACCAACAGCACAACAAAACCCAAACCAAGAAGAAACAAAACCTCCAGCATGAGAACAATCAACCCATATGCATGCAAAAAGACTCCACCATAGTGCATAACTCTCGTAGCCTATATACTCAGCAACTCCCTTTTTAATTTGCAGTTGTGATAGATTTCATGTGTATTTTTAGCCATCAACCTCAACAGGAAAACATAATAGCAGCCTTCAATCTATAGTAGCCTGTAAGAAAATCATCAGTTGAAAACAAATCTCTTAACAAACTATGGACAACACAATTCACCACCTCCACGAAAGTCTACAGTAGTTGAATCTTCAGAGCAACACTATTAGAATTTCCAATCTCTGCCATAGCAAATGATGTGGAAAACAAGGATGAGGACAACACCTACTCCAGTACCACTCACCACAGCAGCCAGTGCCACAACCTCTTGTAAGAAGGGTGTTAATCTCCAGCTCTAACAAGGACCCTCGAGCTACATCCAAGACCAAAAGTTTTTTCCTCAAACATATTGAACTGCAATTGGAGAACACTCAAAAGGGACTTGAGATCCTGATTGTTGTGGGTGACAGAGTGCAAGAGGGTGAGATGAGGAGAGAGGCTTGTGCAAATCATTAAGCTTTCCAATTGAAGGGTATAGAACGTAAGAGAGGTCATAGAACAACGAAATTTCTAGATGTGCTTTAAGACAATGTGCCTGAAGGTTTGAGTCACAACATTATGTTGCGAAGAGAGGCCAAGAAGTGATGCTTTCCAAGACCACACCTTAGGACAAAGAGTCGGAAGATTAGAGAAGAGATGCTTCCAAAGACGTTGGGCATGAGGACAAGACCAGAAAGCGTGTTTAATTATCTCTTTTTAAGCACAGAAAGGGCAAGATAAGGATGGGGAGATGAAGGAAAGGCGTTCACCAATCGGTAATTTGACATGAAGAAATTTTCAGGCTGTTAATTGAGCTTGGGCATTAGCTTTAGAGTTCCAAATATGAGCACTCAGCTTGTTCCACTTAGACTGGGAGAACTTGCAATGCCATTTAAGGTTGAGCTGAGAAGATAGGCAAATGGAGGTAAGAGTTGTTTATAGATGAGCTTAAGAGGGAAAGCACGAAAGTTTCGGTTGCCTGGCCATTTCCAGTCAGATAGAAAATTGTCATGGCAAGGGGTGGACATTAGGCTTATAAGCTCAGGGGAGACAAGCTGATGGATTTGCAAAATCAATGGCCTATAGGCGGGAGAGAGTTGGAATTGAGAATGAATGGAATGCCATGGTTTCCAATTAAAGCTCACCTTAATAAAATTACTTTTAAAACCATTTTGTCCCAAATGATATTTCTAACATTACTCAATTTTATTAGACACAACAAAATTCACTGCACTCACTACAACATTGATAGAAAAATGATCCAATACATTTCTTGTTACATTTGATATTGATGAAAATAGTTGTGCCTATAATTTAAAATCACTCTAAATTAAAAAAATTGTACAATTTATATCTCAAATTCAAGATGGTTTTTAAAACCACGGATAGTATACTAGGTACAAAGAAAAGTCGTGGGCTAAATTCAAAGATGCTTTTTTTGCTATCACAAACTTTCTCGAATTTTTATAAAAGTAGGGCCCGAGCTCCACTTTCTGGGCATTCTTTACCCTCCCAATTATTACATCGGTCACTGTCTTGACATGTAAACGACAGTAAGAAAAAGATATTCTACTTGGAAAAGATGAGAAAGCACATCGCTAAGAGGGGATTCCATCTGTAAAGCATTAATCGTACACTTATGACGCGGAGGGTAATGACTGTGGGTGCACCTTGCAACAATACTTTAATTTTGTGAAGAGACACTAGAAATGATGCTTTGTTTGCGGAGAATAACTTTTATTTAGTATAGGATTTTGATGGTCATAGGTGTAATGATGAGTTTGTGTCAACATGACGGCCCTAAAGTGAGGGCCATCCACATCAGGCAAAGGCTATCCAGCCCCCAAAATGGCATGGGCATCGGATGCCTATGCATACTCCTCTGACCATCCGTCTGGAGGGAGGCCGTATTTTACCTTCAATTTCCCCTTCCGTAATTATGCCTTCCCTATTTCTTCCGTATTTAGTGGTGACTGCACAGTACTTTCTCCCATTTACTGTCTTATGTTTTTTTTTTTATCTTCTTTAAATTTTGTAATGTTTTTATAAATTTTATTTTTAACATGTAATCTTTTTATATTTAATTTGATTGATTAATAGTTGAAGATTTAGTTAATGTTAATTTTTTTTTCATAATAGTTATTTTTTAATAATATTTTAGATGTTATTTTGTATATAAGAAATAAAAATAATAATAATATAGATTATACAAATATCTTAATCATTTTATTTATTTTATTTAAAAAGTATTTTATTTATTTAAAAGTTATTTTATATTTTTTTAAAGAACTATTTTTTTTATTTACTTGTTTTAGTTTTTAGGTAAATGTTAAAACTAAGATATCCAATTTTTAGAAATAATTAATTATATTTATATAACATCAATTTATTAGTATATTTATTATATATTATATTTAAATGAAAAATTACAGAATAAAAACATAATGTAATATATAATTAATATAAAATATAATGCAATTATTATCTAAGAACATTCAACATCATACAAAGTCTACTAACCTAAGTATAATATTCAACATGTTATCTCACATTATTAGAGTATTATTTCAACAAGAGGTTATTCAACATTAGAATAGTTAAACTAATTCTCAAATTATACTAGATTATGGATTTAAAGAACTATTTTTATTTATTTAAAAGGTGACATAAGAACATACTAGAAATGAAAGATATATTTGTTCTCTAATGTAGGTATATGTATAATGCTTTAGATTATAAGGATATATGTATAATAGAATAAAGGTATCTCTATGCTTTACATAAAATAAATATAATAAATATTTAAAATTATACATATACCTCTATAACCTATTTCTAGATAAATAGGATATCTTAGTTTTAACAATGCCTTAGAACTAATTAGATGCATCAGACATCCATGCATCATCCATGGATAATACATATAGTAATTATTATCTAAGAACTAATTGTAGATAAAATACATAATATATTTTTATATAATACAAATTAAATTAATATATAAATATAATGCAATAGATAATTACTATGTGTATTGTCCAAAGTATTATATAGTAATTATGTGTTGCATTATATTTATATTTTAATTTAATTTGTATAATATAAAAATATATTATTTATTAAATATATTAATTTTAAGTTTGTATTTAATAATTTTAATATAAACTATAATATATATAATAATATATATATTTATTAATTATTTAAATTATATTTTTATTTGATAATTTGTAATATAAAATATAATATATAATAAATATAATGTGAGAATTAGTTTAAGTACTCTAATGTTGAATAACCTCTTGTTGAAATAATACTCTAATAATGTGAGATAAGATGTTGAATGTTATACTTAGGTTAGTAGACTTTGCATGATGTTGAATGTTCTTAGATAATAATTTCATTATATTTTATATTAATTATATATTACATTATATTTTTATTCTATAATTTTTCATTTAAATTGTTGGAGTGAAAATGACACTGAGAGGGGGGGGGGGTGAATCAGTGTCAAAACATATTTGAACAATTTGCATAAAAATAAACCATAGCTCAGATTTTATTTCAATATTAAAATGATTAATGCATTCATAAGTTGAATGTAATCATTCAGAACCAGAATTGAGAAATGTAATAACCAATCAATGAACAATGCAGTAAACAACTCAATAAAGCAGTGAGATCACAGAAGTACAAAGAGACACAAGATTTTGCCGAGTGGAAAACCCTCCTGGGGTATAAAAACCACTCCCGAAATGCCTTGTAGGCTTAGTCTTTTAATCAACTGATCACAATGCCTTATAGGCTAATTTTTGAGCACCCACTCAAGGAGCACCAACCCCTCAAATTATATTTCTGAACAATAATAATATCTCAGAGGATCTCTCTGTTTTCAGTCAAGCTTATAACTCTTAGTTTTCTCATCTACCTAATACCCTAAGAATTCAAAAAATTGAATCCTTAAAATATTACATAGAGAAGAACATTAAAGTATCTCTGCATCTTTGTTTTTCAGATTTTTATTACAAATTTTTTCAACACATTTTTGATATAGCCGAAGGATAGTGTTCCAGAATTACAACCATAGTCTTCACAGTGTTTACACCACTGGTTTATACAATATTTTCAGTATGTCTATCAAAAGAAAGTCCTCAAAGATGCATTTATTAGAGGAAACTGAAACTCTCTTGCCGTTTTAAGAATATGTGTCAGAAAAGTAAATGTCTGCAAGTGTAACGCCTTGAATAGTAGGCTATAAATAAACTTTGACTGGTTTATCAATGCTTTGACAAGAATAAGTCACAAAGCTACTTCAAATCTGCACTTACAAATACAAAACCCTAAACAGATGCAATAATCTTCAATAGAAACAAATTTTTGGAATACCCAAATGATCAAACATATATTTCTGAATACCCAAATGCTAGAAGCATTAAATTCTACGTTGAAGAAGAGATTTCAAATTTGCATCTGATACATTCTCATCAAAACCACGACTACCCAAAACAGAAAATCATAAACCCTCATTATTTTGTCAAGCCATGATCTATTTCAGTAGAAACCGAAATGCATTAACTTCTGACAAACAAAAATGCTTATACCATTGCTGATTCGAGCAAGAAAACAAATAACTGCTATTTGCAAAGTGCAAACATCAAATGAAGGAAGAGTTTTAGATATACTCTCTAGATTCCTCATGATTTGATCAACCCATACACTAATTTTGGTTGTGACTGAATGTGCAGATTTAAGATCAAACAAATACCATTTGAGGCTGTGCACGTTATATTTCTGCCTTTACCAAGCTTCCAGCCAGAAACACACCAAATAAATCTTCCATATTCTA
This sequence comes from Sequoia sempervirens, assembly GCA_007258455.2. Taxonomy (NCBI): domain Eukaryota; kingdom Viridiplantae; phylum Streptophyta; class Pinopsida; order Cupressales; family Cupressaceae; genus Sequoia; species Sequoia sempervirens. Next base: position 170,035,098 of record VDFB02000017.1, read on the forward strand.
CTGATAAAGTCGTTACAGCTAGCAACAACAAAAACTTAATCTCTCATGATGGCGGCCAAGCAAGGGTTCCATACCCAGCCAAAAGAATAAACCACAAATTTTTCCCTAACAAGCTTTCTTCTCAAACGAATCATTATGTTGAAATGAAGAGTGATTTGAAGTCCACTCCAAGTCAAAATAACATAATAATAATAATCAAAATGAATATGATTAAATCGTTGTCCAAAGGAGGCCGACCAAATTATTATCTCTTAATCGTGTTAAATGATAACATATAATACTTGCAAAGTGACTTTTTGATATTTGACAAGTAATCTCATAAAGTCGACATAAGCATATGAAGAATGATGGCAGTCAATGTCTTTTCCAAAGTCAAATTTAATGACTTTACCCATAGTTAAAAATTTTAAGAATGAAGCCCAAGAATCATTACCTTCTCATATATATGAATGGCTAGGTAGCTTATGAAGAATGAAGTCATTTATCAAAACAAACTCACCAAGGACGGTGATAGGTCGAATTAGGTGGTTAGAAAGCAAGCAACAAGCCAAAAAGGAGTGCAAATAAACAACTTAAAATAACCTACACTTCAAGATTGGCCTAAGTTAGAAACAAAACAAGACAAAGCCACAAAATGGAACTTTATACCTTGCGTTGAGTCGATTCTTTGGTTGGCCCTTCGATCTTTGACGTGTATGCTCCTTGGATGGCAAGATGCAAGCTAGATGAGGATGTGAAGATGGATGCAAGTGGATGAAAATGTGAAAATGGCTAAGTAGAGGTTGAGAAACAAAACTGCAAGAGTTTGGCTAGCACAAATGATCTCCAAAATGAGAGAGAAAAGAGGGGTATTTATAGGATTTTTGGAAATCCTAGGGAAATGGATGGTCAAGATTGAGCCACCAAACATCAAGATGTAGGGCTAAGGTGAGTTGAGAACTCACAAGCCCTCAGCATGTGAGATAGCCCTAAAAGGTGAAGTGGACATGAGGTGGAAGGAGAAGGACATGACATGGAGGGGGGTACAAAGTACCTTGGGATTGGACAAGATCTCCTCATAAAGGAGGTCATTGTCCCCATGTGGGTGAGAGGACATGTGAGGAATTAAAAATTCCTCAAATATTCTCATGGGGATGGGAGAAAGAATAAACAATGAATAGAGGACATGTGGGGAGAAGTGAAGGAATTAAAAATTCCTTTTAGGTGCCTTGGGGGATTAAAAGGTGAATTAAAAATTCACATGGGGAAGGGGGATGCCTTGTCCAAAAGGAGAAAGCCTTTAATAAGGTTGACTCAAGGACATGTGCCATAAATAGGATGAGGATTAGGTTAGGCTAATCAAATGATTAAGGTTGTGCAAGTACCCAGTTAGATAGGCTAATGACTGATTAGAGGCAAGTGGGAAATTATGGAGGATGTGACCTTAATGATGATTAAGGGTGTGCATATGCTAACCTTGGTTAATTAGAAGAAGATGAAGTAATTAAAATGGATTAAGGACCAACTTGCAAAAGTTGGAGGATGTGACCATGAGAGAGAAAAGATGAATTAAAAATGAATTTTAATTCAAAAGGGGAATATGACTAAATTAAATAAAAGGGCATATTTATTTAATTTAGAGGAGGAAGAGGGGCAAAGTATTAAATTGAATACTTTAGGACCTTTGTGCAAGATGCAGGGTATTAATTAAACACCTGGTTTAACACTTGGTTTAATTAATATTGACAAAGGGGATGAGCAACCGGATGAACAGGGAGACGCGTTTGATCATATGGAAGTGATCACTAGACGCCTACATTTTGCCCCTCTTTGGAAAGCATTCATTAGGAATAATAGGGTTTCTCAAGAAAAAACAAGATGCAGAAGGACTTACAGAGAAAGAGACCAAAAGAGATGCCCAAAGATGGGGAACGCTGCAGAGCTGCCCCGAATGGAGGGAATGCGGAGAGGATGCCCCAGTAAAGCAAGGGTAGGCTTAGAGCGACGGGTTAGGAGGGAATGGTAGGGTATGCCCCCTCGAGAAGGGGGACGGGGGAGGAAAAGGGAGCCCCGGTCAACTTCTCAAAAGTATAGAGTGGTACGTGTTGTTGGAAAGAGCACGGAGTAGAGAAGAAACTGGCCGCCGAAACTGAGTCAATCTGGATATACAAAGCAGCAAATGTATGCCCCGGAAGAGAAAGAGAGCTTGATGAATTAATCGGCGGGATTTTTTGGTTAAAAAAAAAAAGAAAAAATGACCATGAGGGGAAAAGGTGAAAAGGGGACAAAAGGTAATTGGGGACTTACCTTGGGCCCATTGTGACAGCTGGCAAGTGGAGAAAGAGGAGAAAGAGGCGAGGAGGCGAGCGAGAGCGGACATCATGCCGGAGTACGACAGTGACGTCATTCACCGGGCGGATGAGAGATGGATATTTTTCACCCATTGCGCGGTACCCCGCCAGGTTAGCTCAAAACCGGACTGTGGATTTTTATTTTTGTGTTTTTCGGCATTTTGGCACGTATTTTTGAAAAACAAAAACATGGGTCGAATTAGGTGGTTAGAAAGCAAGCAACAAGCCAGAAATGTGATAGGTCGAATTAGGTGGTTAGAAAGCAAGCAACAAGCCAAAAAGGAGTGTAAATAAACAACTTAAAACAACCTACACTTCAAGATTGGCCTAAGTTAGAAACAAAACAAGACAAAGCCACAAAATGGAACTTTATACCTTGCGTTGAGTCGATTCTTTGGTTGGCCCTTCGATCTTTGACGTGTATGCTCCTTGGATGGCAAGATGCAAGCTAGATGAGGATGTGAAGATAGATGCAAGTGGATGAAAATGTGAAATTGGCTAAGTAGAGGTTGAGAAACAAAACTGCAAGAGTTTGGCTAGCACAAATGATCTCTCCAAAATGAGAGAAAAGAGGGGGTATTTATAAGATTTTTGGGAAATCCTAGGGGAAATGGACGGTTGAGATTGATCCACCAAACATCAAGATGTAGGGCTAAGGTGAGTTGAGAACTCACAAGCCCTCACATCTTGACATGTGGCATGTGAGATAGCCCTAAAATGTGAAGTGGACATGAGGTGGAAGGAGAAGGACATGACATGGAGAGGGGTACAAAGTACCTTGGGATTGGACAAGATCTCCTCATAAAGGAGGTCATTGTCCCCATGTGGGTGAGAGGACATGTGAGGAATTAAAAATTCCTCAAATATTCTCATGGGGATGGGAGAAAGAATAAATAATGAATAGAGGACATGTGGGGAGAAGTGAAGGAATTAAAAATTCCTTTTAGGTGCCTTGGGGGATTAAAAGGTGAATTAAAAATTCACATGGGGAAGGGGGATGCCTTGTCCAAAAGGAGAAAGCCTTTAATAAGGTTGACTCAAGGACATGTGCCATAAATAGGATGAGGATTAGGTTAGGCTAATCAAATGATTAAGGTTGTGCAAGTACCCAGTTAGATAGGCTAATGACTGATTAGAGGCAAGTGGGAAATTATGGAGGATGTGACCTTAATGATGATTAAGGGTGTGCATATGCTAACCCTGGTTAATTAGAAGAAGATGAAGTAATTAAAATGGATTAAGGACCAACTTGCAAAAGTTGGAGGATGTGACCATGAGAGAGAAAAGATGAATTAAAAATGAATTTTAATTCAACAGGGGAATATGACTAAATTAAATAAAAGGGCATATTTATTTAATTCAGAGGAGGAAGAGGGGCAAAGTATTAAATTGAATACTTTAGGACCTTTGTGCAAGATGCAGGGTATTAATTAAACACCTGGTTTAATTAATATTGATAAAGGGGATGAGCAACCGGATGAACAGGGAGACGCGTTTGATCATATGGAAGTGATCAAAATTAGACGTCTACAAGGACAATCACCTTTGAGCCAATTAAATATGTATGAGCACGGAAGATCAAGAGAGTGATATCAACCTTAAGTGCATAAGCAATACAAATGTATGTACCGATATGATGTATTGTAAAGAGATCATAGCAATGAAATCTAATAGGCTATCATATGTTAATGATTGAATTTTAGTCAACATTTAAATAATGAGTTAGGAATGTCCTATTTTAGTCAACATATAAATAAATTATATAAAAAATAGACATTACATACAATTTAAATTGAAAATTATAAAAATTATTTTTAAGACTCTTTCCAAAGATTTGTCAAACATAAAAATTATTTAAAGAAGAATATAAATTTATAGTAAACATACAAATACAAATAATTTAAAGACAATATTAATATTTAAAAAAATATATTATTAACTATAAATACAAACACAATTCAAATCAAAATTATAAAGAAATTATTAAATATAAAAAATAATTTAAAAACTATATATAAACACGATTCAAATAATAAGTCTTTTTCAAGAATTGTTAAATATAAAAAAATATTTAAAGAAAAATATAAATTTGTAATAAACATAGAAATAATTCATTTTAAAAATAATATTATTAATTGTAAATATAAATACACATTCATATCAAAATTATAAAAATAATATTACATATAAAAATAATTAAAAAATTAGCTCTAAATATAACTCAAATAATTTAAACTATTAAATCATTTAAATCATTTTCAAAAATTCATAAACATAAAAATATTTTTTAATTATTTTATATAAAATAAAACAATGTAAAAAAAAATATTATACAAATCAAATTTAAATGATTTCTAAATAATATTATTGAAAACACTAAATTTATTCACCAGCTGGTAATATTTGTAAATATTTATTAAACATTATTAAATAATTTTAAAAATTATTATTAAATGATTAAACATTTAAATAATTATTAAACACTAAATTTATTCACCGTCTGTACGAGACTGTTCGAAAATCAAAAATACGGACGGAGAGGCTGTCAGTTGATATGATTTTATGTATGGTATGCAGCATGAGCGGCACATCCATGCCCCGTTGCATTCCTGGGGCTGGATAGCCGCTGCCGCTGCCAACTGGTTTCCACTTAGATGTCTGGCATTCCATGGACGCAATTTCTGTGGAACTTCTGACTAGTCATTTCAACCACATCTCTTAATTTGGTGGGACCGACTAACTGCGTCTCTTCAATTCCAAACGTACACTAATAAATTTTGATGTTTATCGACCTGCGTGTTGAAGAGTATGCAACTAAAAAGCTTTGCTCTTTGGGATGTTTCCAGGATAGCGCTGTCAACATTGCCATTAAAATGCTTCGCTTCCTTGATGTTTCGGCCAGGATCGTGCTGTGGTATTACGTGTATCGATTTTATGGGTAAAAGTACATTAAAATCGTGTTTGACTGGAAAACCTCTCTTCTTCAAATTTCTGTGTTGTTTCTCTGCAGTTTCGTTGAATCTACCAAATGATATTGCCGAATCTTTAAAAGCAGTTCTGCTCATGGGTAAGTCTCTATATAAAGAGTTTATTGTGTGGTATGGTTATACCATTAGAAGCGAATTGGAATCCTCTCTCAGTTTATCCATATCCAGTCTCGCAAGGAATGGAGCCAAATCTATATGCAGCTGCTACCTCAGGGGACGTGGAGATGCTTACAAACATGCAACATAACGCAGTGAACATTTTCCAAGAGGTTACACGCACAGGGAATACAGCACTTCATCTCGCAGCATACCACGGTCATGTACAATTTGTGAAAAGACTGATTCAGTTGATGAATCATGATATAGAGGCTGCACACCAAGCAAGGGTTGGATTCGTCCATCTGACAGCATATCATGGTAATGTAGAAGATGTGGAAATGATGATTCAGATGATGAATAGTGATATAGAGGCTGGTATCCAAGCGAGCGATGAATTCCTAAGGGCTAGAAATAAGGAAGGTAATACGGCCTTTCACGAAGCTGCAATTGGTGGATGTGACAAAGTAATCAAGGTTTTGTTGAATTATGACGGTGATCTCGTAAATACGATCAATGACGCTGGCGAGACTGCATTGTTCAAAGCTGTAGAAGGAGGCCATAAGAAAATCTTTACGGAGCTTTTGCATCGGACATCTTCACAGTATGATTGGAGGATTTCAGATGGCCAGACACTTGTGCACTGTGCTATGTACAGCAAACAGAAAGGTATCCTCAAAACATTATTTATTTTTTATAGTCTTAGAATACCACTATTTATCAATGTTATTAGATTTCCACAATCTATAATACTATCAATAGTTGTTTTTGGATTCGATTGTGTGTAAGCTTTTTGAATCAACGTTTCGAATCACACTCCGTGATCCTTAAGCTCTCTATCCCGATGATGGATCACGGAGTGTGATTCGAAACGTTGATTCAAAAAACTTACACACAATCGAATCCAGAAACAACTACTGATAATACCACTATTTATTCATCGTTGTGGTATATTTATCATATTTTCTAATTGTATATTATATCACAGTGATGAGTTAGTAGTGGTGAATTGTACACATAGTGAATTTGTCATGACGATGAATTGTTGACAATGAATTATTATAAAGCCCTCCTCCTTGATAATGGTCACCTTTCTAACTGTGCAGAAGTGCTTAAAGAGCTCATAGAAGCTAGGCCAGACCTACTTAAACAAGCTGACAATTTAGGTAGAACACCCCTACATATTGCTGCCTATCTCGAAGGAATATCACATATTGTTAGAATTCTTATTGAAAAAGATAAGCATTTGTGTTATATAGTGGATAATGATGGCCAATTACCACTCCATATAGCCGTCATAGAAGGGAACTTGGATTTAGTCAAGGAGATATTAAAATATGCCAAAGATTGTATAGAATTTGATGATAAGAATGGAAGAAATGCTTTGCACTTGGTGATTGAGAATGCAGTGCATATTTATAGCAGAATTTCTGGGTGCATTAAAACCTTGGTGTTGTTGGTGGTGTCAAAGAGGCTGATCAATAGGGTTGACAACCAAGGCAAGACAGCACTGGATATAGCAATGGACAACATGTATAGCGACGAACGCCTTTTCAATGGGGTAAGTGATTTATTTATTCTTCTCTTCACTTGGTTATTGGTGATTAAACAAAAGTTTTTTAAGAGTTAAGCATTTCATTCCATTTCATGTATGAGAACGTAGGCATTGTTAAAAGCTAGTGCCAACTAAAGCTTACAAAAATGAAACTTTTGAGTTGTAAAGGTGGAAACTAAAGTTAATTTTATGTTCGATTAATTATAAAATTGTAAATAATTATTTTAATTTCATTGATAAAATTATATAATAGTTGAACTATTTGATAGTTTAAAAACTAGCAATCGCACCTTGGCATGCAATGGTTATGTCACAGAGGTGTGGAAAGTCTATTTGGAAAAAACATGGTCTATGTTTTGGGTATGTAGTACATGAGGTCAATTGATGCCCCATTTAGCAAGTGATGTTGTTTGTGCAATAAAGGTCTCAATGTAGAAGTGATAGCTTCAAATCAACTATGAAACAAAACCTCTGAATTAGGAGAATAATTAAGCTTCTTTACCAACAGGCTCATGTTATACTTACAATAGGGAGAGAGGGAGACAAAGGGAGAGGTAGGTATAGAAAGAGGGAGAGATAGAGGGGGGAATAGTGAGTGAGAGAGATAGGTAAGGAGAGAGAGATAGAGAGGGATATGGAGAGGAGGAGAAGAATGGAGATGGAGATGGAGATGAAGGAGAGGGGTATGGAGAGTTAAAGGTAGGGAGGAGAGAGGGATAGATAAAGATGGAAGAGATAAATATATAGAGAGGAAGGCTGAGGGAGAGATTGAAAGGGAGAGATGGAATTAAGATAATAATAGAGATAGGAAGTGATAAATAGAGAGAGGGAGAGGCATAGATAAATACAAATAGAGAGATAAAGATAATTAGATATAAAGGTCTAGGAAGAGGGAGAGATGGATGGATAGAAAGAGGTAGATCTGTCTATAATTTTCTTATTTCTCTATTTGAAACCTAAGCAAATCATTATATTATTTTCTACTAAGGAAGAGATTATGCAGCTGCAATGGTATGATTAAATGCAGATACTGTTTATGAACAACACTCTTCTAAGACTTTTTCTTGCCATAGTGGAGGCTCGACTTGCTTACAATATATGTCACTTCTATAAAACTTTCCTGAAAACAAGAGTGCCTGAAATCAAACCCCCAAATAAGGATACCAATGTCATAATGATAAAACTAAGCCTAAAGCACTCATGTGCTATGCAAGTCAATATGTTATGAGATGAAGAGGGTGTATGAGCTGCCTACAACAGTAATTGTTTTCTGGCTTCTTTGTCATATAGAGCTCCAGCCACCTTCACAGATAGAAGATAGGACCCAACTGGGCTCACCGCAGCTCCAAAATTATAGAGAGTTGCATAGTACTATAGTCCAAAGGGCTCGGAGATAATAGCAAGCATAACATATCATTGAGCTCCAAAAGAGAACCCTATAGCTATGGAGGCCACATACAGTGAACCTGGCATAAAGTTAATCTTTGTACAGGATTCTGTATTTTAGTATCTCTTATTGAGATAAGTTTACATTTCTTCTGATTAAGTTTAGTCAGAAATTATAAGTTTAAGAGATCCTCATACTTAAACAATACGGAATAACATTATTTGGCCCGACCACAATGTCGTGTAATTTAGATCAAAATGACTTTTTCCCAGCTTTCAGTAAGAGAGAATGGGAAAAAATGATCTAGGGGAGAGGACCCAATCCCTGAGCATGTTTCAATAGTTGTGATAGTAGTTGTTTATATAATGTCCAGTATTTTTATCAATATTGAACCAATAGTTGTGACTTTAAAGTTGTTAGTGTTGATGATGACTACCCATAATTAAACAAAATGTATTCATTTGATATAAAAAGCAACCAATCATGTGATTCTACATCAACGGTCAATAAAACATGCTGTGAATGCACGACTATTGGTCTCACATTTTTTTGGGCCTTTTTGGATACCTTGACAAAGAGCATGCTGATGTGGCATCATATTTGATGATGTGGCCCTGAAACCTTAGTTATAAGCAGGGGACTTGCCAAGTAAGCTGCTATAAAAAATTGGGAGTGATTTGAAATTTCCACGTAGGATAATTAGAAGCACGAAGTTAGGGTGCACAACTAGTGGGTCCTCTCCCCTAAATGAAGAACATTTTTTTAATTTACATGCTTCCTTTCAAATAAATTATGCCATAAAACAAAAAAAGAAAGGACAATTTTCAACCATTCAGAAGTAACCAATACCTTTGAGGCATTACTTACTCAAGGAGGCAATCTATTGAATGCAGCTCAAATTTTCTTAGATAATGGATTGCCTCGAGATTTCTTGTCAACGAAAGAACAGGACAAGAAGGTTTGTGATTAAAACAAACTCAAACATTAATAATTGCGCTGAGATCCAGATCCAATGTGATTCTATTTCGATTCAAGGATTCAGATGAAAGGGGATGCCAAGCCTGTGTATATGTATATTTTATAGCCTCGGCAATTCAGATTCCAGGATAGCCAAGGGGACAACAATGTGAGAGAATTCTGCCATGATATGAGGGTGGAACTCTAGTATGCAATACGTGCAAATAATATCTAATCAGAATGTCCAGTGAAACAGAAACAAACATGTATTCTTAAAATTTGTATTTCATCAAATTCAAAATCAATTTATAAATAAGCCCCTAAGTAGATTTCAAGCAAAGATAAAACTTCTTGAAAGTCCCACATAACAATGTCAAATAGAGTAGTCCTAGAAAACAGAGAGAGAAACATTTAGACCATCTATATCATTTTATGCTCAATCGGTAAAGTTGCTTGGGCAATCTTTATTTTGTGTTTCTACGGATATCCTCCAGAGAATGGAGTGTTCTGTAAAGAATGGTTTTGTGTTACCAGATTTTGAAATCATCCAAACATGCATTTCACTTGTTTATACTGCACTAGAAGTTCATGAAACATGCTTATGCATTTTCAAATAATGCTCATAGTGGGATGGAACACACCTCAGAAATTATAAGAATGGTGACAAAGCCGCCAAAAAGAGGCAAAACATTGGCAATGTAGTCATCGAAAGTAGCATCTGGCTTTACAAAGAATGCACTCATAATAGCAGTTGTCCCAAAAGTTGTAACGCCTAGAAGTGTTGCACTTATATAGCCCCAAGGAGTACTGAGTTTCGTGTACTTGAATTGGAGATTTATTTCTGATTTCGGTTGCACCATGCAAACCTTAAAAAGTGAACAATTATCTATGTGGTTTTAAATGTCAGGATTAAGGAATTATTAATCAGCTTCAACGCAGTACTCAGACTACAACCTCTTTTATAAATCTAAAAATTAAAAGAACCCAAACTAAGTTCAAGCTCAAATACAGGTTCTTTACAGCTAAATGTATCTATACCATGAAGTGTATTCAAGCAATCAGTGCCATACGATGTAGAAATTATTCAGGAAACTTCAGAAAATCAGAAGATTAACCATACAGTGGCAAACGTTAACTCTAGATTATCTGTTTTTTTATATCATTAGTTTGTTCTTCCATGAACCAAAGGACAACTTCTTGACCCGCAGCACCAGCTAGCTTCTTCTCCAGTTTAGGTATGACTTCTTCTATAGGCCTCCTAAGTTTTCCAATAAAAATGCCATCATCTCCAAAGCGACGAACATCAACAGCAAAGGAGTCAAAACCAAAACAGCTCTTTTAACTTCAATTCATAGAATAGATATGAAATGTTAGTCTTTGTACAGGATTCTGTATTTCAGTATCTCTTATTGAGATAAGTTTACATTTCTTCTGATTAAGGAAAAAATGTACAAGCATGAAAACCCCAGATGCTGATGAGAGAAACAAATGTGCTGATGTTGACAGGGGGTATCATAGCGACCTCCCAATCTGGCCCATGTTGTTAATGGCTGTCAAAGTTGCGCCAATCCCACAAGTTGCTGCTGAGAACAGGATTATCATATCCATGCTTGCATATTCCTGTAGGATGGTAAGACATTTCCCCTTGCTGGGCCCTTGAACATTTTTATAAGGCGGGATCTCAGAGATTTGAGCTGTTCATGGTCTTCCTTGCTACTTCATAGAGGGAACCGCTTCAGCCTAAAAATATAAGGGGAGTTTAAATTTTTTTAAAAATTAAAAATTAAAAATTAAATAAAGTAATAATTTATGGATAACATTGAACTAGACAATTCTTAAGGCTATTGTTTCAATCAATTTTATTTTTATTTTTGCAATTTAATTATTATTATTTTAAAATAACGGAAAAATATAAGGGGAGCTTAAAATTATTTAAAAATTATAAATTAAATTAAATAATAATTTATGGATAAAATTGAACTAGGCAATTCTTAATGCTATTTTTTCAAGCAATTTATTTTTATTTTTGTAATTTAATTATTCTTATTTTCAAATATTTTTATCAATATTTGTTTTACAAACCATTAAATATATATCAAACACTTTTTCGAGATGCCCCATACGTAATCCATAAAGGGATATTACAATTAGACTAGTTCACTAATTTATTGAATACAAAATGGATCTACACCAACAAGGTATCCCACTATGTTTGTTTCCTACCAAACTTTTGAGAGTATTTGCTGAAGTCAAAACTCTTGCCTATGACAACTATCCATTAAAATCCATCCTTTTGGATATATTTTTTAATGGCACATACTATCCCTATTTGAGGTGATACTCTTTTGTAACCCATGCATCCTCACAACTTACTTGAAGAATACATTTGCAATCTTGGAAGTGTCTTTCATCTTTTGGTAAGGAATGAAATTCACCATTTTTGAAAACCAATCAACTACTGTAAAGATTAAATCATTACCCCTCTAAGTCCATAGTAGTCGAGGAAAAAATTCCACTGAGATTTTCTCCTAGGGATTCTCTACCATAGGTAACAATTTATAAAAATTGGCATTCTAGACAACCTGACAATTTTTACATTTCTCAATAAATCCTTTGATGTCACAATGTAGACATGGAAAAAAATAACTCACATCCAACATGGCCTAAGTCTTATCCATAGTGATATTTCCTCCTAATATTCCACTAAGCAATTCCCTAACCAGACTCTCTCTCATAGAAGTCATGTTATACAAAACTACATTCTTTTGAACAAATATCCTTCTTGCAAAAAGCAATCCTAAAAAAATCCTTACCTTCAATCCAAGGCTACACATAATTATGTCATACCTCTATAAAATCCAAAGATTTAGTCTACAAACCCTTCACCATCTCCATGTGAACCGACTCTATTATCATATTAGTTAATGATGCTAGTCTCCTACTCAAGACATCTACTACCTTGTTGGGTCCCACGAACTCTAGATGTTTGAGAAAAAAAGAAAACCCTTAGAAATATTCCACCCATCTCATGAGGCTCTAATCTAGCTTTGTTTGATTATTAATAAACTCCCCAAAATGTATACAACACATTTTAGAGATGTACTATACATAATCTATAAAGGTGTTATACAATTAGACTAGTTCACTAATTTATTCAATACAAATTGAACCTACATGAAGAAGGTATGCCACTATGTTTTTTTGTCTCCTACCAAACTTTTAAGAGTATTTGTTTAACTCGTATACACAATTTTTCTCTAACCATCTATTAATGGATGGTATGTAAAACTACAATTTAGCCATGTTTCCAATCTGTTCCATAATGTATGTCAAAATGGCTCAAGAACATAGTATCCCTATTTGGTAACCCATGTATCCTCAAAACTTACTTGAAGAATAGGTTTGCAATCTTGAAAATGTTGAATTCATCTTTTGCTAAGGAACAAAATATGCCATTTTTGAAAACCAATCAAATACTATAAAGAATAAATCATTACCCCTCTAAGTCCATGCTAGTCCAAAAAAAATTACATGGAGATTTTCTCCCAAGGCTTCTCTAAGATATGTAACAATTTGTACAAATTAGTACTCTACAATTTGACAAATTCTACATTTCTCAATAAATATTTTGATGTCATAGTGTAGCCATTGAAAAAATACCACTTTTCCAACATGGCCAAAAGCTTATCCACAATGAAATTTCATCCAGATTTTCCACTACATAATTCCCTAATTAGACTCTTTCATAGAAATCTATAGTATACACAATTACCTTATTTTGAAAAGATATCCTTCTTGTGCAAATTACTCAAAAATCATTACCTTCAAGCCAAGGATCTAGATTTTTAAATTGTCCTTGAACCTTTACTTACTTTGCTAGTCTAATGCAATGAACAAGACACTAAATTAAACCGCTAATAATTTTATGTGAAGATTTCAAATTTTAATTTAATTTAATTACAAAGATTCAAATATTTTCTCCATTTTATTTCAATATTATGAAAGTTTGTAATTTCCAAGAATTTACTTTCATTGAAACATAAAATATTGCACAATTAAAAGCTAGTTCTATAGTCTTTTCAATATTTATAAAAACGTGATCAATTCCTTTTGATTTAAAAGATGTGGGTCTTTGTGTAGATTAAATGGTTCCTAGAAATAAATGGTGCGCAAAGGACTCCAAAGGCAAGACAATCGGTCATCATTAAAAAACCAACGTGGAAAGTCCAAATTATTTCAGTAAATGCAGTGTTGATATCAACGGTAGCATTCGCAGCAGCATTCACTCTCCCAAAGCAAGAAAAGAAACATCATTTGGTTGGTGCTTTCTTTCAAGGTTTACTGATTTGCATTGCATTAGCATTTTGTAGCTCAATTTCATCAGCATTTCTGCTAATGAATGCACTTTATGGTAAACAAGAAGATCCTCTTATTCTCAACACCTCTGTCATTGGATTATGGATAGCATTAATATCTTTGTGTTTGGGATTTGGGGCGGGAGTCTATGTGGCTGTGGCACCAGACCATATAGTTGTAGCAGCAATTGTTTTGGGTATGGTGATGATTACTCCACTTTGCATAAGAATAATGATCCTTCGTTCCAAGAGACACATCTTTCGAGATGATGCGTTCTACGTTTGGACATTCATAATATTTTTGGTCATCCGAGCCATTTTTACCCATGTTCCGTACTTGGCTTTAGCGAGCGTACTTACGATGGTGGGGAAGCTAATGCTGCTTGTATCATGGTTTGGCTGGAAGTCTTTTGTCCGAGGGGAAAGCTGGAAGTCTTTTGTCCGAAAATTTAAAAGCTTAGGTGATGTGGATCGCACGTTGTTTTTCATGTGGTACATGTTGCCTACTACCTTTAATACTTTCCCAGGCACAGACTTTTCCCTTAAATTTAATATTTTAGGATGGGTGATAATTGGGATAAGTGTATTCTTTGCTCGAAAAACATTTTTTCGATCAAAAGAAAAAATCTCCACAAATAATTACGATTACATATGGGTTTTGACATTCATTGCTGGTTTAGTTGTGAATGTTATAGCGACCTCTATGATTGTATAACAATATTGACATTTGTTATTGGTTTAATCATGAATGTAATGACTTTTCTTATTGAGATATTAAGGGAACATGGCTCTCGACATTTATCATTTTTTTAATTATGAATGTAATGAGCTTTCTTATTCAGATATTATGTGAATTCAACTTATTTGTTTGATTATTAACTTTTGTACTGAATTAATTTTTTATTTTTTTTATTTATTTGGTTGGTTCATATATAATAGTAATTGATATAATATTTTAGTATATGAAGAGTTAAAATGATTATGATTTTATTTTGAAGAATTCATATTTAATCAAACAATTAAATCATATGTTCATCAATATTTAATAAATATTTATTTTAAAGAATTAATTCTATTTCAATTATGTTAGTCACAATTGTGTCAAAAATAAATCAAACTAGGGGTCTAGATAAGATATAACAATTATAATCCAACTTATTTTTTTAATGGCTCTCGACATTTATCATTTTTTTAATTATGAATGTAATGAGCTTTCTTATTCAGATATTATGTGAATCCAACTTATTTGTTTGATTATTAACTTTTGTACTGAATTAATTTTTTATTTTTTTTATTTATTTGGTTGGTTCATATATAATAGTAATTGATATAATATTTTAGTATATGAAGAGTTAAAATGATTATGATTTTATTTTGAAGAATTCATATTTAATCAAACAATTAAATCATATGTTCATCAATATTTAATAAATATTTATTTTAAAGAATTAATTCTATTTCAATTATGTTAGTCACAATTGTGTCAAAAATAAATCAAACTAGGGGTCTAGATAAGATATAACAATTATAATCTTTGCTAACCTTGTAAAATAAAATTTAGCTTGGAAGAATCTACTGATCTCAAATTTCTTATCTAACTTACCTTTGAATCACTATGTCATAGCTCATCTATTGACTAGACAACAAATTGCTTTATTACAATAATACAAAAACCAATACTATTATATAATACTTGTTATTGTAATTTATCTAATATTGTATTATTGATTCATTTAAAAAAAAGAAGCTATATGTAATTAACATACCCATCTTAAACAAATCTATGTTAAAAAGATAATATTATTTTGATGCAACTATTTTTTACTACCATCTATTGAATATATGAGGTGTTTTTGAATTATTTTGTATATTTAAATTTGACCATGGATATGTATTTAGTATGTTGCATTTTATAAAGGAAATTATGATAATAAATTAAGTTTCTATTATAATATATGGTTCTTTGAGAATTTGGATTATTTTTTTAGTTTCCTCTCACGCAGGTCTGTACATATTAATATAAGAATTTTGAAAGAAAATATTTATTATAGAAGTGAAATGAGATAAATTTGATTTCTTTTGTTAATATTTAAATTGTCTTTTGCATTCCCTTTCTCAAGGTGATTACATTCATTTATCCACTTGACTAGAGAATATTAGAATTAATAATAAATATGTCATATATAATGTGGAAAAATAAAATTAGTTTGTTTCTTCCTACATTGTAGTTCTATTACTAGGTTTATGAATTATTTCTAGTATGGATGATAATCTAGAGAGGAAAATTCATTGGTTAAAGAATATATTTCGATAAAAAAAAATCTTCACAAAGAATGACCATTACAAATGGGTCTTGAACATTCATTATTGGTTTAAATATGAATATTATAACCTTCTTTATCAACATTAGTCTTGGAATTCATTACTGGTTTAATTATGAATATTAAAACCTATATTACATTCATCATTGGCTTAATTATGAATGCAAGTATACAAAATTTGGGTAAAGGAAAATAAAAACCTAAAACAATTTATACATATACAATAATATGCTTCTATTCTTCATATTTTGTCAATACAATTTACATATTTATAATATTTATCATATCCTATATTATAGCAAGGTTGTTATACCTCCTATAACCACTCCTTTACATAGAATGAGTTGTTTTAACAACTCCTCATAATACAACAAAATATTCATATAACCAATATATTATCCTACAAATGATAATTTAACAAACTATAATCATGGTGGGCTCTCCCTCTTTAGATGGTCTCTCCAGGGAGGACATCCCTTCCTTGACTATTTCTTCTTTAGAGGTTGTCTCCTCAAATTCCTCCTTCCATTATTCCTTCTGTAGAACCAGTGTTACCCCATACTATTTTTTCGTTGTGCCAATAGAGCCTGCCTATCCCTCGATGAACACTTCTGTTGATTCTTTGAATGCTCTTGACTCCTCTTCTACATTGTTGGCTTCACTTTGTGGTGACTCATTGTCCATGATGGTTGTTGGCGAACCGCTCATCTCACCTCACTTGATGGACTTCATTTCTAAGCCTCCTTGGTCTATTGTGCAAAGAAAAAAGAAGGGTCTCCCCAAACCATGGCCTCGGGTTTTGGGAGTCACATATGTCCCCTTAAATTTTGGGGTTGTCTAGTCCTTGTCCTTCATTCAAAATGTGGTCTATCAGTTTTTCATGTCTTGTTTTGAACTAGCTTGTTTGTAGATCTGAGGGCTCTCCATGTAAAGGGTACAACACCCTATAAATGTTGCTTACTTTATCAAAAAAAAACTATAATAAACCTAAAGATGTAATATTCCTAATAGTACTAACTTATTCATATATTATGGGAGCCAAACTTATTTATTTCATAATTAATTTTTGTATCGTCAAATGAATTAATTAATTTATTATTGATTTTATTTTAGTAGTATTTAAAGTAATACTATATATAATAAATTCAAAATTAGTATATTAATTGGTATAATATATTAATAAAAACAAATTCAAATTATTAAATTTTTACTTTGACAAATTCAGATTTAACTAAACAATTAAATCATTTGCTCATCAATATTCAACAAAAAATTATTTTAATGAATAAAATTAATTTCAACCATGACTAAGTATGAATCAAACTAGGGGTCATTGTTAGATCTAACAACTATAATCTCTCTCTATCTACTAATCATCCTGATGATGGATCATGGAGTATGATCTGAAACTTTGATGAAGAAAAATCGCACACAATTTTATCGAGAAATCTTGATTACTAATGATCATGGACTGTGGAAACAAAATGTTATTAACTATAATATTGATCATTTATGTCTAAATCAAATAATAATAAAATATTAAACTTGAAAATCCTACTTCATAACCTTGTAGATGGTTTGTAAGTGACACATCTAGTTCGTATAGTAATGTATAGTTCTTTGAGATAATGGATCAATTTTGTAGTTGCACATGTATAATCTCACATAAGTTTATGCATATTATAGGTATGTATTTTGAATGAAAATATTTATTATAAAAGGAAAATGATAAATCTAATTACTTTGTCAATATTTAAATTCTCTTTCTAAAGTTCATTACAATTGTTTAATTGCACTCAAAGAATATTAGAACTAATAATAAATATGTAATTTGAGATAAAATATCTATATCTAATTATCTATTTTTATGCATGAATGTATGTATGTATCTATATATCTAAAGAGGTGAATATATATATATATATGAAAAATAGGAATGAAAAATAGGAATACATATATGTACATCTTATGAATTTAAATATTTTATGTTCTTTATATATATATATATAGACATATACATGTACATATATAGAAATATACACGTACATATATACACATATATACATATGTACATACATGCATGCATACACATACATACACACATACATACATACATATACATACATATGTATGTATATGTATATATACACTTAAATACACATAACACACACATCTAAGAGTGTACATTAATATATATAGAATATTAATTTTTTTATTTAAAAAATTATGAATGAATGAATTCCTATTTTAATTTTATTTTAAATACTTTTTTTTTTTTTCTTTAATAAATAACAAAGAGATCACATTTGAAAAATAGAGAGTGGTTATGTGGCATCTTAAAGTGCTTTCCCTCTCATAGAGGGGCATGCCCCCTTGTGAGGGTATTGCCCCACATTGAGTGCCCTTATAGATTTACAATATGTATAAAAAGAAATCCTACAAGTAGTACACAACCATACTATGATATAAGGATAATGAAAAAAAAAGGATTTAATATACCTTGTTAAACTTATATTTTAAAACAAATACATACATTTTTCCTAGTTAGCTCCTCACATTATTTAAATGTTTATGTTTTGTGTAATATGAATTATTTTTTATATTGTTTAACACCTCTTGATGTAAATTAGTGTATGAAATTTCATCCAACAAAGAAAATACTAGTTCTCTTTGTCACATGATTTCAATGTACATGACATTAATATCAACTACACCTTTGCAAGAAAGAGACTAATTTACATTGTTAGTTTTGCCAAAAAAGAGAAAATAAATCTAGTTGAACCTAACATGTTTTAAATTTGAGAATATTAAATTTTCTAACATGTTAAAACATAATGAAAACTAGAACAAAATGATTTATAGTTTTACAATTTACAAATACAAAACTATAAATACATGATAGAGAGAAATCTAGGCACCAAATCTAGAAGCCTTTGTAAAGGATATCTGTGAGATAAGGGGGATTCTTTCCTCATGAGTCTCTTCGTTCTCAAGAAAATCCAAAGGAAAGAACTTCACTATCTAACACATATTTGAGGTCTGTTCAACGGAATGACAAGATAGAAAACAAAAATTGAGAGAAAGCACAAGTAGAGTTGGGAGGGGACTTACAAAAAACCTGATTGATCGAATCCTTCCTCCAAGCTCTATTTTAGCAACCTACACAGAAGACGAAAGAGGAAAAAATTTGGGGCTTGCCATAGTCAAACCCTTGTTTTGGTGTTCCCACCTCCATGAAAAACTGTATAGATGGAGTAATTGAAATGAATGAAAGGAAGTGGTGAAAATAATCCCCTCTTTAGGAGGAGAACCCGCACCACTAAATAGTTAATGGACAAAGAGATCTAATCTATTTACAAATATAAAAGAGTGAGGGAGCATTACCGATAGGCCTCGACCCCATCTTGAACACACAGATGCACTGTTGAAAGCTTGCTAGAGAGTGTTGGCTATTGGAGGGACCTCAGTTCAATAGAGCTTCACTTGTAGAAGTGTTATTTCCAAAAGTAGAAGCTGAGAAGTGAAGTTGAGAAGAAAGCCTTGAGTTGATGAGAGAGCCCCCAAAAATGAGAGAAAAAGAGGGTTTTGTTGCATGCAAAGGCGAAAAGAGCCGTTACACCCAAGAACCTGACTGTAAAGACACATGTCAAGAGTTGGGATTCAAGATTCCCCATTTCAGAGTCAAAAAATTTCCAAGACGCTAACACATCGTGCAAACGTCTACATGTCGTGCAGACATCCAAAATGCTAGTTCTCAGGAAATAAGTTAATAGACTATTGTTGCTATGCCATTGGACCACATGGAGTTGGAATCACAAAAATTTGACCCACAGGGATCTTGCCATACATGTGTTTAGGTGTCATAAATTATAGGCAAAGTGCTCAAATGCGAAATTGCCCCTAGTTGTAATTTTGTGACATTACATTTTCCCCCCGCCATACTAAAGTAGAAAAGAAAAATTCCACCCAAAACTTGAATTTTTATAGGTTTGTGTGCTAGAAAAGGTACTATAGAAGACATAGAGGTAGATTTGACTAGTACTGAAGATTCCCCCAGTGATTGAACTCAACGAAAAGTACATCTGTCATGAAAAATCACACAAAATTTGATTCTACAAAACTTAGTTTGAGATCCCAAAATTGGAAGAAGCTAAAATGATAGGAAGTTATGATCTTGATAAAAAATATGATGATTTGGAAGAAAAATATGCTAAAGAGGTGACTATATGCCTCCTCCAGAGTTTTCCCCCAGCTGAGTGGGGTAAAATTAGGAGAAACCTGGGAGCCACAAACTCTAGGAAAAATAGGCCCTGGGGCGCCTATATATACCTAGGTGGGCCCCTAGAAGGGTCATTTTCATTATTCATCATGAGGATTTTGTTGACTTTTGTGAGAGAAAATTCAAAAAAATGTCGAGGAGATGAGAGTATAAGGCACCTAGGTTGGACCAACTACGTGCAAACATAGTCATCTAGGGTCAGCACTGTCATCCTTGGGACACGTTGTCATCCCAACACCATCAATGGCGGATCGGGACACTAGCACAACGCCCACACATCTTCGCAGCGTGCACATGTCCCTTAGCATTTTAAACTTAATTTTATCTTAGTAGGCTATGTACTAACTCAAACTTCTTTTCTTTTTCGTAGGACTACTCTGAGATCAGGGACCATCCCAGTGGGTGGGTGCTTCGCCTACTTAGAGGGTAGAGGGACCAGTTATCTGATGACAGGGTCACACATCTGCAGTGCTTCAGTCTCTAGCACGTTTATGCTATGCTAGAGATGTACAATGACAAGATGCTGATGGCCCTCATGGAGAGGTGGGATGCCACCACATCAAGTTTCTAGTTATCGACTAGAGAGATGACTATGACATTGGAGGATGTCTATCGCATCCTTGGCCTTCCCATTCATGATCGAAAGGTGGAGCTAGATGGCATGCGCTCACCATGAGAGTGATAAAAGGAAATCCAATATTGCTCTATCCATATGGACGGTGGGGAGAAGACTGGGCATATCTATACCTAATGGTTTGAGCAAGCCCGAATCACTGCACCCCTACTTTACCCTATCATGGTGGTCACTATGGCCACACGAGTCATTATAGATAAGTGAGGCTCCCCCCTACACAAGGGCCTCATCCACACTATTTTTGAGATGGTGGAGCATTAGATGATTTTTGCATGGGGGTGCAACATGCTTGTGCATATATATTAGCTCAGGAGGTACGTCCACTACGATTACCACAACCTCACTACATGTACAGTCCTGTAGGTGTGGGATTTTGCACACATCACCCACACAAGGCAAAAGGGCTATCCCCAAGTGTGGGATTATATAGTGCTTATGGCTCACTGGTATGAGCTCATGTGGCAATGGATACATGGTGACCTATAGTTCTAGTGGTTGTAGTATGACACATTGATGCCAGATTAGATTAGATGGAGACCCCACTGGTTGTTTTAGTGGGTTGATGATGGTAGGTTCCTTTTGAACCTACAACATGACTGTTTCATTCTAGGTCACACATATTTTGTGATCATGCCATACTATTGGAGCTGGGTCATGCGACAACATGGTTGGATACAAACCATTCCCCCTTCCATCACCACATACACCTGAGTTGTTTGAACTATTGTGTGGTCGAGGGACTATCTGCATCCTACCATAGTCGATGTCTACCTTTTAGATGACGAGGCCAATGATGAGGATCTATCATCAATGGGCATGGTGGATAATGTCGATGTGGCTGGAGATTTTTTGATGTGGTGGGTGACTCATCATCCTGCACCAGTGTTCTTGGTGGATGCCCCCATGGGGGATCCCGACCTATAATGGGACGTGTTGCTATAACCACCGAGATAGAGGTGGAGGGGTTGAGGTAGTGGGGGAGAGTAGGAGGAGCAAGAGCAAGTGGAGGATGTCAAAGCAGTGTCACCAAGGTCGAGGAGGTAGTAGAGGATGTCCTCTCCTCCACGAGCCACTCTAGTCTCATTGGAACCACTAGCACTTCCCCTCATCCTAGTAGTAGCTCTGGAAACATTTGGAGAAGCTCCTAATACCGATGACACAGGACCCAGTGCCCCTCCTCCCCTAGACCCATACTGGTAGCCAAGGGATCCAGGTATGACAGTCACATTACTCCATTTCATTTTAGTAATTTTAGTTTTCATCTCATGTATATGTATATTATGCTTTAGTTTTTTGTATCTATACATCTCGTGGTACTGATATACATTTTATTTTTGTGTTTGCAGTGGATACACAGGGATGGATTGGGTTCTTTACCTAGTGCATATCATAAGTGGCCCTTGTTGTGCCCATCTAGGGGGTGGTCCTTGACTCTTACTGGCCAACTTTAGTGGGATGACATGTCCATCTTTTTGAGTCAGTATCCCACCTAAGGACTACCTATGAGGATGGGTAGGTGGAGATAGTGTAGAGGATTGCAAATGCTACCACACTTTGAGGGCAACAAGATTAGCTGTTGGGAGAGCTTTGGACAACCCTCATAGAGCGTGATGTGGCCATGATGAGAGGTGATAGTGCTGAATAGACATGTGATGCCCTACAGAGCCATCTCAATGACCTCACAGGGTAGCCAACAGTGGTGATTCTACCAGGTGACCAGTAGCTAAAATAGGAGCTAATCTAGGCCTGCATACAAATATGCTCCCTCTGGGGAGAGATCAAAGGGATGCACACAGTGATGTCCATCTTACACTCACACCGCACCCAATCCATCTCCACTGTGTAGCCTCGACCCCATCCACAACCACAACCAGAGCTAAAGGGCTCCGAGAGCCATATGCTTGGGGTGTAGATGGCCTTTTTTGTACATCATTTTTGTAGTTACAATACATATTTTGTAGATCATTTTTATGTATAGACACTAATACATATACACAATAGCCACTCATTTTTTTTACGATAGTGACACGATACATGTACATGACATTTGATATTTATATATACATGAGATACTGATTTTGACATTATGAAATTATATATTTGATGTGTATGTTCCTTACCTTCATGTATGTTGATGCTATGGATTTTATATGTATGGATGTATGTTTAGATTAGATGCTATCATGATTTAAGGAACACACATGAACGCATTTTAATTAAATACAATGATGACCTAATTTCCTAAAAAGATGTAATGTAATGCATGGATACACAACATAGTAAAAGATGTGTATGCATGCCTCTCTCACACACACATGGTTGCATCATAAGACAAAAAATCTCACCATGTGTTAACATGAAGGAATGTCAACATACGCAATGCTATGACCCTTAAAGAGTGAACATTGCACATATGAAACATTAGACACTACACATAGCATCATCGAAGATGCATTGCATTAATAGGTTCTTTTAGAGGCATCCCATCCATAGATGATAACCCATAAGCACCCGAGCCATACACGAAGATGAAAATGTAAGGGCCTAACCATTTAGGACTAAATTTTCCCCTTTTATCAGGTGACACATTTACATTTTGATGATTCTCATAAAGAACTAGGTCACCTACCTTGAAAGTTCTAGGAAGTACCCTTTGATTATATTGCCTAGATAGCAATCATTGATAAGCTTTAAGATGGTCGAGGGCCTATAGTCGACGCTCATCAAGCATCTCTACTTGATGTAAATGATTAGCTCAGTAAGTCTCGTCATCAATCAACCCTTTAGGGGAAACCTGCAAAGACAAGATTTCCAACTCTAAAGGCTTGATGGCTTCAGTGCACCATACACGATGTTGTAAGGTGTTGTTCCCATCACCATATGAACACTCGTTCGATAGGCCCCCAAAGCGTATGTTAATTAAACATGCCAATCCTTACTCTCTTTTTTTTATTATTTTACGAATAATGAGCTCAAGATTCTTATTAGATGCTTCCGCTTGGCCATTAGATTGAAGATAATATGGTGTGGAAAATCTATGTTGAATGTGGAACTACTCTAGGAATTGATTTACTTCCTTGTTCTTGAATGGCGTGTCATTGTCAAAGACAAGTGTAGAAGGCAACTCAAAATGAGCAATGATGTTCTTTAGAAGAAAGCTACAAATAACTTCAGTGTTCGTAGATCAAAGCGGGATGGCTTCGACTCACTTCATGAAGTAATATCAAGCAGTAAAGATAATATCCAACCCCCATTTTGCAAAAGGCCAAGGAGAGGTTTGGTTTTGTAACTCTTGTGTAGGAGCATGAATAAGATGACTATGTTGTTGAAATTGTGAACATTTCTTAACAAAATTGAAGGAATCTTGTTCCATCATTTGCCAAAAGTACCCCATGTGGATCAATTTTCACACTAGGGATTTAGCACCGAAGTGTCCACCCCTAGAACCCGAATGGTCTTCCTTAAGGGAAAGGGGTATTTCTGCTTTAGTGAGACATTGAAGAAGTATATTGTTGTAAGATTTTTTATTGAGAACATCTAATAAGAAAAACATAATGGAATAATAGCTTTCATATATGAGTGCAATCATTTTTCGTCGCATCATTGGGAAAGTTTCCAATCTTTAGATAGTTGTAAATGTTAGAAAACCATTCTCCCAAGTCTATGTGAGAACACACAAGAGCATTGGATTTAGGTTGATAAAAAACAATGAGACCGAAGGACCTGAACCACAAAGTGGTATTCTTTTGTATCCTCATCTGAAGGTACTAGGGAAGCAACACTCACCATGGCATCCACGTGTCGATTTTATCACCTAGGAACACTGTCTATTATGAAGGAGGAGAATTGATTAATAAAATACAAAGCAAAGTATTGATACCGAGACAAATTACTTTGCTTAGCTTGATAGGTTCTCGTAATCTGGTCCATAATAAGCTCAGAGTCACCATGTATACAAAGATGTTTTATCTTTAGCACGATTTGACATGCAAGCCAACAATTATGGCTTCCTACTCGATGGTGTTTTTGGTATAAGGGAAGTCCAATCGAAAGGAGAGAGGGACTAGCTTACCTTTAGGCAAGATTAGAGCCATGCCTGCTTTGGAGCTAGTCTGACATCTTGACCCATCGAAATACATCTTCCATACAAGATCATGATTGACAACAAAAATATTCTCATTAGGGAATAAGTTCAAACTCAAGAAGGAGTGGGATAAAGGAGCGTCCACCAATTGATCGGAAATTGCTTGACTCTTTATCAATTTTTGAGTAATAAAATTTATGTTGAACTTAGAAAGCAACATTACCCACTTCACTAATCTCGCAACAAGGTCAGCACTAGATAATAGATTCTTTAGAAGGTCACTTTTCACAATGACATGTGTTTCAACATGATGAAGTTGGTGCCTTAGCTTATGGGTTGAAAAGATGAGAGCGAGGAATTGCTTCTCCATGGATGAATAATGAGTTTCATAATCAACCAAGATGCAACTAATGTAGTAGATTGCTCTTTCCTTCTCGATATCATCATACTGAGCGAGTAAGGCCACCAAAGCATATAGTGATGTAGCAAGGTAAGGTAGAAAGGGTCTATCTTGCATAGCTGGCATTAATACATGAGGATTGGCCAAATAAGTTTTTATTGATTCAAAATCTTTCTGGAACTCTTCATCCCATATAAAGTGAACATCCTTTCTTAACAAATGATTGAAAGAAAGGGTACAATAAACCAATTGAGATATGAATCTACAAATTTCCTAAATCTTCCCTTGTAAACTTTGCAACTCATTAATGTTCCTAGGTGGAGGTATGTTAACAATTGCATCAATCTTATTTGTGTCAACTTCAATTCCATGATGAGAGACTATGAATCCCAAAAGTTTTCCCGCATCTATGCCAAAGAAACACTTAAGAGGATTAAGCTTCATCTTATCAGATTTGAATCCTTTTGAAGATAAGATGAAGGTTCCCTTGCATTCTTTAACCCAATGGGCATGACCACATAATAGAAGGTACACTAAGGGGTAGTGAAGGCTATCTTATACTGGTCTACTAGATTAATACGAATCTGATTATAACTCAAGAATCCATCCATGAAAGATAATAAGGAATGGCTCGTAGTCAAATCTACAATCATATCAATATTAGGTAACAAAAAATCATCCTTAAGAGAAGCCTTATTAAGATCACAAAAGTTAATGCATATATGAAAATGACCATTAGGTTTACTAATGAAAACAATATTCGAGATCCAAGGTGAGTAGTCAATTGGATGGATAAACCCTGCTTTCAACAACTTCTCTATCTCAGTCTTAACCAACAAAGCAACCTTAGGATTAATCTTTTGAACTTTTTGTTTGACTGGCTTGGCATTAGGACATAAGACAATATTATGAATCACTACAGACTCATCAATACTAGGCTTGTCCTCATATGACCAAACAAAGATATTGGGATGGGAATGTAGAAGGTCAGAGTGCTCCTTAGCTTCTTTAGAAGAAAGGAACCTCCTGATCTTAATCACCTTTTTAGAAGATTTAGGATCCATAAAGACTTCAGTAGTATCCCCTTTGAGGAGGGGAATACAGTCTTTAGGATGCAGTATTGGAACACTATTTTCAACATTGCTTGTTCACGAGTCAAACAATCACAAAAAACCAAATTTTCTTGTTCATGAGTCAAAAAATCATAAAAAACCTCAAAAGTAGGCATGGTAAATGCATCACCCAATGCATCCATAGTTTTAATTTGACTCATATTAATATAAAATACAATCAACTAACCATTGCACCTTCTTTCGATGCAAGTGCAAGTTTATACAATCTTAGAATACCAATATCTCCTTGATAATGGACATATTTTTTAACTATGCAAGAGTGATTAAAGAGCTCGTAGATGCTAAGCTAGACCTACTTCAACAAACTGACAATTTAGGTAGAAGACCCCTACATAATGCCGCCTATCTTGAGAAAATATCACATATTTCCAGAATTCTTATAGAGAAATATAAGTATTTGTATTATATAGTGGACACCAATGGCCAATTACCACTCCATATAGCCATCATAGTAGGAAACTTGGATTTAGTCAAAGAGATATTAAAATATGCCAGAGATTGCATACAAATTGTAGATACTAATGGAAGAAATGCTTTGCACTTGGTGATTAAAAATGCAATACATATTTTTAGTAGAATTTTGAGGTGCATTAAAACCTTGGTGTCGTTGGTGGTCTCAAAGAGGTTGATCAATGGATATAGCAATAGACAACATGGATAGTGATGAATGCCTTTTCAACGAGGTAAGTGATTCATTTATTCTACTCTTCATTTGGTTATAGGTGATTAAACAAAAGGTTTTTAAGAGCTAAGAGTTTCATTCCATTTCATGTATGAGAATGTAGGCACTGTTAAAAGCTATTGCCAACTAAAGCTTACAAAAATGAAACTTTTGAATTGTAAAGGTGAAAACTAAAGTTAATTTTACGTTCGATTAATTATAAAATTGTAAATAATTATTTTAATTTCATTGATAAAAATATATAATAGTCTAATTGTTTGATAGTTTTAAAAAATATGAAAAACAAAAAAATATAAGGGGAGTTTAAAATTATTTAAAAATTAAAAATAAAATAAAATAATAATTTATGGATAAAATTCAACTAGACAATTTTTAAGGCTATTGTTTCAAGTAATTTTATTTTAATTTTTATAATTTAATTTATTATTCTCAAATATTTTTATCAATATTTGTTTTACAAACCATTAAATATTATCAAACAGTTTTTGGAGATGCCTCGTATCTAATCCATAAAGGAATCTTACAATCAGACTAGTTCACTAATTTATTGAATTCAAAATTGACCTACACCAACAAGGTATCCCACTATGTTTCCTACCAAACTTTTGAAAGTATTTTTTGAAGTAAAAAATCTTGCCTATGACAACTATCCATAAAATGCATCCTTTTGGATATGTTTGTTAATGGCACATACTATCCCTATTTGAGGGGATACTCTTTCGTAACCCATGTATCCTCACAACTTACTTGAAGAATACATTTACAATCTTGGAAGTGTCTTTCATATTTTGCTAAGGAATGAAATTCACCATTATTGAAAACCAATCAACTACTATAAAGATTAAATCATTATCCCTCTAAGTCCACAGTAGTCCAGGAAAAAATTCCATGGAGATTTTCTCCTAGGGGTTCTCTACCATAGGTAACAATTTATAAAAATTGGCATTCTAGATAACTTGACAATTTTTAAATTTCTCAATAAATCTTTTGATGTCACAATGTAGACATGGAAAAAAATAACTCACATCCAACATGGCCTAAGTCTTATCCATAGTGATATTTCCTCCTAATATTCCAATAAGCAACTCCCTAACCAAACTCTCTCTCATAGAAGTCATATTATACAAAATGACATTCTTTTGAACAAATACCCTTCTTGCAGAAAACAATCCTGAAAAAATCCTTACCTTCAATCCAAGGCTACACACAATTCTGTCATACCTCTATAAAATCCAAAGATTTAGTCTACAAACCCTTCACCATCTCCATGTGAACCAACTCTACTATCATATTAGTTAATGATGTAAGTCTCCTACTTAAGACATCTACTACCTTATTGGGTTGCAACAACTCTAGATGTTTGAGAAAAAAGAAAGAAAACCCACATAAATATTCCACCCATCTCATGAGGCTCTAATCTAGCTTTGTTTGATTATTAATAAACTCCCCCAAAATGTATACAACACAATTTAGAGATGTACTAAACATAGTAGATGTAAAGGGGTTGTATAGTTAGACTATTTCACTAATTTATTCAATACAAACTAAACCTATATGAAGAGGGTATGTCACTATGGTTTTTTGTCTCTTACCAAACTTTTAAGAGTATTTTCTTAACTCATATTCACAATTTTTCTCTAACCATATATCAATGGATGGTATGTAAAACTACAATTTAACCATGTTTCCAATCTCTTCCATAATGTATGTCAAAATGGCTCAAGAACATAGTATCCCTATTTGGTAACCCATGTATCCTCAAAAATTACTTGAAGAATAGGTTTGCAATCATGAAAATGTTGAATTCATCTTTTGCTAAGAAACAAAATATGCCATTTTTGAGAACCAATCAAATACTATAAAGAATAAATCATTACCCCTCTAAGTCCATACTAGTCCAAAAATAAGTTACATGGAGATTTTCTCTCGAGGCTTCTCTAAGATATGTAACAATTTGTACAAATTAGTATTCTAGATATTCAATTTGAAAAATTCTACATTTCTCAATAAATATTTAAGTGATTCATTTATTCTTCTCTTCATTTGGTTATTGGTGATTAAACAAAAGGTATTTAAGATTTAAGCATTTCATTCCATTTTTATCAATATTTGTTTTTACAAACCATTAAATATATATCCAACACTTTTTGGAGATGCCCCATACCCAATCCATAAAGGGATCTTACAATTAGACTAGTTCACTAATTTATTAAATACAAAAGTGACCTACATCAAAAAGTTATATCCCACTATGTTTGTTTGTTTCCTATCAAACTTTTGAGAGTACTTGTTGAAGTCAAAACTCTTGCCTATGAAAACTATCCATTAAAATCCATCTTTTTTGATATCTTTGTTAATGGCACATACTATCCATATTTGAGGTGATACTCTTTCATAGCCCATGTATCCTCAGAATTTACTTCAATATATTTGCAATCTGAAACATAGAGAAAGAGGTTCACCATCAATAGGGTGTTAATGATGAGCCTAATTTTCATTAGGTGTGTGTTTCACTCAATTATGAAGGCCAAAATGCTTTAATAACAATAAAAAATCACCCCTAACTATTATAGCAGCAAAAAGGGAAGTTTTGAGAGGCTAGAATGGTGTGTACCTTGCTACAAGAAGGCTATTTTTAGATCATATAGGACTCATTTTCCTTTACTGGTGAATGGGTCCCTGTTAGGGTTTTGGAAACTGACTTCTGGGTTTTATTTCTCTCGGTCTGCACTCCCAAATCCTAGGTATTCACTACTCCAGTCCTCATTGAGGACTCATTCGCCTTTAGTGGTGAATTGGTCATGTTGGGGTTTCATAAAACTAATTTATGGGTTCTATTCTTTGAGATTTGTGCTCTCAGCTCCTAGGTTTTCAGATTCCAAAAGTCTGAAATAGATATTTTAGCTTTGTTTTCATGTTCTTGCAATGTGGATGACAACTTTAAAAGTTGACTACTTTGACAATTTCGCTCCAATCTTGTTCTCCACTTGATCTTTGACATATGAACCTGCAAACACACATTTGAGAGGAGAAAAAAATGTTGATTGTTAGTGAAAATCATTATAATCCCACCACAATTAAATTCAAAAAGGGGTGTCCTATGTGAGGAGGACCCATTCTCCACTAAAAGCGAATGGGTCCTAACACAAATTTCTAGGACCATGCATGGGGGGGACGAAATAACATCAAAAACCAATTTCAAAAATGCCAAGAAAGGGGTGCCCTATGTGGAGAGGACCCATTCACAACTAAAGGTGAATGGGTCCTAGCACCATTTTCTAGGACCTTATTGGGTTGCACCAACTCTAGATATTTGAGAATAATAGAAAACCCCTAGAAATATTCCACCCCTCTCATGAGGTTCTAATCTAGCTTTTTTTGATTATTAATAAACTCCCCAAAATATATACAACACCTTTTAAAGATGCCCTATACATAATCCATAAATAGGTTATACTATTAGAGTAGTGACACTAATTTATTCAATACAAATTGAACCTACACCAAGAAGGTATGCCACTATGTTTTTTGTCTCCTTATACCAAACTTTTAAGAGTGTTTCCTTAACTCATATTCACAAATTTTCTCTAACCATTTATCAATGGATGGTTTGTAAAACTACAATTTAGCCATGTTTCCAATCTATTCCATAATGTATGCAAATATGGCTCAAGGATATAGTATCCCTATTTGGTAACCCATGTATCCTCAAAACTTACTTGACGAATAGATTTGCAATCTTGATTCATGTTGAATTCATCTTTTGCTAAAGAACAAAATATGCCATTTTTGAAAACCAATCAAATACTATAAAGAATAAATCATTACCCCTCTAAGTCCATACTAGTCCAAAAGTAAATTGCATGGAGATTTTCTAGTAAAGCTTCTCTAGGATATACATAACAATTTGTACAAATTAGTATTCTATGCAATTTGACAAATTTTGCATTTCTCAATAAATATTTTGATGTCACAATGTAGTCCTTGAAAAAATACCACTCTTCGAACATGGCCAAAATCTTATCCACAATGAAATTTCCACTTGACTTTCCACTACAAAATTCCCTAATTAGACTCTCTCATAGAAATCTACATATACACAATTACCTTCTTTTGAATAGATATCCTTCTAGAAGCATCAAAAGTAGGCCCCGTCATCTTTTTTTATTGAGAAAATGCATTATATTAATAGAAGCATCAAAAGTGGGTTCCATCACCTTTTTTTTATTGAGAAAATTTAGCCGATAGGCTTTTATTGTGGACTTGCCAGTCCACAAGCCACCGACAACCTTATCTCACACACCGTAATACAACTGTTGGTTTTGGTGAAATTGCAAAGTAGTAGGTGGTTTTTAGATTGAGTTTTTTCGGAGGACATTGTGGACTTGCCAGTTCACAAGCCACCGACAACCCTGTCTCACACACCGTAATACAACTGTTGGTTTTGGTGAAACTGCAAAGTAGTAGGTAGTTTTTAGATTAAGTTTTTCCGGAGGACAATTGCTATTTAAGACAAAATATTTTATACATATCTTGTAGCTGTAAAGTCACTGTGATCCATACGACAATTGCTATTTTAGACAAGTCTTTCTTGCAGCTGTAAACTCACTATAACAAGTGCATTCAAGAAGGATTAAATCCATCTCAATCAAATCAGATTTCATAGGCAATCAAATCGGATTTATCATCATTGTCCATGATACGTCATTGGATTTATGTAGTTCATATTCCTTCAACTGTCATTCGATCACTGCCTCGACATCGTTTGAATTGAGCACGTTGAATCTCAGTCCTTTCAAAGGATGTTTGCATTAATTTTGCATAGCTGTCCACAATTACATATTTTTTCAACCGCCCTTCGATCGCTACCTCCAATTTGCATAAATGAACTTGTGGAGCAAAGCGGCCCAGGAAGGTGTTGCGGGATGACATTCAACACACAACAAAGCCTACGATTACGCGTCTAGCAAGGAATGGCGGTGTGAAAAGTATAAACCCAGGTGTAAGACCCTTACAGCCTTGGATGTGGTGTTCTCATTAGATGTATTGCCAGTTGGGAAAAGCTTACGCAATGATTTTGGATTTTTGCAAAGAATTCTCGGCTAGGGTCAGTTGGTGTAAAGGTCAGTGTTCTAAGACTGAATCAAACACTTTGGGTATGAGTGTTTCTGATTCATGCATGGTTTGTGGTGATGATTTAGAGCAAGTTTCAGCCATTTGCAAGAAGAAAATAACATGTGTTGCAGCCTTCTTTCATTAAAAAGCTTTTTGGTAGCTTCCACATAATTGTTGAAAGTTTTCCTCAAGTTGTAGATCCAAGGGTTTCAACTAAGTTTTCAGCGTTTTCAAACCCTACAAAATGTTTTTTAGTTCATTGATTGGACCAAACAGTTAAGGTTTCAACTTTGATTTTCAATCTTTCAAAACCCTAAAAGGCATTTGATTCCAATCATCGAGTCAAATTGATGGTGTTGTCAGTAGATTCATGGTGGTTTGGGGTTTCAATTCATTAGAAGATCCATCAAGATTGGTAAGTGAAAAGTGTTCTCAGAATCACGAAGGTCATTGTAATACCAGGTTGCTATTTTTAGCAATGACTATTGTTGGCAGTGGTTAATGTTTTAGTTCTATTTTTGGACAGTGGATGAGGGCCTATTTTTAAGGCTATTTAAGTTCTATTTTATTAGTTGCTCAAAGATATACTTGCTTTAAGTTTCTTTCCCCCCTTTTTCTGTAGCTTTTAGAGAGGTTTGCTTTAAAACATTTCCTTTTGGTAATATTTAATTATAATTTTTAAATCCTTAAAAGCATATTAATTGTAAGCTATAATTAAGTGCTTGGGGGCACAATAGAAAAATAATGGTGCTTGATGTTACAATTATGTTGCAGAAACTATTGTTCAAAGTTGAAGTTAATGTTGAACATGTGTTGTAGTTTTGTTAATTGAGTTGAAAGTGGATTTTACCATCAAGTTTTGTATTGAGGTTGTTTGTCTACTTAAGCTCAGTTTAGCTTAGATTTGGGTTTGGTATAGATTTCAAGGAGCTTCCTCTCCTAATTTGAAGAGAGGTTTTACTTCACACACTGTTTTGTTTTGCTTTGTCTTGCAAAAGACATTAAAAAATTATAATGTTAGCACTATGGTAGCTAACAATCCGTTGAGGAAGTGTTTCAAAATTTTAAATAGAAGATAAGGAAAATCAAAGAGAAATGTCATAAATAGGTAGTTCAACAAGATGTAGAATGCACAAAAATGAATAGCACTCACTTTAACACAAATCAAATTCCAGACCTGCAGTAATAGTTGAATATATACAGTTAGAAGGGGAGGGGTTTTTTACACATTCTAATCCTTAATAGTTCAATTGTTATTTTAATTTTTTATTACTTAGAAGTCTACACGCTAGCTAAAATTATCAGATGTAAAGTTTTTGTTCTTTGATCTCTTCTACTTGAAGATGCTTTGTATGTTACCATTTTTAATGTTTCTAGATGCAAGTATCATCTTCAGCCAATTTTTTCCTTTATCTGTTATAATGTTAATCATGTCACATCCAAAAGAGTTGTGGATCTCATTTCTTTCTTATATGTATGAAGATACTATTTTTTGAACATTCTCGGATATTCATTTGGCTATGCTAGGAAGCTGGCCATTTTTCCAAACTCTATATCTTTTTTCATGGCTCTCTACACATTTATCAAAATTGCACCCACATATCTTTAAAGTAGTCTATGCCAGTACAATTGATCAAAGTGGTGTGATATATTTCACAATGCTAAAATAGCAGGGGTCATTGTCCCATAGGCCTTCTTTTGGTCTTGTGGACGTTAAAAGTATTCTATTCTATTTGATGCTCCACAAACAAAGCAAATAGCTACATAATGAATTATAGGAATTAACAAATATGCATGACGTAGTGCCCTACATGGGAATTTATGGGTGGTGCCTAGAATAGTCAATCCAAGACTTGCCAGTCAAGCTGATTGGTTAAGACTAGGGCATGATATGGCATATAAAGGCTTGATCATAGTAATGAGACTCAGACTTGGCTCAGACTCGTGAGGGTGACTTGACTCACAACTCGGTGACTCAGGACTCGAACTCGGCACAGACTCAACAAAATGAAAAAAAGTTGAAAAAACCCTAGAAATTTAGAGATTTTAAAGGATATAAAACTTGTTTGAAGCACTCTTTATTGAATACAACACAAATAAAATCAAATTTGATCACATGCACAAGTATACAACGATCACATAAGTATAAAGTACACAAATTGTAGTTGCGCTGTTGAAGGAAATAACATACTTAGATATATTATAAAATTAGTCAAATGTATACAAAACTCATGGAATATGAAATCCATGACATCAAATGTTCCATACAAATATGAAATATCAAAAGTAAAAAAAATAGCTATAAGTCTATGAATCTATGCCCTATGGCATAGTGGAGCCAACATCCTTCCTACGAAGGCGTCTAAGGGTCCTGGATGATGTTGCAGCTACAACCATAGTCTCTGCCTATGTCTGAATCTCCATGCCACTCTCACCAACAATAGCTATGTCTCCTCGTGCTCTAGCCTCCTCCTTAGCCATGGCTACAACCTCAGCCTCTCTCTCTACCTGGTCTACCCAATCAAGGTCCTCGTCACTAAAGACTGCATCTGTAGCCTTAGTGATCCACTGAGATTGTGGATTAACCTCCTCTAGATTGATCGAGGTTTTGTCGTGGTCAAAATGCTTCCTATATCTGAGCCGAAGGTTGTAATGAACATATACCAAGTCATTCATCCTCTCCACTGTCAATCTATTGTGCTTCTTGGAGTGTATGTGCTCAAACATACTCCAATTGCGCTCACAACCAGATGAACTGCATGGATAACTCAATATACGAATGACAATATTTTGCAGGATCGGTGTATCAAAACCAAACATATGCCACCATCTATCTGAGATGAGAAAAATAAACAAAATCAATCTCATTTCAAGTTTCAAGTTCAAGTTCAACATTTAATAATAAATTATAATATAAAAAGATGAAAATTATGCCCTTAAATATATTTTTACCTGGTAGTAATGTTGTCCTACTATCTTTGCACATTTGACATGCAAAGAAGTCTCCTTGTGCCTTAGTGAAGGCATCTATCTCCTGCACCATTTGTGTAGTAACAACGGGCAACATCCGCTCTATCGTTGTGTAGAGCCCACTAAGAATTTCTCTATCTGCATGGAAATCACAGTGGAATTGGAAGGCCAGATTTAGGAAACATGCGGCTGCATGGATGGGCCTATGAAATTGGTTTTACCATCTCCTATCAATGATATCCCAAATGGGATGATACTTCTCCTCAACTCCACCATAGACTGATCTAATGGCCTCTTTGGCCCTATCCATGCCCTCATATATGTAGCCCATTGTGGGCTTCTCCCCATCTGCAACTCGTAGGAGAACTAGCAAGGGCTCAATAAACTACAAAGTGCAAACATGTTTCACAAATAAGTGTGAATGAAAATAAAAAAATAAAAGTAAGATATGATTAAAAATTAAAACATAATAAAGAATTAAATTTTACCTTCACAATCTCATCCATTGGTGTCCAAAACCCTTGCTCATCAAAAATGTAATCAGCCACAACAATCCCTGCAGTGATTGTAGAAAAGGATGAGGAAGACCACTCCTCACTAGTAAACATGTGCCTTAAAGCTGCCTTTGACCGAATCAAGGATTGCATCGTGATGAAATTTGTTGCAAACCTAGTGATGCCAGGACAAGACAACTCCCTCAACCTCATGTATTGCCTCATAAGGTTAAGCACCCACGTGTGATTGTATACAAATTTGCATATGTTTTTTGCTGCATCCACACTGTTTTGATCCATGGGAGCTTTCCAAGATCCTCCAACATGAGGTCGATGCAATGGGCGACACATGGAGTCCAAAATATAGTAGGGTGCCTCTCCATCAATAATCTACTAGTAGCAACATAATTTGCTACATTATCTGTCACCACTTGCACTACATTCTCTTCCCCCACATCAACTATCACCTCCTCTATAGCCTCACACAGGTATGTGGCATTTTTTAATTGGGAAGAAGCATCAATGGACTTCATGAAGACGATGTCACCTGAAAAAATAAGCAAAACCAATTATTCAATAAATTAAAAAACATAAATCAGCCATATTAAATTATTAATCACTAAATCAAATTCAAATTTCAATGCATTGAGGGAAGTACAATTACCTCTGAAGGAAACTAGGAAATTAAGCAACGTCCTATTTCTCCTATCGGTCCAACCATCAGTCATGATGGTGCAACCAATCATCCTCCACTACTTATGTTGCTCCTCTAATTGTGCTTTCACATCTGCCACCTTTTGAGTCAAAAGTGGGCCCTTTAATTCATCGTCACTAGGGGCTTTGAACCCCGCCCCACATATGGTTATGGCATCAACCATGTTTTGCCAAAAGGTGACCTAAAACATGTCATAAATAAATTAATAAGTTACACAAGCATTGTAAAATGAGAAGTTTTAAGTTTTTAACTTTAAATTTGAATTCAATAATAAGATACATCTAGATTCTAAAATTTAAATATAAATTTTAAAACAATTAAACGAAAAAGAATTACATTGCTACATGGAAGGGAATGGTGCAGTAGTACCAAAAGTCTGCAATTGTCTTTTTTGTTGCATCATTTGCATCCTTGTTCCAACCCATGCTCTCAAGCGATGGTTGGGAACTAGGAGTAGTGCGTGGTACAAAATATGAGTCCACCCTAGATTTACGAACTCTAGGGCCAATGCTAATACTACCACTACCACTAGCAGTAGCAACACCACCAGCACTAGGAGTACACATAGGCATAGCTGATGCAGAAACAAAAGAACTAGCACAAGCAGTAGCACTAGGATGGTATGGAGGCATGGAAGAAGCATCTCCAACAACACCAAGTCCCTGTCCAACTCCAACACTCGCCAACTCCTGCTTCTATTTCTTTTTCATTTCTTTTTGCATTTCAAAAGTTTCTAATTCAACCTGCACTTCATGAACAACCTCATGAGGTGCTTTAGTGCAACCCACTGCATCATGGACGGGTATGCGTGCAAGATGGTATTTTAATCTATTTATGCCTCCATGATATATTGTTTTGCAGTAGTTACATTTTGCGTCTCCTCTTTTCATTCTGAGAAAGATTTCAACATGTTTCCAAGCAGGGTCTTTTGTGACTGGGGTTTGAGACATTGTGAAAATAATAATATGGTTTGATTTGCAAATGAATGTGGCTACAAAAATAGGGTTTCTAAAATTATTTAAGTTGCAAGTAGGGTTTGTAAAAAAAATATGCAAACTCAAACAAACAATGATTTTACAAATTATAATGAATTATTTGTTAAAAAAACACAAAAAAAAATCAATTAAAATCAAACTTACCTCTTAGATTTGGCTTGGAATGCAATGCAAACTCCTCCCAATCACTGGTAATGAGCTCTCAATGCACCTCCTTGCTGGTATGGAGCTCCCCGAATGATATATGACCTTGGATTTGCCTTCAACAACTTGTTGGTTGCCCTCTCTTCTCCTCCTATTTTTCTTCACAACTCTTTATTCTCCTCCTATTTTTCCAAATGAATGAAATGAGGTTGCTTTTAGGGTTGGGGAGATAATATAAGACCAAAAAAAACAAACTTAAAGTTTAATTTTTTGTTTTTTTATTGAGTTTTTGGTTTGCTGCCGTTGATCGCGTCCAGGGATCAAAACTCTCCTAGACGTGGTACGTCTGGCGAGTCCGGCCTGGACGCGTCTAGATGCGGTCGCATCTGCGCCCGCGCTCCGAGGACCCGACTAGGGGTGCTTGGCGTGTGACTTGCCAAGTCCGGGTGAGTCCCATAACTATGGGCTTGATAAACATGAATTTCTTTCTCGTAGCACATTGGTAGCTGCAGAATAACTAGGATTCACTGCTAAATTTGAGAACACAGTGTACATTGCACAATTACTTGCTTGTACGTTTATTAGTTTGGTAGGAGACTACTCTAGGTCACTTTGCCTTGTCTCTAGAGGACTATTTGATCTATACAGTCCAATAGTGCTATATCCTCACCCCCACATGATCATTTCAATGTATTTATCATTATTAAATGTTTAAATTTTCATTTTACATTATTATTTTTTTATTAGTTAAGAGTTCCATTGTGGTCCTCACCCATGAAATAATTTGTCTTACAAAAAATGCAAAAACTGGGCCTAGCCCAAATGGAAAAAAATTTATGTGTTTTACATGACAGCTTATTAATGAGAAGTTACATGTCAAAATTTATGACAGAATGGGGGCTATTTTGTGAAAAGAATCTCATTGTAATTGATATCTTTAAGGAGGAAATGGAGCCATTTTTAGGAAGGAAAAGAGTTGGAATTTGTGCCTTCAAGTTGCCCTCTCGCTGCTATATATTGAGATGCTAGTAGGCACTTGGGAATGATCCTTTGTATCTTTTCTTTTGGATTCTTTGGAAAGAAACGTACAATTAGAAAGAGGAATTTGTTCTGGTGCTATGTAGAAATAGTCCCAGCAATATATAGAAATGAAAATGGGTAAGGCAATAATATTTCTTAAATATATGGCATTTCTATTGTCTATGTTTCCCAGCCACATGATAATGATAGTTTGTTTGAGTGGTATTGACCAAATCTTGCATGGGATGATATAGATCTGAAGGAGTGCGTAGTTGTAGGAAATTGTTATTTCTGTTTACCAAATTTATTTTTAAAGTAAGCCCTTTTTGGTGTAGGTCTAGATTTGACTTTCAAAATCAACATTAAAATTTTGATTTTGTTCAATCAACCTTGATTTAACACAACTTTAATTATTAATTTTATTTTGTTTTTGAACTGTAGTTGTTTCCAGTAATTTTATTTATTTAATGATTATTTTGAATATTATTTGGATATAAAGAAATAAACACTCAAATTCTTTATTTTGAATCATATTTGGATATACTTAATTTTTTGGTGGATCTAGACATACATTTCATTTAAAAAGATTACAAGTAAAACTTATTGTTTATACATTTATTTTAGATGACTGTCTATTTTATTATGAAATAATAATAATTTTTTGAATTTTTTTTTAGTCAACTAGCATACATAATTAATTATGGACTCATCATACTTTCACTTTAGAGTGATCTATTAATTGTTATCATATTTCATAATTTGAAAATCTAAAATTTAGAGTATTAGTGAAGTAAGCTTATCTATTGTATTCATTCTTTGTATTTAAACTTTGTACTTGTCAACAAACATTAAATTTTAGAAGACATAAATTAAGGTAGTCAAAGCATAATGGATCTTTGTTAAATTTGGTAAATTATCTCAATTTTTGATTTATTATGAAATACTAATCAATAAATGAATGTTAAAGATAATATATAGAAGATAGGGTATGAAGAAGATTAGGGAGTCAAGGAGCATAATGGATCTTTGTTAAAATCCAAATATCTTCTCAAAATTTGTTACAAAACTTGTTATTGATTTGTACATGTGGTGTTGTTTATTCTCAATATTGAATTGCATTTTATCATTTTGTTCTGTAAATTAACATTCACATTTCAGATATATTTAGCCTCTATAAACTTTCTTTTGAAAGATTCTATCTATATTTGCAAAAGAATTAGTTTATGTTGGAGAAGGAAAACAAACCTTATCTTAAGAAAATAGAGCTATCATTTATTTATATTCCACACTATATTAAAGAAAATGATTGTGATCTTTTAAAGATAATTTGAGAAATTGGATTGAGAACCTCCCACAATGATTTTTTGTTAAATAGTTAATTTAAATTTTGAGAATAGTGAAATGAAATTTGAAACTGAATATGTATAAGTAATTGTTTACTATTTTTTAATATATATGAGGAAATAGATGTTTGATAGCATTTTTTTTGAAAATAGGATTTCTACATTCAAAAATATATTTATATTATATTTGTCCATTAAATTTAAATCTCATTTTATTGATTTTCAATTTGGTTGAATTCAATGTCATTTTACTAATTTTAAAATTTCCAACAATTAATTAATCATTGAATAAACTAGGGTGACTACTTACCACACTTTAGATGCAATAGATGACTGATAGAGCTATTTTTTGGATACAAGATTCTCAGTAAAAATCTTACATTGTCACTTTTAAAATTTATATTCTATTTGACAATTAAATGTAAATATCATTTTATCACTTATAACATATGTATTGACTATTTCTTAATTAAATTTACATTCAAAATACTTCCAATATTTCTTCTAACATATCTATTGATTATTTGTTGATTAAATTTAAGTCCTATTTTATTGCTTCTTAAACTTGCATTGGATGCATAAGCATTAAATAAGATAAGGTGACTATTTATAACACCTTTAGAGTATCACTTCCAAAATTTACATTACTTAATGTTTTAAGGAAAAAAATAAACTTCAATTAAATTTACATCAAATTTTTGTGCATTTTAGCATCATTTAAGAACCTAAATGTCAACCTAAACTCTAATCTTATTTATACCATTTTAAAAATTAACATTTGACTACTTGATATTTTAATTAAATCTTATTTTGATTTTATTATTCAAGTGAAAAGCTCCTACCAAATATAATGATCAATAAATACACTACAACCAAAGCCTATCTTATTTTGAATTAAACAAATTTAGTGAACCTATGAACAAGCACCTTATTGCTAGGTCCACAAGATTTTAATAATCCACATCTATTTTTTGCCATGCACAAAAGGAATATAAACAGTTTCAGATGCTCATCTTGCTTACACTCAAGATCAATGCGATACCATATGGGGCTAGCATATATAAGCTTTGTCTCACACTTTCTTGTGATTTCATCAAATTTTCAATGCAATTGAATGGGGTGATAGTCAAAAATAACAATTCATTTCCCTTCTTTGAGGCATAAGAGACAAGGGTCGGGTAGAAACAAAGTTGCAGATTGGTGGTGGGATTTTGCACCTCCACCTATGACAACACATATATCTCCTCTAACCACTCTCCATCTCAAATTGTTAGAGGTCCTCAAGTTCTCCAACCCTCACCGCAAAGTAGAATAAGCCAGCGGGCATGGTGCCTCGATTGGAGCGAGTTATAGTTGATTAAAATAGTGTTTGCAAATTCTGGATAATTGTGAACTCACAAAGTTTGGATTAAATGCTTGTATAAAAGAAACTTGTTCTAATTCTTAGTTTCCAATACATTTTCTTAGTTTGGCTCACTACAAAGTGCCATTTGCATTTTGTCTTCCACTTTATAGCTATTGACTAATATTTGCTTTGTGACTTGCAGCGACCATCCACATTTACTTTTTGTTTCTTTGAACTTATTTCCCTTTCGAGGTGATCCTCAAGAATTTGAATTGCGTCATGTGTTGTATTCTATTGACTCATTTATGTTATGGCATTACCCTCAAAATTCCAATCTGCATCGAATGGATCACCATGTCCATTAGCAACTATTGATCAACATCTAAAGTATACACATCACAAATTGTTCAAAGGGATCTCAGTGTACAAAAAATAGCAATGCCAATAAAATTATGTACCTACTTATAGTATACAATGAATACATGTATACAAATATATTTTTATGTAATCAACTATATGATATTACAATTCATTTATGTTTTTCCTCTTATTCCCTGTCGGCATCTCCCTTGAACCTCCTATAGGTGCAAGTGCTAGTAATAGAAACATCAAAATGAGCCCCATCACCTTTTTTTTATAGAGAAAATACATTATATTAGTAGAAGAATAAAAAATGAACCCCATCACCTTTTTTTCTTTTTGAGAAAATACATTATATTAATAGAAACATAAAAAATGGACCACATCACTTTTTTCAACAAGTCAAAATTCTTGCATATGATAGTTATTTATTCAAATCCATAACTCACTCAACTAAAAATATTCCTTAAATAATTATCAATGGAATCCATTTTGTATTGGAAAAATACATTTATTAATAATAAAAAATTACATAGCTATCAATTGAGTCCATTTTTGATAGTGGGGATGCTAATGCTTTTTTACCAAGGGAAGGCTGGAATATTTTTGTCTGAGGTGATATGGATCGCTCATCGTATTTCATGCTATGGATGATAATTGGGATGACCTTCTTTATCACCGCATTATTGGAATACAATATTTGACATTTATTATTGGTTTAATCATGAATTTAATAACTTTTTTTATTGAGATATTATGGGAACATGGGTTTTGATATTCATCACTGTTTTAATTAGGAATGTAATAAGCTTTCTTTCCCACGTATTATGGGAATCAAACTTATTTGTTTGATTATTAGGTAATTGTTGTATTGTGAAATGAATTAAAAGTTTTTATTTTTATTTATTTAATTTTGTTGGTTTTTATATATATAAATTATTAATTGATATAATATGTTAAGATATGAAAATTTAAAATTATTATGATTTTATTTTGAAGAATTCATATTTAATCAAGCACTTAAATTATATCTTCATTAATATTAAATTATGAATATTATAATCTTATTGAAATATTACTTTCATCATTGGTTTAATTATGAATGTAAGTATACAAAATTTGGGAAGAGAGTTCAATAAAAACCTAAAACAATTTAGACACATATAATACTATGCTTTTAATCTTCATATTTTGTCAAATAGTTTACATATTTATAATATTTGTCATATCCTATCTCATAATACAACCAAATATTCATATAACCAATATATTATCCTACAAATGATAATTTAACAAACTATAATAAAACTAATGATGTAATATTCCTAATAGTAATAACTTTCCTTATTCATATATTATGGGAACCAAACTTATTTATTTGACAATTAATTTTTGTACCATCAAATGAATTAATTTTATTTTATTTTTATTTATTTTTACTTATTTTATTTTAGTAGTATTTAAAATAATACTATATGTATTAAATTCAAAATTAGTATATTAATTGATATAATATATTAATAAAAAAAATTCAAATTATTATAATTTTTACTTTGGAAATTTCAAATTTAACTAAATGCTTAAATCATTTGTTCATCAATATTTAACAAACTTTTATTTTAATGAACAAACTCAATTTCAATTATGTCATTCATGATTGCACTGAGTATGAATCAAAATAGGGGTCATTATTAGATCTAACAACTGTAATCTCATTTATGTCTATATCAAATAGTAATAAAAAATTAAACTTGAAAATCCCACTTCATAACCTTGTAGATGGTTTGTAAGTGAACATATCTTGTTTCTATAGTAATGTATAGTTGTTTGACATAATGGATCAATTTTGTAGTTGCACATGTATACTCTCACATAAGCTTATACATATTATATATATGTATTTTGAATGAAAATATTTATTATAAAAGGAAAATGATAAATCTAATTACTTTGTTAATATTTAAATTCTCCTTCTACAGGTCATTATAATTATTTAATTGCTCACTCAAAGAATACTAGAGCTGATAATAAATATGTAAGTTGAGATAAAATTCACCACTAGCAGTTCACTGACACCGTCAACAATTCACCACATGGAAAATTAACCGAACGGTGAATTGTCATGGCGGTGAATTTTCCTACGATGAATTTTCCATTGGTGAATTGTTGGCAGTGAATTTGTTGTATGCCGCATGAATGCATGTATGCATATATTCAAAGAGGTGAATATATATGAAAAAAAGAATGCATATATATGACTTAAATATGTCTTATCAATTTAAATATTTTATGTTCTTTATATGCATACATGCATTTATATATATATATATATATTCATGAGAATGTTTGGAATATTTTCTTCTAATCACTTTTTTCACTCGTAGGTACCTTCCACTAAGATGTGTGACCAAACCACTTGCCTTCACATGTCCCCTCAAGAGACTTGACACCCACTTAGATGTCTAGCATTCTATGGACCTTCTGGTTAGTAACTTCAACCACGTCTCTTAATTTGGTTGGACCGACTAATTGTGTGTTTTCAAATAATGTTTAATGTTGATCGACCTTCATGTTGAAGAGTATGCAATTAAAAAGATTTGATTTTGGGATGTTTCCACAACATTTCCATTAAAATGCTTCGCTTTATGGATGTTTCCAGGATAGTGTTGTGGTATTACGTGTACTGATTTTATTCATAAAAGTACACCATCTGTAAAATCATGTTTCATTGGAAAACCTCTCTTCAATCA
The DNA here is from genome assembly GCA_007258455.2 of Sequoia sempervirens. Lineage (NCBI taxonomy): Eukaryota > Viridiplantae > Streptophyta > Pinopsida > Cupressales > Cupressaceae > Sequoia > Sequoia sempervirens. The sequence continues at coordinate 170,079,549 of VDFB02000017.1, forward strand.
GACGTCTCTGTTGTTTCCCTGCAGTTTCGTTGAATCTACCAAATGATATTGTCGAATCTTTAAAACTAGTTCTGCTCATATAAAGAGTTTATTGTGTGGTATGGTTACACCATTAGGAGAAAAATGGAATCGTCCCTCATTGATCCATATGCAGGACTGATATCTCACAAGGAATGGAGCCAAAACTATATGCAGCTGATATCTCGTAAGGAATGAATCCAAAACTATATCTAGCTGCTACCTCAGGGGACGTGGAGATGCTAACAAACATGGAAGATAATGCAGTCAATGCTCTCCAAGAGGCTACACGCATAGGGAATACAGTTCATTGCATCTCATAACATACCACAATCGTGTACAATTTGTGAAAAGACTGATTCAAATGATGAATCATGATATAGAGGCTGCAAACCAAGCCAGGGTTGGATTCGTCCATCTGGCAGCATATCATGGTACTGTAGAAGATGTGGAAATGTTGATTCAGATGATCAATCATGATATAGAGGCTGGTAGACAAGCAAGCGGTGAATTCCTAAGGGCTACAAATAAAGCAGGTAATACGACCTTTCACGAAGTTGTAATTGGAGGACATTACAAAGTAATCAAGGTTTTGTTGGAGTATTTATCAATGACGTTGGCGAGAATGCATTGTTCAAAGTTGTAGAAGGAGGCCATAAGAAAATCTTTACAGAGCTTTTGGATTGGACATCTTTAGAGTATGATAGGAGGAAAGTGGGCCAAAAACTTGTGTAATGTGCTCTGTACAACAAACATAAAGGCATCCTCTAAACATCATTTATTTTTCATACAGTCTTAGAATACCTCTATCTCCTTGATAATGGACATCTTTCTAATTGTGCATGAATGCTTAAAGAGCTCGTAGATGTTAAGCCAACAAACCTATTTCAACAAGCTGACAATTTAGATAGAACACTCCTACATAATGCTGCCTATCTTGATGGTATATCACATATTGCCAGAATTCTTATAGAGAAAGATAAGTATTTGTGTTATAAAGTGATTACAATGGCCAATTACCACTCCATATAGCCATCATGGAAGGAAACTTGGATTTAGTCGAGGAGATATTAAAATATGTTAGAGATTGCATAGAAATTGTAGATAATGATGGAAGAAATGCTTTGCACTTAGTGATTGAGAATGCAGTACATATTTTTAGCAAAATTTCAAGACACATTAAAACCTTGGTGTTGTTGGTGGTCTCAAAGAGGTTGATCAATAGCATTGAAAAGCAAGGCAAGATGACACTAGATATAGCAATGGACAACATGGAGAGTGACAAACGTCTTTTCAATGGGGTAAGTGATTCATTTATTCTTCTCTTCATTTGGTTATTAGTGATTAAACAAAATATTTTAAAGTGTGAAACATAGAAAAAGAGGTTCATCATCAATAAGGTATCAATGATGAACCTAATTTTCATTAGGCGTGTGTTTCATTCAATTATGAAGTTCAAAACATGCAAATAATAATTAAAAACTAACCCTAAATGTTATAGCAAAGAAAAGGGAAGCTTTGAGAGCTTGAAATGGAGTATACCTTATAGAAAACTTATTGTTTTTAGGCCACAGAGGACTCATTCACCTTTAGTGGTGAATTTGTTCCTATTAGGGTTCCAAAAACTAACTTCTAGGTTTTATTCCTCTCAGTTTGCACTCACAGATCTCAATTTTTCATGACTTCAAGCCCTACTGAGGACTCATTCGCCTTTAGTGGTGAATGGGTCTTTTTAGGGTTTTGGAAAAATCACTTATGGGTTATGTACTTCAATTTCTGCACTCTTAGATCCCAGGTTTTCAGCTCCCAAAAGTTTGAAACAAATTTTATAGCTTTAATTTTGTTTTCTTGCACTATGAAGGCCAACTTTGCAACTTGACAACTTTTATAGTTTTGCTCTAAACTTCTTCTCCACTTGATTTTCAACTTGAAAATTTATAAAAACACATTTAAGGGGAAGAAAACTTGTTGATTTTTAGTGAATATGGATTTTCCTCGATCAAACCCCTTTTAGGTAATTAAACCAAATGATGAAAAAATGAAATTGAAGCATGAACATGAAACAACAAAATGTTGATACCTTGGAAGATCTCTTCGAACATAAATCTGCAAACTAAAATGAAGTGGACATGAAGAATGTAGATCTTGATCTCAAATTAGATGTAAACCAATGCTTGCAAATGGATCTTCAATGCTACATCAACAATATTAGCTCAACCACATGCTTGATGCACTATGCCCTTGATATGATGATATGACCTTGAATTGCTGCAATAAAACCTTGATAATTTACTCTTGAATGTCTTCTTGAATGCTTTTGTATGCTCTAAAACACTCTTATGAACTCTTAGGATGCTTTCATAATAATTCTTAGGTGAACTTATGTGAATTAACCCCATATTTATACTAAATTTTGAGATTAACCCAAAAATTCAAATAATTCAAGCCGACATCAGATTTAGGAATGAAAATTATTAAAATCCTGCCAAAATTAAATTTAAAAAGGGGTTGCTTATGTGAGGAGAACCCATTTGCCACTAAAGGTGAATGGGTCCTAACACAAATTTCTAGGACCATGCTTTGGGGGGATGAAATAACATAAAAAATCCACCTAAAAAATGCATAGAAAGGGGTGTCCTATGTGGAGAGGACCCATTCGCCACTAAAGGTGAATGGATCCTAGCACCTTTTTCTAGAACCTGAATTTGAATTAAAGGGGCCAATTAAGCTAAATTAACCACCATTAATTAATGAAACCCTAGATAAGTTTGAAAGTGTAATACAATACTTTACAACACCTTAAATAAGATATAAGTTAAGTTCATTTTATTAAAAAGGGTCCTTGATTAATGTGAATGTGCATGTTGAGAAAATATGTCTCAACCTTGCAATTATATACGGTTTATTGTTGATAGGATGTATATATATATATATATTTCCTAGTTACACCGATAGGTGTATACAATGACAACAAAGAGAAAAATGTGAGTTTGTTAACTTTTTCAGGGAACTTCTAAAATGACCAACATATATTAAATAATGATGTATTGTAAATCTAGACCATTCGTTATTAGGTTTTAGATCTAATGGCTGATATTTTGTTGGCATGTCTTTCCCTAGAATGTTACCCTATTTTATGAGGATGTTGTATTACGGCTGCAGTACATAGAGGCAATGATGTTTTCTGAGAGTTTGATAGTGGTTGTGTTGTCTCCTGATCTCTGAGTGGTTATACTCCTATGAGAAGCTTGCTTTGCAAGTATATTGTAATCTTTGTGACTGCTGAATAATATATTGGGAACCTTTTGGAGTGTGGGGTTTTTCTCTCGAAAGGGTTTTCCCCACGTAAATCACTGTATCATGGTATGCATGATATTTATGTTTATTTTGTTTAAGTTTTTGTAACTATTAAAGATCTATAAATTTTTACATTATTCTCCTCTCACGATTAGTGTAGGGAGTTGTTCCTCTACTTTAGCTTCCTTACAAATGGTATCAGAACTTGATCACCTTTGGTTTCAGTTGTGGGTTGTTGGATTTTTAGAACTAATCCAAATTTGAGTGGGAGCTTGTGCAAAAGAAACTTTGTGATCTTGTTACAAGAATTTTTAGATGGCAAGTTCATAAGGGAGAATAGAGGTGGAGAATTTTTTAGGAAATAATTTTGAGATGTGGAAGCTAAAGATGGAGGATCTGTTGATAGATCAAGATTTGTGGGATGCTATTGATGATAATGTTTCAAGGCTTGCAGATCCTACTTAGGATGCTCAATATGGTGTTATGGACTATAAATCCAAGGGTCTAATCAGATTTTGCTTGGTAGACTTTGTTTTAATTAATGTCCATGAAGAGACCTCTGCACAAAAACTATGAAAGAAGCTTGGTGAGATGTATCAACCCAAATCTTTAGTGAACAATATTTTCTTGAGAAAGAAATTGTATTCCTTCATAATGGAAGAGGGTGGATGAATCATAGACCACCTAGAGGCATTCAATATTTTGGTGGATCAATTGGCATTAGTTCTAGTTTCAAAATAGATGAAGAGGAGAAATGTCAGATCTTGCTTTGTTCTTTGCCTGACTCATGGGATTCTCTTGTTATGGCTATTGGGAGTACTTTTGTTATATTGGAAACTAAAGATGTGGTGGGTTCTTTGTTTTCTAAATAAATGAAGAGGAAGGTATACATCACTACCAAGGAGGCCCTAAATGTTCATGGAAGACCTAAGGAAAAAGGAAAGAAGAATGAGAAGCGTGACAAATCCAAGTCCAAGGGGAGATCTAAATCTCTTGGAAAGTCTAAATTTATTTTTTGGAACTATAGTAAGCCTAAGAATGTTCATAAGGAATGCAAATAATAAAAGAAGAAGAAAATGAAGTAATTCAATTATGATTTTGAGTTCTAGAAGGAAGATGGTGACACATTCATTACAGCTTTGGCAACTCGTGCAGGTAATGATGCATGGTTAATTGACTTAGGTGCATCTTTCCATATGACCTTTAATAGAGATTGGTTTTGTGAATATAAAGAATTTTATGGAGGTAAGGTGTACTTGTGTGATGATTCTCATTTAGACATTGTGGTTTTGGTAAAGTTAAAATCAGGTTTCTTGATGGTAGAATAAAAAGGATTAATGGTGTGTTGCATATTCTTGGGTTAGCATGAAATTTGTTATCCGAAGCAAACTAATAGATGCAGGTGTGTAGGTAGTATTTTCTTGTGTAGGATGCAATATGGTTAGAGGTTCTATGGTGATTGCTAGAGGTGTCAGATATGGCACATTGTATAAGCTGGCTATATGCACTACTAAGTGCAATAGTACTTTTGTGAAAAAAAAATTTGTGGAAGAAGTGAGGGTTTCATCCATTCGCAAAATCCTTTGTCACCTTTGAATCAGAACCATGAAGCCTTAGCAAATAGGGGAAAACACCACCCTTATCTAAGTGTTCCTAGATGGGCTCATTCCCATGGAAATCGTCGCAAGAGATCATCTCCACTCTGCAATGAGCCCCTCCCATGGTAGACAAAAACAACCCAATCACAACCTGCACTTTGTTCTTCTGGATAGAAAGGGTTAAGTGAACAATCCAAAATCAAATGCAAAAAATAACCACAATCCATGTGATCCTAATAATCCAAGTACCACCAATCCTCAACTCCCAACCCATGATCTCAAAATCAACATAAAAGCAATTATTAAACAAGAAATCACTGAACTCAAAGTTCAAAAACCATCTGAGGAGGAAATAAAATAACTTAGCTCCCCAAGTATCCACTTTTGTGACATGAAATTTGGTCATAATTAGAGATACACATAAGGTTAAATGATATGGCATCATAAGTATGCCAATAATTATGAGCCATCACTCCCAAATTAGCAAACCCATCAACAAGAGAGTTAGCCTTCCAAAAAATGTGAGTAATTCTCACCTCAATAAAAGAATCAATGATGGAAAGGGCGTCATTTATTAAATGAGCAATAGACCATGATGACATATTTAGCTTTAGGAGACTATTTATGATATTAAGGGAATCCCCAAGTCTAACCTGTTGGCAACACAAGGGCAGACAACTGAGAGGGGGGGCTGAATCAATTGTCCTAAAAATTTAAAACTTATTAAATTTATTAACCTTATTCTCATATCTAATTAATAACCATGAAAGCATAGACCAAAAACACATCAGAAACACACATAACACCAATTTTTTTTTTACGTGGAAACCTGTTAGGGGAAAAACCATGGTGGAGGTCAATCCACAAGATAATACCTTGTTAGAAGTATAAATAAATATGAATGGAGAATGCACATGCATTCAGGCATACTACCTAGAGCTCACTGCTCAATTACAACAAGGCTCATAGCCCAAAGGAAGACACACTATCTTATAGAAAGATTTAGATTACATCCGCAGGGATTTGAACTGATAAAATAGCATCTGCTAATGCCTGATCACAGTTTTGGTTAAGCACATAAACACTTATTCACTCCTATTCACACTCTGTTATACCTTTGAATGATTAGGACTTTATTCACACATAGCACTCGCACACTTCATGCTTCAAATGGAATAAACAATCACAATTATATATCCACAACAAGAATTACAACGCTATAAGTTGACTTCAACAAAATAATAGAACATTTGCAAGTTGTCGGCCCAAATCAATAATAATATTCAATGTGCACCCACCAAAGTTAGCTACAACATAATGAGGACCCAAATCAACATGCTTGAATAAGGAAAACACTTAAACAATTACTCCTCGAATATTTGCGACATGCTGCAACCACTTAGTCGGCCATGAACATGAAAAACATGAACACACAAGAGAAAATTGACAATTGCAAGAAAAATCAATCAATGTAGATGTGCAAAACAAATAGATAATGATCTAAAAACATCCACAAGTATGATGAATTGCTAGAGAAGCATCCACAAAAATTGAACTAACTGAAATCACATCATCTTCAATCAGGAACACCAACTGAAGCAACAGAAAAACTATCAGAATATAAATCTTCATAACTCGATCAAATCTTCATGTAGATCTCTAAAACTAGACATGGATAAACTAGATACACTCAACAACAAACCCTTTAGTCCACAACCTTTGATCATCAATGTACGGAAATCACCATCAGACTAAACTTCACTTCACCACTAACAACCTGCAACTCATTCCATTTCAATTTTGTCAATATCCTCGACATATACAGCTTCTAATGAATTAATGCTAATAGTGTTGACATCAATGACAACCAAATATCAGAAACACAATCACAACATCCAACAATCTCCCCCTTTGGCATTGATGGAAACAAATGATGTGAAAAACACCATCAATGCAACTATCTCTTAACACTTATTACCCCTTAGGTTCTGATTCATTTTCTCCTCAACTCTTTCACATGATCTCCTCCCCACAAGGCTCTTCTCCCTCAAAAAAAAATTCACATTACTCTTCTCCCCCTTTGACATCAATGACAAAGATCTCTTTTCACTGCACAAGATTTGAACCACATACCTGAACCTTTGACTACTCCCCCTGAGCAGCAGCCACCACAACATCAATCCAAATCAAGATATGACTATAAAATGTACAGACTGATGCAAAGCAATGCATCCTTAGTTTTGATTAGGAGGGGTAATCACCCCTAAATTCCCTCTAAGATACTCAAAAATATCCTTAGGCAACGACTTGGTAAAGATGTCTGCAATCTACTCCTTAGTAGGCACATACTCCAATCTGACTTCCTTTTCACTCACCTTCTCCCTTAAAAAGTGAAACTTGATAGATATATGCTTGTTATTTGAATGCAACACCGGATTCTTAGAAATGTTAATAACACTTGAATTATTACAAAATATAACAATAGACTCATCATACACAACTCTGACATCTTTCAGCATTTGTTTCATCCACAATACTTGAGTACAATTGTTAGCAGCAACAATGTATTCTTCCTCTACAGTAGATAAAGAAATGACATTATGCTTCTTACTTAACCATGAAATCAACTTCTTACCCAAGAAAAATGCACCACCACTAGTACTTTTTTTGTCATTCACATCTCCTGCCCAATCAACATCAGTAAAGGAACTCAAAGTAAGATCATCATCTTTAGGATACCATAGGCCATAATCAACTATTCCATTCAAGTATCTGAAAATCTTCTTCATCGCAGTCACATGAGATTCCTTAGGATCAGCTTGAAATCTTCCAACAATACATACAACATTCATGATATCAGGCATAGTTTGAGTCAAATAAAGAAATCCACCAATCATTGATCTATATCTAGTATGATTTTCCTTCGGAGAATAATCTTCTATTGTCAACTTACATCTTGTCACAATGGGTGTACCAACTGGTTTTGAATCTCCCATACCAAACTTCTTCAACAATTCCTTCACATACTTGGACTGAGATATAAATATCCCTTTATCTAACTAAGTAATTTGCAATCCCAAAAATAATTTCATCTCACCAATCATTGAAATCTAAAATTCACTCTTCATCTCATTAGAAAACTTCATGCATAAGCCATCATCTCCTCCAAAAATGATATCATCAACAAATACCTCAACAATCAGATCTTTATCATCATTCTTGAAATACATATTACTATCAATAGTACCTTTGTTAAATCCAAGCTTCATCAAATAATTGTCCAATTTGGCATACCATGCTCTAGGGGCTTACTTGAGTCCATACAATGCTTTCTTCAACTAAAAAACCATGTCTCTCTTATCAATCAATTGAAATTATCCATCAAGTTGCTCAACATACACTTCTTCTTCCAATTCTCCATTTAGAAATGTTGACTTGACATCCATCTAATAAACCTTGTAGTTTTTGTAAGCAGCATAAGCAAGAAATAATCTTACAGCTTCAATTCTAGCAACAAGGGAAAAAAATCTATTCAAAATCAATTCCTTCCATCTGTGAATATCCCTTACACACCAATCTCGCCTTATTTCTAACCACTTCACCTTTCTCATTCAGTTAGTTTCTAAAGACCCATTTAGTTCCAATTACATTTCTATCCTTAGTTCTAGGAACAAGAATCCATGTATCTTTCTTCTCAATTTGCTGTAACTCCTCTTTCATTGCTTCAACCCAATGCTCATCTTTGCATGCTTCATTCACATGAATAGGCTCAATCTTTGAAATTATCAAACAGTATTCTTCTGCAATCTTTCTCCTAGTCTGGACACCTTTGTTCTTATCACCTATAATCTAATATTCTAAATGATTCAATCTTACATACCTCAGAGTCTTCTTAGGATTTTCTTCAACTTCAGGCTCTTGTGTTCTTTCTTCTACAATTTCACTATTTTCTCCTTCCTCTTGATTTTCCTTATTCACTGGAATGGTTTGAACTTGATTTGTAGTCTAAACTTTCTTTCCTTTGTTTGTATTTTCATTCTGATTATCTGAATCATATCCACAAGTTCTTTATGGTGTACCTAAGTCTTCATCAACCTTAACATTTGCACTTTCAACTATTTTCCTCAATCTCTTATTGTAACATCGGTAGGCCTTGCTTTTAGTAGAATAACCCAGAAAGATACCTTCATCACTCCTAGCATCAAACTTTCCTATATCTTCATCTCTTTTGATATAACATTTGCTTCCAAAAATCTTGAAATATCTAACAGTAGGCTTTTGACTAGTCCATAGCTCAAAAGGGGTTTTACCAATATCACCTTTAATTTGTACTCGGTTGAGTGTGTACACAACAATACTCATAGCTTCTCTCTAGTAGATATGAGGGACATTTCCTTCCAGCATCATAGTTCTAGCAGCATCTTCAATTAAACTGTTCTTCCTTTCCACAACTCCATTTTTCTAAGGGGTATGTGGTACAGATAATTGTCTCCTTATTCCATGTTCTTCACAAAAAGAATTAAATTCACTGGATGTGAATTCACAGCCTCTATTTTATCTCATACATTTAATATTCAAACTTGTCTTTGTCTCAACCATAGCCTTAAAGATCATGAACTTCTCTAGAGCTTTAGATTTCTCTCTTAAGAAATTAACCCACATCATTCTAGAATAATCATCAATAAGCATCATGAAATACCTGTAACCTTGTAAACTTCTAACTCTAGAAGGACCACACAAATCAGTATGCACGAGCTCTAACAATTCATTTGAACAATGATGTTTGCTCCAAAATGAAATTCTAGTTTGCTTCCCTAATTAACATTCTAGTGGGCTTTCTCGTTCCCCCATGTGACTTGGGGAATTTGGAAAGAGAGAAACAACCGGATCTTCAGGGATAAGGAGTTGTCAGAGGAAATTGTGTTTGAAATAATTCTTAGGATGATTAAAGAAAACTTATCTATTGTTCCCTTCAGGGAGGACAAGGTTGAGACTGTGGTTTGTTCTCCTTTTGACAGCCTGATTGCTAGGGAATGGAGAATTAAATGGGATATTTCCAATGCCCCTAATACTACCAAAAAATCTAGGGATGGAGTTTGCTGGAGTTTTCCTATGGAAGGTTGGGCCAAAGCCAACTTTGATGGCGCGGCCAAAGGAAATCCGGGGAAGGCTGGGTGTGCTGGGGTCCTAAGGGATTTGACAGGTAACTTTATGGGAGCTATTGCCACTCCTCTGGGGTCCAAACTAATCACGTGGCAGAAGCGGCGGGGGCTTATTACATAATCAACCTTGCTATGGGAATTAAATGTAAAAATTTATGGCTTGAAGGTGATTCAAAAAATATAATTGATAGCCTTTGTGGTAGGTCCCAGCCCGCATGGTCAATTAAAAATTGGATTGAAGATGCTAAGGTTCTACTTAGTAAGTTCGATAGAGTTAAAATTACTCATGCTTACCATGAGGCGAATGCGGTTGCAGATTTTTTTGCCAATGAGGGAGTTAAGAGTGACAAAATCCTCACGTGGCACAAAAAGATTGACCTCCACTTCGATGTTCAAGCTTTATTGGAGCTCGACGAGGTGAATGGAAAAGAGGTGGCGTCTTGTAATAATGAGGAAGGTACGAGTCATGAATAACAAAATTAGAAGATATAATGGGGCCAAGAGGATCCGATAGATAAATTATTTACTTTGGCATGCTTTGTGGGTCCTGCGAAGCAAAGGAACTATCTGGAATAGGTTTTCTATCTGCAACAGTACTCGAACTAAGATCTCTAAAATGGGTAGGGAATGGAAGAGGGTTGAACCTACCAGTTTTGAGTCACATACCAAGAACACTAAAGCGTGGAGTAAAATTAGAAGGGGTGGCTTACTTCCGTTCATCGAGAAACTCCATGGCCTTAAGGATGAGATTATAGATTTTTTTGAGAAAAATTGGAATAATGGGGAGGTTCTCCTCTTTGGGAGGAAAGTTCAGATTGATGAAGCTTTGATAGTGGAGGTGACTGGCATTCCGATGGAAGAGCATAAATTTTTTAGAGATAGGAAATTCTCTGACGAAGCTGTGATGAGGTTCCCTAAGTCTGAAACAGAGAAGCAAAAACTTGTCAAGATGACGAATAGTTACTATGAAGCGGACACTATAAAAGCTTTATGGAGAAAAGTGCTAAGGGTTATCATGGAGTACATCACTCTCGACGGCCGCTTCACTAGGGTTTATGGATACCACTTCGTGCTGCTCAATCACTTCCAGCATAAGGTGTGTGTTTCTATCCCTTTCTTCTTGCTCTGTTCCCTAAGAAATAGCTTTTCTGACCACAGTAGAAGGCCTAAAAGATACCTGATTCTTCACATGGGTCTTTTAAGGCTCATTTATGAGCACTTTTAGAATATGCCTGCCCTTCCAAACCCTATAGCCCCTTTGGAGCTTGATGAGGATGATACCGAGCCTAGCATATTTGATACTAAAGTTACCCTGGTCGTGTCAAGAGCTCTTCGCTTCCTCTGCCCCCCCTTCTACCTTTGGTCATTCCCCCCAGCCTTCTGGTGCCTGCTCTATTCTTGCCTCTGGCTGCACTAACCCTAACGCTAAAGTGGCAGGCTCTAGCTCTCCGGTTAATAAGTTAGTCTCCTACCTTGATGACTCCCCTGTTGTTTCTACTAAAGTGGTCGGGGTTAGTCTTGAGGATCCCGACATCCCTCAAAATATTCAATAGGAGAACTATAGCCCTCCTAGAGGTGCGAAGTCGGTGATTTTTAGGGTCAATTCTGAAAGTGACCACCCTTTTGACTTCGTTGGAACTGCCAAGAGTTGTTCTGTGGACCAATTTAATTCTGCCAATTGGTTATTCCATGAAATTAGTGAGTTGAAAACAAAAAAATTGTCTCTTCATAGTAAGTTGGGGGAAATTGAAGCTAAAGTTGTGGGGCTAATTCAGCTCGAAGCGGAGAAGAATACCAATGTGAAGGATAACACTCAAAAGAATAGCACTGTTGAAAATGATATTGAAAAAATGAAAGGAACCTTGAAGAAAATTGTTGATCAAAACTGTAGAATTTCCAGACATAACGCTGTTATCATCAAAGCCATGTCTGAAAGACTGGAGAAAACCCAGAAGAGAGCTCTGATTGTCGACCTTGATCAGGAGAAAGATTAGGATGAGGAAGCAGGGATCTCTAAACGAACCAGATCAAGCATGAAAAGAAAAGCCCTGACTACCCCAAATATAACTCAGATCTTTATGGAGGGGGTCCAAGATATGGTGGACCTGGAAGAGGTTGCAGACGAGCTTCTGAAATCAATGGATTAGCTCTGGTTGGGCCCAACTTTGTCTGTTTGCTGGCTGTTTAATGGTTTTTTTTGTGGCTTTTTGTGGCTGTCTACTTTTGCTGGTTTTTTTCTTTTTGGCAGCCTTTTTATCTTTCAGACCTTTGTTTTGGTCTTAGCTTGTAATGTTACTTTATGGTTTCGGGTCCTTGTAAAACCCTTTTATCCCCCTTTTATCAAAAACATTCCTTGCATATGGAATTAGTAGGTTTCATCAACTTAGGAAGATCTCTCACGACCTTAGTAGAACTTATCTTGAAAATATTATCAAAGTTAACATGACACATTCTCCTATACCATAACCATCTGACCAACACTTAAAAGATTATGTTTCAAACCTTCCACATATAGGACATCATCAGTATTATTCTTACCATAAAGAGAAATGCATCCTCTGCCATGGATCACACCAACTGTATTATCACCAAATCTCACGACACCACCATCATACCTTTCCAGGCTCACAAACTTGCTTTTATCTCCTGTCATATGATGAGAGCATCCACTGTCAATCACCCATTTATCTTTCTCTTCAACTCGAGTAGCTAGGGCTTTCTCCAAATTTGTACAACTAGTAGATTCAGTAGATACAGGATTATTTTCCTTGATAGCAATAAATACCCATTCATCATCACTTCTATTCCCTTTATCATATTCATCATCTATCACACCTTGATCATTAGCATAGTAACACTTCCTTTGAAATCTAGGCTTGTTATATCTTGGTTTAGAAGCTTTATCTGGACACCTTGATGCAAAATGACCTATCTTATTGCAAGAAAAACATTTAAAAGGTAATTTTTCTTCATACTTGCTTGTATGTAGCGACTGATCATGCTATACTATACACCCAACATGTATCCTTGTCGGGGTCCAGGGCCAGGCCAAGCCCCGAGTGGGGGTTCAAGGGTGGCAGCCCCTGAGAAATTTATTTTTTGTCATTTTTCGCATTGTCAGTGAAAAAGGAAAAATCACTGAAAAAGAAAAAAATTGACTTTGTAAAACCCTAATTCTGGAAGCTTCTAAAAGGATTGTTATAAGGGGTTGGGATGGGTGTTATAGTATATATAAAAATGCAATTATTTGCAAGGTTGTACTGAGTTTTTCACTAGATAATAAAATCATTAGATGGCCGTGGTTTTGTGGATCTAGCCCGGATTGGGTGAACCACGTTAAATTCTTTGTGTTGTCTTGTTTCTGCTATAATTTTTTGTGTGTTTTATTTATCTGTTTTATTGATCAAATCTGCATTTAATTGTTAGATATCTACCTACTAACCCTAACAAGTGGTATCAAAGTGGGTTGTGTTTGATTATCATTTGTAGGAAAGTCTCACAATTAAGTGGGAGCAATGGCGGATGAAGGTGAATTGAAGGTAGATAAATTCAATGGGCAGAACTATTAGTTATGGAAGATGTAGATGGAGGATTATCTCTATCAGAAGGATTTATGGAGTTTGTTGGAGGAAACAACCAAGAAACTGGTAGGAATGAGTGACGAGGAATGGAATCTTCTAGACAAAAAAACACTAGGATCCATTCATTTATGTCTGGCACAATCGGTGACATTCAATATTACGACAGCAAAGAAAACTCAAAAGTTGATGGAAACCAGGTAGTGAAGTTATATGAAAAGCCTTCTGCTTTGAATAACATATTTCTTATGAATCGTTTATTTAATATGAAAATGGCAGAAGGTGGGTCAGTTGCTTATCATTTAAATGAGTTTAATATAGTTACCAGTCAATTAACTTCTATAAATGTAAACTTTGATGAAGAAGTTAGGGCTCTTTTGATTCTGTGTTCTTTTCCTAAAAGCTAGAATAGCTTGGTCATTGTTGTTAGTAATTTTGTTTTTGGTTTGAATACATTGAAATTTGATGATGTTGTTGGTGTTATTTTGAGCAAGGAAATTCGTAGAAAACGCTCAGGTAGAACATCCACATCAGATAGTGTTTCAAATGCAAAAAAGTAGGGGAAGAAAAAGGAACGAGGAAACAATTTTAGAAGTTGTGGGAAGTCATGAGGAAAATCAAAGGAAAAAGAGTTCCAATCTAGAGACAAGAGGGATTGTTGGTTCTGTGGTAAGCCAAGTCATTTGAAGAAAGATTGTTGGTCTCGAAAAAATAAAGGAGAAAAAAAGGAAGGCAATAAAGAGGCAAATGTGGTAAGTAATAAATATGATGAGGATGCTTTGATTATTTCCCTAGATAATGTTGATGATTCTTGGGTGTTAGATTTAGGGGCTTCATTTCATGCTACGCCCCATAGAAGTTATTTTCTTGATTATGTCCAAGGGTATTTTGGGCTGGTTTATTTGAGAGATAATGAACCTTGTTAGATTGTTGGAAAGGGAAGAATCAAGATTAAGTTGTAGAATGAGAATCATTGGCTACTACATGAGGTAAGGCACGTTCCAAAGTTGAAAAGAAATTTAATTTTAGCAGGGCAACTAGATGATGAAGGTTGTGTTGTTACATTTAGTGATAAAAATTGGAAGGTTACAAAAGGTGCCTTAGTGGTAGCAAAAGGTGTGAAAGTAGGAACCTTATATCTTTGTACAGGTCATATTGTTCCTTCTACTTTAGCTATTGTAGATAAAAATCAATGTTCATGAACAGTTGTTGTAGTTCAGCAGGTAGAAAAATAGACAATTGCTATGGATTCTGAATCAGCACCGTGGCATAATAGACTTGGGCATATGATTGCAAAAGGTGGGTATGTGCAGGATCATCATGTAAAAAATAGGGTATTAAGTGGCAAAAAAATTAAAAAAGTCAGAGTTAGGCAACTTGACTTAAAATTTTGAATAAGTTACCTATATTATTTCAAAAATATTTAAGAATAAAATCTGTAGAAAATTGAATGTAGTTTCTAAACTACTAGGTTTGTTTAAAAAAAAAGAAATCTATTTGGTGAAACTTTGAAATTTCAATGCAAGAGTACTTAAATTTCAGGGAAAAAATAAGAAGTAGGTGTCTGTCACCACCCTAACCAAAATAAAATGATAATATTTTTTTATAAGATTTTATATATAAGTAGAGGACTCATGTCTAGATGTGATGCATATTTTTTGTAATTTATTTCCAAGTAAATAATTAATTATGATTTTTTACTACAAATTTAAAAAATATAAAACTCATGTTTGACCACCTTAACTTGGTCAAAAATTCATGAAATTCTATTTTTCTTTTTTAATCCTATAGTGTAAGCATAGAATGTGACACATGTTTTGGATTCAAAAATTGTGATACTATTTGAAAGCTATGTAAATGTTTTTCAATAAGTCTATCGATCGGACTTTAGTCATAATTTGAATAGAAAATGAATAATAATTACTTATTAAATTCAAAGTAAAGCATAATTTATATTAGTAGAAAGCTGAGAATATCCTTTAAAAACCCTTTTCGTTTCATCAATTTTGGGTAAAAAAAAGTCATCAGCCACATACCCATCATATTGTCACTTTTTGGCCAATCATGATCCTGCACATACCCAGGTATGAAAGTACTTTGAATTCAAAAAATGTTTTACCAAGTTTGAAATGTGTTAATATGGATTTATGTGAAAGTTGTGTGTATAGAAAACAAAAGAGAGTTAGTTTTCTCAAGGATGGGAAGCAAAAGAAAGATGAGAAATTGGAGCTTGTACATACGGATGTATGGGGACCAACTCAAGTATCTTCTCTCGGTGGCTCTCAGTATTATGTCACTTTTATTGATGATGCAACAAGGAAGGTATGGATTTATTTCCTTAGGTAGAAATCTGATGTATTTGAAACTTTTAAAAAATGGAGAAGCTTGGTTGAAAATGAGACAGGTAAAAAGTTAAAATGTCTCAGATCTGATAATAGTGGTGAGTATTGTAGCAAAGAGTTTGAAAATTATTGTTCCTCTAATGGTATTCATAGGTAGAAAATAGTTCCAAGGACTCCACAGGAAAATGGAGTGGCTGAGCGCATGAACATAACAATAATGGAGCATGCACGAACTATGAGATTGCATGTTGTTTTTCCTTTAAACATGTGGGTAGAGGCTGTAAACACTGTTGTTTATTTAATCAATAAAGGTCCCTCTAATCCTTTGGGTTGTGGTATTCCAGATGAAGCATGGACAGGTAAGAAGGTGAGTTATTCTTTTCTCAAGACCTTCAGTTGTGAAACATTTTCACATGTAGATTATGAAAATAGAACCAAGCTAGATGAAAAATCAAAGAAATGCATATTTGTTGGATATGGTATTGATGACTTTGGTTATAGGCTTTGGGATTTTGAAAATCAAAAAATTGTGAGAAGTGGGGATGTCATATTCAATGAGAAAGTGTTGTACAAAGATCAGTTGCAACAACATGAGAAGAAAGAAAATGATTATGTATTGTTGGATGATACACCAACAAGTGATGTTCCAGTGGTTCCTCATACTTCGCAACATCAACAAAGCATACCACAAACTCTAATGAATGTTAGACGATCTTCAAGGATAAGTAGACCTCTAGAAATATTTTCTCCCTCTTTGTATTCTACTTTATTAACTGACGCTGGTGAACCAAAATGTTATGATGAAGCTATGCAAGTGGATACTAAGGTTCAATGGGAGCATGGAATGGAAGAAGAAATGGACTCCTTGCTAAAAAATTAGACTTGGGAATTATGCGAGTTGCCTACAGGTAAAAAGGTTTTACCAAACAAACGGGTTTATAGGCTGAAAGAGGAGGATGGAGGTAAGAAAATATTTAAATCCAGATTAGTTGTAAAGGGATTTGCACAGAAAAAGGGTATTGATTTTGATGAAATTTTTTCTTCAGTTGTTAAAATGACTTCTATTCGTACTGTTTTAATTATTGTGGCTACTGAAGATTTACATTTAGAATACCTTGATGTTACAACAAACTTTCTCCATGGTGATTTGGAAGAGGAAATATACATGGAACAACCACAAGGATTTGAGGTCAAAGGTCAGGAGAAATTGGTGCAGATTGAAGAAAAGTTTATATGGCTTGAAGCAAGCACCTTAGTAATAGTATATTAAATTTGATAGCTTTATGGTTGAGCATAGCTACAGTCATTGTAATTCAGACCATTGTGCTTATTTTAAGAGGTTGGATGATGATAGCTACATTATTTTATGTCTATATGTTGATGATATGCTTGTAGTGGGATCTAACATGGATCACATAAAGGAGTTAAAACAGCAGTTAGCAAGTTCATTTGCTATGAAGGATTTGGGAACAACAAAGAAAATCCTTGGTATGAAGATTACAAGAGATAGAAAAAATAGAAAATTATTTTTATCTCAGGTTGATTATGTTGAAAAGGTGTTGCAAATATTTCATATGGAGAATGCAAAAGTTGTCATCACACCTTTGCCTAGTCATGTCAAATTGACTAAGGATATGTGTCCAAAGACACAAGAGGAGGAAGAAAATATGTCCAAGGTACCATATGCTTCAGCTGTAGGTAGTTTAATGTACGCCATGGTATGCACAAGACCAGATATTGCACATGTTGTAAGAGTTGTTAGCAGGTATATGATTCATCCCAGTGTTGAGCATTGGAATGCGGTAAAATAGATTCTCATGTATTTGAGAGGTACATCCAATAAATGTTTATGTTTTGGGGGCTCTAATACTGATTTAAAGGGCTATGTTGACTCAGATTTGGCAGGGGATATAGATGCTAGGCAGAGTACCACAGGCTACGTATTTACAGTTGGTGGGATAGCAGTGAGATGGATTTATCAGTTGCAAAAGGTGGTTGCTTTATCCACCACGGAGGCAGAGTATGTTGCTGCAATAGAGCCATCAAAGGAGATGATATGGCTGCAACTTTTCATGGAAGAGTTGGGAAAACAACAGGCTAAAAATTACTTGTTTATAGACAGCCAGAGTGCTATACATCTTGCAAAGAATTATTCTTTGCACTCTAAAACCAAACACATACAATTGAGATATCATTTCATTTAGTTAGTGTTGGAGGATGGACAGGTCAAGCTGGAAAAGATACATACAGATGCCAATCCAGTGGATATGTTTATGAAGGCAGTGACAAGGGAGAAGCTAAGCTCCTCTTCAGCTTCGGTTGGCCTTCAAGGTTGAATTCAAGTATAATAGAGCAGTAGGGTCCAAAGTGTTTATTTCCAGTGGGAGCTATAAGTGTAGCAATGTTGTTTAGGATCAGTCTCCGAGTGGGAGATTGTGTTGGTGTGGAGCTTGATCAGTCTCCAAGTGGGAAATTTTTGGTATGTAGTGACTAATCATGCTATAATGTACACTCGACATGTATCCTTGTTGGGGTCCAGGGCCGGGTCGGGCCCCAGGCAGGGGTTCGGAGGCGACAGGCCCTGAGAATTTTTTTTTGCCATTTTTTGCATCGTCAATGAAAAAGGAAAAATCACCGAAAAAGAAAAAAATGACTTTGTAAAACCTAAATTTGGAAGCTTCTAAAAGGCTTGTTATAAGGGGTTGGGATGGGTGTTACAGTATGTCAAAAAATGCGATTATTCGCAAGCTTGTAATAACTTTTTCACTAGATAATAAAATCATTGGATGGTTGCGGTTTTGTGGATGTAGCCCGGATTGGGTGAACCACATTAAATTCTCGATGTTGTCTTGTTTCTGCTATAATTTTTTGTGTTTCATTTCTCTATTTTATTGATCAAATCTGCATTTAATTGTTAGATATTTACCTACTAACCCTAACAATACTTACCTTTTCCTCTCGGTACTCTTTTGACAATAAGTGCTTCCATCTCTTCTATCTCTCTTTCATCTTCTTCAATTCATCTCATTTCTTCTTCATACTTGAATGTCTTTCTAGATGAACTTTCACCCAGATCATATCTTTGTTTATCTCTTCTGGAAGTAGTGGCCTTGAATGTAGATTCTACCTTAGGAAGGGCATCACCAAATTCACTCAACTAAAAGCAGTAAGATTACCAACCAACATATCTCTGGTTACATTTTTTTATAGTTCGGAGCTCCTCAATAGCACTAGCTTTGAATTTGTATGAATCAGGCGAGGATCTAAGCACTTTAGCAACAATCTCTAATTCGTCTATCTTTCCACTAGCACATCTGATACCACACACAAGTTCATTCACTCTTTGCATGAAAGTATTAATGTTCTCATCATCACCCATTCTCAACTTTTCATATTTCCCTTTTAGACTCTGCAACTTAGCAATCCTCACATTAGCATCACCTTCATACAAAGTTTCCAACTTTTTCTAGATCTCATAAGCAGTCTTCAGATCCATAACATTTGTCATCTCAACATCAGTCAAAGCACTCAACAATGCTTCCTTAGCCCAGATATTATACACAACATCTGTAATCTCAACAGTAGTAGTAGGACCATTCTGAGGAATAACATACTTATTACATGTAATTTTCTAGAAGGTTTCATGAATGCATCTTAGATGACACTCCATTCGAGTCTTCCACAAAGAGTAATTTGTTCCATCAAATCTCGAACTATCCTTCTTGTATGTCACCATCCCATATCACCTCAAGCTTTTAAACTTCTTTCCAAGGAACCTGCTCTGATACCAATTGTTCGCAACACAAGGGTAGACAACTGAGAGGGGGAGTGAGTCAGTTGTCCCAGAAATTTAAAAATTATTAACTTTATTAACCTTATTCTCAGATCTAATTAATAACCATGAAAGCATAGATCAACAACACATCAGAAACACACATAACACCAAGATTTTTTTACGTGGAAACCTTGTTAGGGGAAAACCACGGTGGAGGTCAGTCCACAAGATTATACCCTATTAGAACTATAAAGAAATATGAATGGGGAATGCACATGCATTCAAGTGCACTGCCTAGAGCTCATTGCTCAATTAAAACAAGGCTCACAACCCAAAGGAAGACATGTTGTATTACAAAAAGATTTGGATTACATCTATAGGGATTTGAACTAATGAAATAGCATCTGCTAATGCTTGATCATAGTTCTAGTTAAGCACATAAACACTTCTTCACTCTTCTTCACTCTTCTTCACTCTTCTTCACACTCTGCTCTACCTTTGAATGATTAGGACTTTATTCACACATAGCACTCGCACACTTCATGCTTCAAATGGAATAAACAATCACTTATATATATCCGTAATAAGAAATTACAATGCTACAAGTCAGCTCCAATAAAATAATAGAACATTTGTAAATTGTCGGCCCAAATCAATAATAATATTCAATGTGCACCACCAAAGTTAGATACAACATAATGAGGACCCAAATCAACATGCTCAAACAAGGAAAACACTTAAAAAATTACTCCTTGAATATTTGTGACACGCTACAATCACTTAGTCGACCATGAACATGAAAAGCATGAACACACAAGAGAAAATCAACAATCGCAAGAACAATTGATCAATGTAGACGTGCAACACAAATAGAGCACGATCTAAAAAAATCCACAAGCATCATGAATCACTAGAGAAGCATTCGCAACAACTAAACTAACTGAAATCACATCATCTTCAATCAGGAACACCAACTGAAGCAACAAAAAATCTATCAGAATATAAATCTTCTTAACTCGATCAAATCTTCATGCAGATCTCTGAAACTCGATGTGGATAAAATAGATACACTCAGCAACAAACCCTTTAGTCCACAACCTCATCAACGTATAGAACTCACCATTAGACTGAACTTCACTTCACCACTAACAACCTGCAACTCATTCCATTTCAATTTTCTCAATATCCTCGACATATACAACTTCTAATGCATTAATGCTAATAGTGTTGACATCAATGACAACCACATATCCGTAACAAAACCACAACATCCAACATAACTAGATCCTAGTAACCCCTATTTCTTTAGCAAGTAAAAGGCCATGATAGGTTGTTGCTATGTTCAATACATTGTTGAAAGTCAAAGAACAATTATTTTATTTTCTAAGAGGAATTCCTACTAAACTATATTTATAAAAATAGGCTAAATTAATTATGAAAACAAAAATTGGGATATTGAATCAAATAGGTAGCTAGGAAAAGGATATGTCTCTTTTACGTTTAAGGTTGTTGAGAATGTTCAAGAAATTTCCTCAAAATCTTACTATTACCCTTTTTTTATTTTAATTGTTTTAGATAAATCATTTGAATTCTTATGTGAAATTACTTAAATCTATTTTTTAGCATTTTCATTAGTAGTTATGTGAACATTATGATTAGTTTACAATGATCTTGCACTAGCCCATAAATTTTAAAATTTTATAGTCATAGGGAAGATAAAAATTTCAAGCATTCTTACTAGCCCACCACTTTTTTATTTGATGAGGTGGACAATATAAACACAATTATGTCCATCAAGAGATTAGTAGTATTCATTATAATAAACTATTTTTAGGTTACACATGACATAAAAGAGAAACTGGTTGAGGTGGGAGATGTCTTTAGTGCTTATATATCCCTCTTATTACTTTCCACATCATTATTCTTATTCTTTCTTTTCTTGAATTTATGCTTATGTGTCCATGTTCCTAGCTAGTATGTGGATGACATAAAGACAAATTTAGTGGTGTATGTTGAAACAAGGAACTTTGAAAATGTGCTTTGTTATTTTTCTTTTTACTTATACCAAATATCTTATGACTTTCTTTTCCTATTCATCCATTTAGCTTCTATGTCTATATACTTTAGCCCCTCTGACTATGCTAGGTTTGTTGGAGATCTTATTTTCATTTCATCTTCTCTAATATTTTTAATCTTTATCTTCGCACTTGGGGGGAATATTTCCTATGTTACTCCTATATTTAAACTTTACACTAAATCTATGGTGTCGCATGTGCTAGTTTTTCAACATGCCTTCTTACACTCTCATGTCATCTCATGTCCATATTCAAATAGCTATATAAGTACACTAGGGGAATTATATCTTACTCATTTTTATCTAAATGTGTGCTTGCATATCTATCATATGTTACCACTAAGGACTTATTTCCTTGCTTCAAATAATGTCTGATTATGCTCTTGGATGCTACAATGGAGCATATACCTAGCCTATTGTACTATGTTCTATAATAGGTATTTTTGGCCATTGTTGGTTGCATCACCATATTCATTCACCCATGTTAAAGGATAGCATTCTATTCCTTCACACTTATCTCGAGCCAATTTATTTAACATGCTTATGAATTAAGATGTTTTATCTACTTACTACATGACACATTTATTACAACCATTGCTTTACATGATTTACATAATTACATGTTTAGCTTACATTTATATTTTAGTTGCTATTTTTCACTGGTTGAGTGAACCTTAGATCTAATGGATGCAATGAATTGAATTAGCGGCATATATTTTTTACTATCACTCTACTTATATAGAGATTCATCACTATTCAAGAAGGTCATTATCACATGACATAGTTACACCCACCATATCATATTATGCTATGGCCACCACATATGGTAGAACATCATACTAGTTTCCATCTAGGAATTTTTTTCTAACCCTATTCTTTTCTTCTTCACAATCTAATGCAAGAGCATCAAGGGTGTAAAAGCAATCTTGTATCAACCAAAAAAAAATGTTGCTTCTTTTCAATAAGGGCTAAATTTGGTAAGTTGCTATTTTTAGTAAGTCTATATTTATGCATGTATGGGCACAAAATCTTACAAAAACCTCCAAAATGGTAAATTGAAGCCAATGGTGAAGAAATCACTTCAATATCATTTGGCATTTAAGAGATATTAAATTTCAATTTATGAAAATCTTATTAAAATCTTCAAAGTCAATTTTTAGGCACTTAGAGGCTCCAGATGGGCTTGAAAATTGGAAAAAAAATGAAAGTGGTCTATTAGTAGGTACCACTTTCTAGGGATGTGCCTTCTCGAGAAATTTTCAAAAATATATTATAATTGAAAATCCAATAATTGGATCAAAAGTTATGGCCTTGCGAAGTTGTGCTACCAAAAATTAATAAAATTTCAAAATATCTTCTTGAGGAAGTTACACTTTCCAAAATATTATAGGGCGGTTACACCTTCCAAATAAAGGATGTGAATGGGGTTATAGAAGAGGGGTAGAGTAGAGTAGATTGTGGCTCCAATTTGCAAATTTGCAGATTTATGTAATCAAAAGCCCATATGATATCAATTGTAATGATGTAATTTCATTTTCATTTCAATGATAATAGAAAACATTTGCTTCCTTCCTGCATTTTGTTTGTGTAATTCTTCGTTGTTGTTGTTGGTTTCATATTGTAAGGGGAGTACCCTTCATCATCATCTTCTTCTTATCATTGTGATTAAGGTGTCCTTAGATGGTTAGGTATTAGAAATTTTCCATGCCTTCCTTAGACTATTTTTCCTATTTGTGACACTTAGTTTCCTACCAAGAAGAAGAAAATGAGGAAGCTACTATTAACTTGGCTAAGAATCCTTTCTTGATAGTTAAAATATTCTTATTGTCTATAAAAATCCAAATGATCACAATCCTTGACCAATTCCTAGTATTTTATCTTTTTCTACTTAATGATCCTATTTCTTGTTTCTCTGTTTAGATTTGTTGAGTAAACCTCTACCTTGCATAGACTTTTAAAATATGACATTGTCAAACTACTTTATTTATTAATATACATATTATAATTTTTTTTTAATAACAATATTTAAAATTACTTTTAAAAATATGTATTTTCATCATTTATATTTTTTAATTTTTAACATTTAATTGTTTAAATATCACTTTCACAACCATACGTAAAACTTATTTTTCCTTATAAATAATCTTTCAATTCAAAGACCAATTAAAA
This sequence comes from Sequoia sempervirens, assembly GCA_007258455.2. NCBI lineage: Eukaryota > Viridiplantae > Streptophyta > Pinopsida > Cupressales > Cupressaceae > Sequoia > Sequoia sempervirens. The sequence continues at coordinate 170,103,562 of VDFB02000017.1, forward strand.
TATCTATTAGGTACATAACCCACTTAATTATTGCACATCAAAGAAAATGAAAGATGACTGATTTATTATTTAATGACCCTATTTCTTATTTCTTTGTTTATTGCACAAACTTTTAAAATATGACATTGTCAAACTACTTCATTTATTAATATACATATTATAGTTTTTATTTTATAAAAAATATTTAAAATTACTAAAAAATATTTATTTTTATCATTTACATTTTTTTAATTTTTAACATTTAATTATTTAAATATCATTGTCACAACTATATAAAAAACTTATTTTTCCTTATAAATAATCTTTCAATTCAAATTCAATGACCAATTAAAATCTTTATTACATAAACCACTCAATTACCAATAAAATTTTAGTGGCTTATCACTTTTATTTAAAAATAAAAAATAAAATTTATTGCACAGTAAAGAAAATGGAACAACCATTTCTTTCATGGGACCAACTTTTTTTTCCGGATTAATTATCTATCCTCATTGTTTTATTTTCTCCAGTCAAGGATGACTGATTTATTATTAAATTGCAAATTGGGGAGAATCTTATCATGTCCTGTCTTTGCTATTGTCCAAACTGTAGCGACAAAAAAGTAGCATCTTTAGACCAGGTCCTTTATGCTACGTAATGTTTACCCGCTAAAAACATAAAATCTGAAATTAAAATAAACTAAATTTAAGAAAAGATTATTTTTCCTTAAAACTAGGCCTTGAATTAGAAGGCTTATTTTATCTAACAGAAAGACGACTTATTTATTCGTAAATTTCAGAAATGCGGAAAAGTTTATCAGCTAGATTCTCTGCTATTCCACCAATCGTTATCTAAACTGGAGCGCCGGCACATACAACAAAATAACATAAATAAAGATATTTTATTATTAATAACATAGTATGAATTTAAAAGATTTCCACATTACGTTAATAACAAAAATCTCACACCTATTTCTTGGAATCAATTATGTTTAAACATTTACATATATTTATTATTTTGATTATATATACTTTATATAAAATTTATATTATTATTATATTTTATAATTTATTTTATTATTTAATATTTATAATATTAAATATAATTATATTATATATAATTCAATATATATTATTTTAAAAATTATTAAATATTAAATTATTTATATTTAATAGTTTTTATTAGAAAATATAATGTATAATTATAATATAATTATAGCATTATTTTCACAATGAATATACATTATATTTTTACTATTTAGTATGATAATAATATTTTATATAATTTATATTATTAGTTCCTACGAGGGACTATAAGCATCCCCAGATCTTAACTAGTTATGAATAATTCTCTTTTTAACCAATGAGAGTTGGAGTAATTTTTCTATTTGAATTTTTTTTAATATATTATCAATGTATACATGCCAATTATATAACAAAACATATTTCAAAATTCAATTCTCTTCAATTTAATTGGTGGAAAAATTTCACCCAATATAAGCTTCCATTACTTCCATTTTGAAAATTTAATTACACTATAATGATAAATTACTTTTCATTAAATTACACTATAACAATAAAATACTTTTAATTAAATTACTTACTAATTACCCCTTCCATTGGTATGTAACATTTATTTACTAATTTCCTTTGCATTAATTACTATTTTTAATTACGTTTAATACTAAATTGATTTGTAGCATAAATTTAATTGAGCTAATTCTTTCAAAATATTAATACTAATTACTCAAAAAAATTACTTTTTAATATAAATTTAATTAATTATTATTTTAAAATAAATGAATGCCTTGTAAATTATTTTTATATCATAATTTAAATAAATTAATACTAATCACCTCCCCTTGTCATTTAATACCAATTACCCCCTAAATTCTAAAACAACACTTATTACTTGATTTTAAACTAACATTTTTTATTTTTCAACATATATTTAAACTAACAAATTTTCAATTGCTTTGAAATTTGAACTAACTCTAATTACTAACATACCTTTTGCATAACACCATCTTTAATTAGATGAACATTTTATTTGCTCTGCTCCCGCTCTGCTATGCTCCCACCCTGCAATTTCAAATTTCTTCCATGCCTGTAGGTTCGGGGGAGACCTCTGTCTCTCCCTAGCCTGACCCTTCGTCAGTTTCGGATAAGATTCCCTCACATGCACTTTCTGGGGATGTGGGGTTTGTCTTGGGCAACCCCAATGCTCTTGCTAAATCTCCACCTTGTGGGGACAATGGGGGCCACTTGGGGGCTGGCTCTCTCATGACTAGCTGGAAAGATATCCTTTCAGGGTCTAGAAATACTGCCTTTGAGTCTGTTGGTCCTGAGGTTTCCCTTACAGATGAAGGCACTGAGCTTTTCCTTCTTAATGATGTGATGGAGGAGGTTGCTAGTTTGCTTCACTTGGCCTTGGTGGGAAGATTCTTAGCTTTTCGCCCAACGATTGATATGGTTAGTAGATGGGTTAATGGTAAATGGTTGCTGAAGGGCAACATGTCTGTCTTGGCAATGCCTGGTGGTCTTTTCCTGTTTAAGTTCAACACTGAGGAGGACTTGGTCCTTGTCCTCTTTGGTACTTAGGCCTATGGAAAACATTTTCTTTCCTGGCTAAATGGAGACCAGGTTTCGACCCCTCAGCGGATCTTACCCATTTGGCCCTTGTTTGGGTTTGTTTGCCTGGCCTCTCGCTAGAATTCTGGGATAAAAGGATTTTTTGATGGATTGGGAACTCCTTTGGTAGTTTCATGGCGGCGGACATGGTCACTTTGGAAAAATCCAGGTTGGTGTTTTCCCATTTTTGTGTTAATGTCTCCATTAATAAAGCTCTTCCCAACTTTATCATTCTTAAATCTAAATGGGGGAAGTGGACTCAAGCTCTTGTTTATGAGAATGCCACCCTGTTCTATCAGAAGTGTGGCAAATAGGGTCATGTTATTTCTGACTGCAAGAAGGTTGTTATGAAGGATGCTCCGCTGAAGGATAAAAATCCTTCTAGCCCTTCGATGTTATAGGATAAACTGCTTGACCCAAGCACTAGCGGGGTTGGTGATCCGTTAAAATCAGGTGAGTTAGATGACTACCCCTTCACAGATGGCTTGAATGAACTTCTGAAATCTCCTGTTTCGGGGGAAAAGATAGAAACTAATTTGAAAATAAGCTGCTCTAAAGGGCTGGAAAAGGGTGAATTCTCTTCGCGATTGGATGCGAATTTGGTGTCTAGCTTTTGTGTCCATCTAGGGAAGGAAACTTCTAGGTCCTCTCCTATGTCTGATATGTGTCTGGATTCTACCGTGAAGAAGCTGGATGTCGATAGTGCTGACAATCCTGGATGTGAGACCATGGTGGATGTCTTGGATACTTCTTAGTGTTTCGAGGGTACATTATTTTCTCCCCCCTCTAAGTTAGTTCTGACTAAGTCACGTATTCCCACTCCTCAACCAGCTACTATGGAGGACTGCTCTATGGAGGTAACAAAGTCTTTTATTCTCTCCTCGAGCTCTAAATTGACAGCCCAGTCAGAGGGTGATAAATTGGAGGACTAGCAGAACCCAAAAAGGAAAATGAGGAATAAGAAAGTGGATGTTGGAATGGAAAGTAGAGTTGGAAGACCTTTAAAGAGACTGTCTAGGCACAAAGCCACAACTATGGATATTGCCAGTAGTAGGCAATCTACCCTTGATTCAGCTCACAAAGGAAAGAAATGAAGTTCCTTTCATGCAACATGAGAGGACTAAACAGTCCTCTAAAAAAATGTGCCTTAAGGAAATATATTATTGATAGGAAGATAGATGTCTTGCTGCACCAGGAAGTCAAAATGACCTACCAGTCATTTTCCTCTACCATCAATAAAATTTGCCTGGGATCTGCCTTCTTTTATAGCAAGGCGGATGGTGATTCGGGAGGTGTTGCTACCTTGTGGAATCCTACTAAAGTTTTGGGCGAAGAATTTTCCTTTTCTCAGAATTATCTTGATGTGACTCTTAAAACTAACAATCTCACCTAGCATTTGTTTAATATCTATGTGCCGAATTCTAGAGGTGGAAGCAAGAAGATGTGGGAGGAAGTGTCATACTTAATAATGAGTAACAACAGTGTGTGGTTTATGGTGGTTGGAGACTTTAATTCCCCCCTTTTTCCTTTGGAGAAGCTGGGTGGCTTGACAGACTATAGTGATAGTATGAATGATCTGGCTGAATTCATTAACATTTCTTGTTTGTTTGACTTGGAGTTAAAGGGAAATCCTTTTACGTGGTGGAACAATAGGAAGGGCATTCAACTTATTCAAGTTCGGCAGGATAGGGTCCTTGTCTCAGCTGGCTGGGATCTTGGATGCAATGCCTCCCTTACCTCCCTCCCCAGGACTATCTCTGATCATAATCCTATCATCCTTCAGTGGTCTGACAAACCATTTTTGGGCCCACACCCTTTTAGATTTGAGATAATGCGGATGTCTCACCAAGATTTTAGAAAATTTATTGAGAATTGGTGGAGCCACCTTGTTCAAGGCTCGGCTATGTATAGAATATCCCAAAAACTTGAACTTATTAGGAAAGAAGCCAAAGGTTGGTCCAAGGTGACTTTCGGTAACTTTTTCAAAACTAAGAAGATGATCAAGGACAAGCTTGAGGGGTTCCAAAATATTATGGCCTTGGGCCATTCTCAACAACCTGTTCATGTTGAAGAAGAAAACTAGAGAAAAAAGTGGAAGGATATTTTAAGTAAAGAAGAAATATATTGGAAGCAAAGATCAAGAGTCCAATGCAAGGAGGGTGATAGGAACTCTTCCTTTTTCCATAGGATGGCCAGTAGACATAAAAAGAGGAATACCATTAAGTGTTTGATGAATGATTCTAATCAGGAAGTCAAGGAGGCTGACAAAATTGGAGAGGTTGTTGAACAGTACTTTAGACAGATCTACTCTAATACTGGCATTCCCCCCTCTAATGAACTTTAGGTGAGGCTCTTGGGTCACCTCCCACATGGTATCAGTGAGTTTGACAATTGTCAACGCTGTGCCCCTGTGACCGAGGAAGAGGTTCAGACTGTTGTGTTTGCTATGGGAGCCTATAAGGCCCCAGGACTGGATGGTTTCCCTCCAGCCTTCTTTCAAGAATATTGGGACATTGTCAGCTATGATATTACTATGGTTGTTAAAGATTTCTTTAGGACTGGTAAATTGTTAAAGAAATTAAACAATACTTTTATTGTGCTTGTTCCTAAAGTGTAGGATCCAATACACATGACTGACTTCAGACCTATAAGTCTTTGTAACACTATCTACAAGATTTTTTCCAAATTCCTTGTCAACCGATTGAAGCCATTATTAGAAAAAATTATCAATAGATGTTAGAATGGGTTTGTGTCAAGCAGACAAATCTTGGATGCTCCTATTATGACTCATGAAATAATTCATTCTATGGAGAAAAGTAAGAACCAAGGTGTGGCTTTTAAACTTGACATTTCCAAAGCCTATGATAGGGTCAGATGGAAATTTTTGTATTCTATCATAGTTTGGCTTTAATGATAGATTGATTGGTATCATTAGGGAGTGTGTGGAATCTATTCAGTATTTGGTGCTTGTCAATGGGATCCCCTAGGGTTCCTTTAAACCCGATAAAGGTCTTAGGCAGGGGGATCCCCTCTCTCCCTACCTATTCATCATGGTGGTTGAGGTTTTGGGTAGGAATTTTCTTTCCTTGCTCAACTTAGGGAAAATTCAGGGGATTAGAGCTGCCTCCACCCTTCCTCCCTCCGTTCTCCAACAGTTTGTTGATGATACATTTCTTTTTGGAAATTCCTCTGTGATTGAAGCCAGAGAATGGAAATGCCTCCTACAAGATTATGCTTGTGCTTTTGGCTAATGTATAAATTATAACAAAAGAAGTGTCTATTTCTTCAACCAGAGAGTTGATCTCCAAGCTAAGATTTTATCCATCCTGGGTTGCCTTAGTGCTTCTCTTCTGGGTATCTACCTAGGCCTACTGCTTACTATTAAGGAGGTGTCACACAACTTTTGGAATGGTATTCTGGAGAGAATGCAAAAGAAACTTGCTGGTTGGAAAGGCCAACTTCTTAGTAATGTTGGTAAACTCCAACTTCTTAAGGCCTCCCTTCAAGGAATTCTATCTACTTTCTCTCTCTCTTTAGGATTTCAGGCTCCATGGTTGAAAAGTTGGAAAGAATTCAAAGATCCTTTCTATGGACAAGAATGGAGGAAAAGAAAAGACTAGCCTTGGTGAATTGGAACACTATCTATCACCCCAAATGTCAAGGGGGCCTAGGGATCAGGAAGATTACTAATTTCAACAAAGCCCTTATTGCCAAGATTGGCTGGAGTTTGGTACAGGAAAGGGCAGAATGGTGTAATATAATGAAGGATAAATACCTTAATCAGAGAAATTTTTTTAGAGCTTTGGACCTGATTGATCTTCCTTCAGGCTCTAAGATTTGGAACAATATCCTTAAGAGTAGGTCCCTCTTGAAGGAAGGGGTCAGATGGAAAATTGATAATGGGAGATAAATTAGGTTCTGGGAGGACAACTAGATTGGGAGCAGACCTCTTGCTGACAATCACTTTAATATATTGAGGGAACACGCTAAAGATCTCATTGGTACTTATATTTCTGAGTATACCTCACCCAGAGCTAGATGGAAAACTTTGAAGTTGTCTTTCTTACATTGGCCTAACCTTTTGCCAAAGGTTACAAAGCTTCAAGAGCTTTTGAATACGGTTAGACTCCCTCTATTTCCTAAGGAGGACAAAATTTTTTGGTCAAAGAATCACATTGGGGAGTTCATTGTTAAGTCTGCTTATCTGTTGCTTCTCAGGTTTGGCAGTGATGAGCAGTGCTAGAGGAAGGTGTGGATTCATCAGCTCATCTCTAAAATAAACTTCTTTTGGTGGACCTACATCCATGGGAAAATTTTAACTATTGATAACCTTGTTAAGAGGGGCTTTCAATTCCCTAATTGGTGTACTCTTTGCAGAAGAGAAGAAGAAACCATCTCCCATCTTTTTATTCACTGCCAGTTTGCTACCCTGGTTTGGCAGAATGTTTTACAAAGATTGAACATCTCTTGGGTTTTTAATAGAGATATCCACCAATTCATCTTAAATTGGAAATGCCACTCTAATCATCCATTAATTAAACTGCTCTGGCAACTTATTCCACCCCACATTTGCTGGTGCCTATGGAAAGAAAGGAATAACAGGATTTTCAGAGAAAAGGAAAACAATGTGGAAGGTCTGCTGATAATCCTTAATAAGCTTCTCTTGGATAATATCTCAACATGTAAATGGAAGATGCCTACTAATCCCCTGACTACTTGGGATAGAAACATTGCTACCATCTGTAATTTTCCTAATGAGGTCCTGAGATTTGACAACTCCAAACCAATCATCAGGAAGCATACTAGATGGAGAAACCCTAAACTGCCCTAGGTTAAGCTTAACTTTGATGGGGTGGCTAGGGGAGGGATGTCAGCTGCTGGAGGTATAATTAGGGATCATACTAGCAGCTTGGTAGTTTCCTATGCAGGGAAATTGAATGATCATACTAGTAACCAGGCTGAAGGCATGGCTCTCCTCTAGGGTCTTAAGATTGCGCTGTCACTCGGTGTCAAGAATTTGGAAATCAAAAGTGACTCAATGCTAATTGTGGAAGCGAGTAGAGGTAAGATGAAGGTGGGATGGTCTCTAAAAGGTATTCTGGAGGACATTTTCCCTCTCCTAAATGCTCTTCATGACTTTTCTATCCAGCATGTCTTCAGAGAAGGAAATGTGACTGCTGACAGCTTGGCGGCGGTGGGTCTTGATACTGAAGGGCTTCGGTGTTGGGAAAAAGAGGTTTCTTTGCCCCCCTTGGCTCTAGTGTGTTTAAAGGAAGATCTCAAACATCTAAATGTTGAGTCCTAGATGGTGCTTACTTATTTTAGTTGGGCTCCTTCTTTGGTTAGAATCTTTGGCAGGAGCTGGCTTTTGAATAATTGGTTGTTATGTGAGGTGATGGATATCATATGTTTGTTTGATGGCTTGTACGACCTCTTGGGGGCTGATGATATGGTGAATCTTTCTAACCTTACTGACCGATGGATTCATCATTTTTTGAACCCCCTAAATTTTTGTGTTCAACTTTTTAAGCTTGTGGATTTCATGAGATTTTTTGAGATGACTAAGTACTACGCTGATATCATTCCCTTACATGCTATGGGTGATTCGTACGAGGGAGCTATTGCCCTTGTGTGGGTTGCGAGATGTGACATTTATTGCCTCTATTTTTGACTTTTTTGGTCCCTTTTCATCAGCCTTTTCCCTTTCGATGCTTCTAGAATTGACTACCAACTCTTCTACCCTAGTTCCCTTGTTCTGGTAGTCGGCGTCTTTGGTGTGGGATCTATGGGTGGGGACATAGTGCGTGTGGAGCTGGACAGATGTGACGAGTGGAAGGCGGATGCCACTATTTGGCACATCTGCAAAGAGGGTGGAATTGCGCAGTATATGGAGGCCATGACTGGTCACGATGAGGGCTTGTCTAATAAGTTTTTCACCTCCTGGAATGAGGGTAGGGTCACCATTGGTGGCATTTCCTTCAAATTTTCTGAGGAGGTTATTGCTAGAGTTACGGGGCTCCTGAATAGTGGCTGAAATTGGAAGAAAACTACGAAAGTGTCAGACTAGATTAGTCTGAATCAGTTTTTTCACGGCGAAGAGAAACCTATCGAGTTGTGGGGTGGCTTTGACTATGAGGCGCTGTTGGAGCCATGGGATAGAGTTTGTTTGGTGATCATGAAATATTTCACGCTGGAAGGAAGGTATGGGGTCTACTATTATTACCACTTTAATTTTTTCAACCACCTTAGGAATCATCTGCATATTTCCATTCCATTTTTCCTGTATCATCCTCTTGATAGCACTGTTGCGGAGTTTAATGAAGCCTCTATCTCTGAAAATAATTATACTATCCTTCACCAGGGCCTTATGTCTAGGTTCTATCATTTCCATATGGTGCTTTACCCTGCTTGGCCTATCACTATGCAAGAAGTCTCATCTCTCCCTACTCTTGACAAAACCTCGGTTTCCTCTACTCCCCCCTCTATTAGTATTTTGGACATGCTGGGCTCGAGTAAGAAAAAATGCCTAAAAAATCCTCCCTTGAAAGCCCATCCCCATGGCACTTCCCCTGGCAAGGGCTTGGGGGATACGGGTAGGGAAAAAAAGTGGCTTGCCCCTACCCCGCGCCCTAAGGCTAAAGCCTCTAAGAAAACTAAATTCTGCCTCCATCAAATTGATTCTGACATCGAGATCACTGAAGAAGCTAACACCCCTCGTAGATCTCATAGACTGGTTCTTAAGCAAGACAAGGTGGGAAGTCTTAAGGAAGCTTCAGATTCAGATAAGGATAATGGGAGTGACAGTGAAAGTCAGGAGGAAATGGCGGCGGGTGGGGAAGGCCAGTTTGTGTCGGTGAACAACGCATCCCATGTGTCTGAAAGCTTGAAGAAGGGCCTTTCCGGTGATAATGTGATGGAAATTACCCCCCGGTCCTCTGATGCGAATAAAGGAAAAGCCCCCTTGCAGGAAGAAGTTGGCAAGCTAAAGGGGAGATTGGAGAGGTTGGAAAAAAAGGTCCAGGAGGTGTCTCAATTTTCCCTGAGGGTCATGCATAGGTTGGCCACCAGTCTTTGCTTGTTGCAGAAGGACAAGTTCGCGGATGATGCTAAAGATGATGCTGGTTTCAAGGAGCTGCTCGAGTTCCTCACGACAGATTGGGCGACGACTATTTAGGATATGTCTGGCAAGAAGGAAAAGAATTAGGCTGTTGGGCCTTTTTGTTCTTGTTTATTTCTATGTCTTGTTGATTGTTAATACTGCTGAATTGGTTGGACCCCTGGGGGTCTTCGGACTTATTTGGCTGGTTTCATGCTTGCATGAAGAAATTTTTTATCCTACAGTTACTGTTACTTTTTGTTTTTTGATGATGTGCTATGGGTGATGGCTTTCTCTCTACTGTCACTGTGTTGTTAATCATTTAAATCAATCACAAATTTTATCATATTTGTTTTAGAAATAATTCACCTTCTATTTACAACTTATATTAATTACTATATGTTAGTTTGTGAAATAAAAATTGTTAACTAATTAATAATTAATAAGGAAATAAATAACTTTACTTTATTAATTAAATAAATAGTTTAAATTTAAATATTTTTTTCTTATCATTTAAATTAAAAAAATCACTCATATATTTTTTAATTTATATTTAATTTTCTAAATATCTATCTATATTTGATTTAAAAATTATTTAGTTTTAACCTAGTTTAAATTTTCATATCCAATTTAAATGTTTATATTAAATATTTTATTTATTTTATATATATAATAAATTAAAATATTTTTAAACACTTTTTTATATATTTTATTTTATATTATGATTTTCTTTAAAAAAATAACTATTAATTAACAATAAAATTAAAATTTTATTAATTTTTTTAAAGTAACAATTTTCTACACTACAAAAGAATAAGAGATATGAGAGATAATGGGCATGAGTATGCCTAGAAATAGGAATGTATTCCCTAGTAGATAGGATTATGGGTTCAATAAATGAATTATCATATAAAGTGGCAAGAAATGAGAATAAATTTCTTCCTAATAATTTTTCATCTACTTTAATGACGGTAAAAACTTGCATAACAGACCTATCATCATAACTAGTCCAAAATATTCTAGTAGCATGACAAGAAAATGGTTTCCAAGTAAAGGTACTTCAAACCACAAGATAAGATAACTTTGAGGAAAATGGAAATCATGAAAGGAATGATAGATTTGAGAAAAAAAAGGAAAGGATTGTAAGTTTGATCTTTTATAGCTTAGGTCATATGAAGTTGCAATGAAGTATGGTCACATTATTTACTATCTCAAGGATTTGGTAAGAAAGTTGGTGGAGCTACTCATTCATGGTTGAAATTTAAAGTATTACTTCATGTTAGTAATGGTGATCAACCTTGCATATATTGTGTATTTTGTTTCCTTGCGTAGTTGTAACTTCTATTAATTAGGATGAATTGCGCTAATCCTAGTCCCTTCTTTATGTCCTTTGTGATATGATCTCAAATATTTTTATTCACAGTGTGTCTTCAAGAGACACGTCCCAACTAGAACCACAATTGGTAATCAATACAATGATGTCACATTTTTCTTGAGTCCCACCTCCATTGAGAAATTTTTAGTTGGATCCCCTATCTTAAATTTCATCTAATGATGTTCCTTCAAAGTGATTCACTTCTAACATATTTAGTAAAAAAAATTGTGGTTATTTTTGTGGTCAACACCTTGTAATATGGCCCTTTCTTAGATGATTTTAGGATATTTGGGGTTTTTGAAATTTTTAGGGACATTAGAACATGTTTGTTGTTCCCTAGTTCCTCCAATTCCTCAAGTCTTTGAAAAAGTGAAAAACATGTTTCAAATTGGGTTTAATATTTTTGGAGGTCATATTATGATTTTATGAGGGTGGTTGTGTGAGAAAATTCAAGTTATACATGTGTGTTTGGTGTTTGGGAGCTCTTTGTCTCCTTTCTTGTGTTTCAAATTTTTAGGGAACTTTGGAACTTTTTCTCTTGATATTGGTATTTTAAGCTCCCCCAAAACTCTAAAAATAGGCATCCTTTGCATTATTTCCCCTTAGTTTCAAATTTCTAAACTTCCATATAGCCCCAAGACCCCAAGTCCCTTTTGTCCCAAGACCCCCCAATCCCCAATCCTTCCCAAACCCCTATCCCCACTCTCTTCCCTCACCCAACACCCATTCATTTCCTAGACCCCAAAGTTTTTTTTGTTATGGGAACCTTTGCAGAAAGATTAAAGGTTCTATTTTTTCTTGAAACCTCAAAACCTTGAACCCTAAACTCCCAATTCTTGTTCCCTTTCGAGTCTTAACCCTTGACATCTATTCCCTTCAAACTAAAGAATTTTGAAGGAACTAGTAACCTTTAAACTTTGTGAAAATCCCCAACCTCACCTTGCATCCTAAACCCTAACTCTTCTTCCTTACATTCCTCTTTCCTTTTGACCCCATAAAATTTACAACTCTCGTAGTATTTTAGGACTTTAGTGCACCCTTACATCTTGTTTCATCACCCTATTTTATATAACTATAATTTTAGTTTTTTTAGAATGTAGTCACTGTTTCGAGTGTTATATCATGTTTCAAGAACTATGCTATGAATCTTCTCCTAATGTTATGAAATCCTTGCAGTTCGATCTGCATTGGTGGATCTTATTACATTCATGCCAACAAAACCTGAGGGAGCTATTGGGTCACTTGATTACAGTAAGAAAGGAGTACTCTTTCCATTAAGTCCTGTGTTCATCCACCAAAGTTTGGGAACAGAGACCGATAGAAACTAATTAATAAGGTTTGTTTTAATGCATTTTGAATTTAACATTTGATCTTAATTCAATGTTTTTGCAATTCATGTTTATGGATTTGCATATAATTTAGGACAACCTCTACTTCTTTGTTCTAATGGCTTAACTATTTTCTTGCATTATAGATTCATGAATATATGTTGAAAAAGACAACTCTCGCACCCGAACTTAATCCTTTGACAAGCAACCAAGATGTGTCACAACCTGCAACACCTAAGGTTGAAGACTAGGAAAATACAATTATAGTGACATCTGTAGAACATTTACAAGTACAAGAGATGCACATGAATCACCTACATAACCAAGAGTTCCATCAATCTATGCAGTTCATGAAGTTGAAAAATCTTTCCTTAGAAACAATAGTCAAAGAACGTTTTTACATTAGATCCCTTGAATTTTTGAACTGCTTTATTACAGTCACACTTCTATAGCGAGCAATCCCAATGATTCAGGGGAGAGACTTGAACCATGTTGTTGCCATGGTCATGCTCTAGTATTAGCACTCAGTTACACACTATATGAATATCAAACAAAATTGGTTGATCTCCTCCTTGAGACTGCATTGTGACTTAGTATTAAACATATACAACAGTATGTAACTCCATTTTTATTAATGAAATTTAATGTTTTACCTTCTTAGAAGCTACTTTATTAAGTGTGGTGTGGTGATTGATGAATGTTCTTGTGAGTTTTGGTAACTCCTTTAATGTTTGTCTCATTTTAGCACCTTTAGGTAGAATAAATATATATTCATGTAGGTTGTAAGTTGTGTGATGGGTCAAATAGCTATTTTACTCGTGAAAGAATTTCTTTCCTTTAAAAGTGTTAAGAGAACCAAGCCTCCTTGTGAAACACTTATGCATTAATATATTACAATATCTAAGTTGTGTCAAGTTAAGCTGAGATTTTGATGAAATTGTGTGTGAAAGCAGTTGTATAGGTGTGAGAAATCAAATTACCATAGGGGTTTAGTTTTATTTTCATGTTTCTTTCTCCCCTTTTCCTAGCAAGGAATAGTGTAGGTGACACCAAAAGGGGAGCCAACCCATAATTTGGAGGTCTACTTTCACAATAGGATACCCACGGCCTAAAAGTAGTCCCATGTTGCTCCAAATTTGCTGAGTTTTCCACAACTTGGCAGAGGGGTGCAAATTTGGATAGTTAAACTACTCTTGAAGTATAGTAATTTATGTTCACTATTGCTTGATCTTGCTTGTTCCATTTTTGCTAATTAATATTGTGAAAATATTATGTATTTATATGCAATTGATCTAATTTCCCAAAAAATAAATCCCGATGGCCAACAATCAGGATTTGAATTTCAAATAATAAATTACAAAATACCAACATGTTAAATTTGGGGCCATTTTAAGAGGACAAGGGCACCAAGGGTGCCCTAGTTCAGATCCACTTTTTCAAGATCCAAAGTGTCAAGGGAAAAATATTAAATGCATACTTTGATTTTACATATTTGATTTTTCAATAAATGATAAATGGGCCATGGAATGCATGATTTTGGCAATTAGGTGTATAGTTAGGTCCAAGAATATAAGAGGGAGAAAAATCTAATGATAAATTATCAAGGGTGACAATTTATGATGCTATATAATTAAAGGATTTCTAAATGACTATCACCATAAAAATACAACAAAATAAGGATCTATCACAAGATCTTATTAAACCAACAAAGAATACACATAGTAAAATCATAACTTCTTGCAATCCATTTCTAACATAGGCTCGATGAATTAACATTATTCCATTTGATCATAATCAATAATATTGAGGAGTTGTTGAGATTTATCCTGGTCTAAATCTCCCCATTTAGAGGCATTCCAACTAATTATATCCCTTTAGAGGTCCATTTGTCCATAAAATTAGCCAACCTATTCCTCTATCTAGGAACATGGCAAAGGATATGAACTAAAATTTTGTAGTTAGACATTGAATCTACTCGATGATCAATTTCAATCTCCAAGAATCCTCTTGTAAATTCTTTTTGTTCAGGAGTGAGACAAGAATCATGGAGTCACTTTCAGAGATAACTCTTCTCCAACCCTTTTCATAAGTAATACTAATAATTTTTTTTTACATACACTATGTTTTAATTATTGATAGATATAGAAGCTAAAAATTAAATAATATCCAAATCTTGTCTTCATTTTCAAATCCAAAAGATACATCACATTTTAGGCTTCACTAATTTTAGGGTTAAAATCTTTTTTCTTTCGAATTTTATTTTTTTACTAAGTTAGGTTTAGATGATTATTTTATAAGTTATAATAAACAATTCATAAATAGTTTCACCAAAATATGTTTCACACCAATCATGTGCCTTCTACTCTTTCTTTCTTAGAATTAGGTTGACAAAAATTGTGTCTAATTTTTTTCTAAAAAAATTAGTAGTACCTCATAGAAATATTTAGTTTTCAAAAAATGTAGTAGTGCATAACTACACTAAATTTCCTCAAAATCTTATTATTACCCTTTTTATTTTAATTGTTTTAGATAAATCATTTGAATTCTTATGTGAAATTAATTAAATCTAATTTTTATCATTTTTATTAGAAGTTATGCAAACATTATGATTAGTTCATGATGATATTGCACTAGCCCATAAAGTTTAAAAGTAATAGTCACAACCTGAAGATAAAAATTTCAAGCATTCTTACTAGCCCACCACTTTTTTATTTGATGAGGTGGAGAATATGAACACAATTTATGTCCATCAAGAGATTAGTAGTATTCATTACAAGAAACTATTCTGAGGTTACACGTGACATACAAGAGAAACTGGTTGATGTCGTAGATGTCTTCAATGCTTTATATCCTTATTTATCCTTTTTATTACTTTCTACATCATTATTCTTTTTCTTTATTTTCTTGAATTTATGTTTATGTGCCCATGTTCCTAGCTAGTATGTGGATGACATAAAGATAACTTTAGTGGTGTATGTTGACACAAGGGACTTTGAAAATGTGTTTTGTTATATTTCCTTTTACTTATACCACATATCTTGTGACTTCCTTTTCCTATTCATCCATTTACCTTCCATGTTTATATACTTTAGCCCCTTTGACTATGCTAGGTTTGTTGGAGCTCATATTTTCATTTTATCTTCTCTACTATTCTTATTCTTTATCTTCGCACTTGGAGGGAATATTTCCTATGTTACTCCTATATTTATCTTTTACACTAAATCTATGGTGTTGTGCTAGTTTTTCAACATTCCTTCTTCCACTCTTATGTCATCTCATGTCCATATTCAAATAGCTATATAAGCACACTAGGGGAATTATATCTTACACCTTTTTTATCTAAATGTGTGCTCGCATATCTATCATATGTTACCACTAAGGAATTATTTCCTTACTTCAAATAATGTGTGCTTATGCTCTTGGATTCCACAATGGAGCATATACCTAGCCTATAATTGTATTATGTTTTATAATAGGTGTTTTTGGCCATTGTAGGTTGCATCACCATATTCATTTACCCATGTTAAAGGATAGCATTCTATTCTTTCACAATTATCTTGACCCAATTTATTTAACATGCTTATGATTCAAGATGTTTTATCTACTTGCTACATGA
Organism: Sequoia sempervirens; assembly: GCA_007258455.2. NCBI lineage: Eukaryota > Viridiplantae > Streptophyta > Pinopsida > Cupressales > Cupressaceae > Sequoia > Sequoia sempervirens. The sequence continues at coordinate 170,119,586 of VDFB02000017.1, forward strand.
TAGATTTATTACAACCATTACTTTACATGATTTACAAATTACATGTCTAGCTTACATTTACATTTCAGATACTATTTTTCACTCCTTGAATTCCTTAGATCTAATGGATGCAATCAATTGAATTAGGGGTTGTAGGAAGGGTTAAAATATGTATTAAAATGAAAAGACCAATTATAGCAACCACAAATACCTAAAATATAATCCCAAATCCCAATCCAAACAAGATAGCACAATCACCAATGGAAATAAAATGATAACATAAAACAAATATCAAACTCCCATGTTGAAATTGATTAACCTTCCTTGCATCTCCTCAATTTTTCTCAATGTACAAGCTTGCCCTCATATTTTGATGTGTTCAAATACCTACAAGTGACAGTAAAATGATATCAAGAACTTTGGAGATAGTGGTTGTAAGGTTGGAATGAGGGAGACAACCTTCTTTTATAGAAAAGCTTCTTGAATGGACAGATGAGATCGAAAGCCAAAAATATGCCAAGATCAACAATTGAGGTTGCATGCACCACGTAGCCGTAGGGTCAGGGATGACTAAGGATAGACAGTCAAGATTGAAAGAAGACCAAAGGGGAATCAACAGTTGAAATTCAAAAGAGTAAGTGGAGGGAAAGTGGAGGTATCCAATAATAATTTTTAATTGGAGGAAGGAATTTTGGTAATTAAATAATCATATTATTTAATTTGGGAAAGGTTGTGGAGGAATACATAATAAAAAATGATTATTTATTTATGGAGAAAGAGGGAAGTGACATTTAATTAAAATGATTATTATTCAACCATTTAATTAAAAATAGAGGAAATGGAATAAGAGATATTAAAAAATTAAATTAGATTAATTATTTAATGGTGGAAGGAAGAGGTTAAATGAATAGTTAAATAATTAAAACAATCATTTAACTTTAGACAAATAGTGAAAGGTGAATAACTAAATAAATGATGATTTATTTAATTATAGAGAGTAAAGGATGTTAGCGACATAATTAAATAAATATTTAATTTATTTAATTAATCAAAGAAGAATAAAGACAATGAATTAATTAAATAATTAAAATTATTTAATTATTAGAAGAATGCGACCAAAGAAAATACCTAAATATTTAAAATTATTTAATTATGTAGGTAAGAAGAGAGATTGATGCAGAAAAATGGTGTTTGCAAACCAAGACATTTTTTAGTGTCTACAGGGGTATACATTTTTTACTAACACTCTGCTTACATAGAGATTCATGACTATTCAAGAAGGTCATTGTCACACAACATGGTTACACAGGCACCATATCATATTATGCTATGGCCACCACATAGGGTAGAACATCATACTAGTTTCCATCTAGGATTTTTTTTCTAACCATATTCTTGTCTTCTTTTTCTTCATCATCTTTTTCTTATTGTTGTGATCAAGATGTCCTTAGATGACTAGGTATTAGAAATTATCCTTTCCTTCCTTTGGTTATTTCTCTTATTTGTGACACTTAGCTTCCTACCAAGAAGAAGAAAATGAGGAAGCTACTATTACTAGCTAAGAAGCCTTTCTTGATAGTTGAAATATTCTTGTTGCTTATAGAAATCCAAATGATAATGATCAACCAACTCCTAGTACTATAGCCTTTTCTACTTAATGGCTCTATTTCTTGTTTCTTTGTTTAGATTTGTTGACTAAGACTTGACCTTACATAGACTTTATAATATGAAATTATCAAACAAATTTATTTATTAATATACAGATTATAATTTTACTTAATAAAAAATATTTAAAATTACATAAAAATATTTATTTTCATCATTTATTTTTTTAATTTTTAACATTTAATTGTTTAAATATCACTTTCACAACCATACGTAAAACTTATTTTTCCTTATAAATAATCTTTCAATTGAAAGACCAATTAAAATATCTATTAGGTACATAACCCACTCAATTATTGCACAATAAAGAAAATGAAAGATGATTGATTTATTATTTAATGGCCCTATTTCTTGATTCTTTGTTTAGATTTGTTGACTAAGACTCGACCTTGCATAGACTTTTAAAATATGACATCGTCAAACAACTATATTTATTAATATACATATTATAATTTTTATTTTATAAAAAATATTTATTTTCATCATTTACATTTTTTAATTTTTAATATTTTAATATTTAAATATCACTTTCACAACTATACCAAAAACTTATTTTTCCTTATAAATAATCTTTCAATTCAAAGACCAATTAAAATCTCTATTACATAAACCAATCAATTATTAATAAAATTTTAGTAATTTGTCACTTTTACTTAAAAATAAAAGAATAAAAATGATTGCACAGTAAAGAAAATGAAACATCCATTTCTTTCGGTGGGACCAACATAAATGATTTTTTTTTCCAGAATTTGGCATTAATTATCTATCCTCATTGTTTTAATTTATCCAGTGAAGGATGACTGATTTATTATTAAATTGCAAATTGGGGAGAATCTTATCATGTCCTGTCTTTGCTATTATCCAAACTGTAGCGACAAAAAAATAGCATCTTTAGACCAGGTCCTTTATGCTACGTAATGTTTACCCGCTAAAAACATAAAATCTGAAATTAAAATAAACTAAACTTAAGAAAAGCTTATTTTTCCTTAAAACTAGGGGAGAGGACCCAGTAGTGGAGCGCGTTCTAATAGTTGTGATACTTGTTGTGATATTTTTATGTATTCATTGAACAAATACAAACTATTAATTGAACATTTAAATGTCAATATTTATATATTTTTGTGTCAATCATAGATATACTAAAAACTGTGCAACTACCAATAATCAATAAAAAAATAATAAACATTTATCATTCATTACACATTGAATATGACACAAAATAAAATATTATTTATAACAACTTCAGAATACTTCTGCACAGATAACAAAACTAATATTAAAAATTACATTAACTTTTGTCCAAACAAATGAACAAAATAGTCAAACTTGTACTTGTTACCTACTTAGGAAGTAGGCTAATCCCTTCAAGTTCTAGTGCACATCTTAACTAATATAGAAAACTATATTTTCAATATCTGCTGCCATCTCTCATTAAATCTGAACAAAAATTGTTGGTAGTGTAGACTTCTCCTATCAATCACTCGTACCATCTGTGGATACTTCTCAGCAATAAATGTTCAGCCTCTAGTACCTGCAAAAATTCAAATACCAGCACTAAGACTCACCAATTCCAGCAATATCAAAAAATGTTGAGCCTCTCGTACCTGCAAAAATTCAAATACCAGCTATGAGATTCACCAATTCCAGCAATATCAATCTCTGACATCTTATTTTATCCAATAAGAATGCAGCATTTACAAGCCACGGATCAACCAAAGCAATTTCAATTTATTTTATCCAATAAGAATGCAGCATTTACAAGCCACAGATCAACCAAACCAATAAAACCATCTACTTTCTCTGTATCAGACTACATACATTCTCTCTACATACATTCTCATTCTCTCTGCATACTGTCAGAGCTGTTAAGAGATTACCAGACAACTCAACATATCAGATTGCAGGTTCAGACCGTTCTGGTGTTTACTGTTCAGGTATGTTCTGATTTCCTTCATCTATTTTAATTTATATTCATCTGAGAAGGAAATTTGTTTACATATGAAAAGTATAAATTACAAATCTATTTTAATTTATATCAAAGCTGTGCATTATTGGAGATAGTTATTTGTGCATATTTTGGGCTCTTTCATATAGTCTGCATTATGGGAGACTATATGAAAGAGCCCAAAATATGTCAAAAACTTAAAAGACATTCAAATAAGTAGTACGAGAACAAATAAGTAGTACGAGAACAAAAGAACAACAAATATAGTGCTTAATGTTTTGTACCCATTTGCAGAGTGAAGACGTAAAATAGAATAACTTAAAAGACATAACTTAAAGGCTAGGAAGCTCAGACCATCAGTCAATGATGAATTATAAGAAAAGTGCAAGGTCCTCGGTCATTGTTTTGGGAATCATCTTGAGAGCATCAGAGATCTCATCGAGCTTGAGCTTGCTTGACTCTTCAATTAATCAATCAGATATGATCTTCAGGGTGCCAAGCAAGCTTTCTTTGGTCCCTTCCTCTTCCTTTAGCTATCAGGGGAATTCATTAGACTAAATAATATTGTTCATTTATGAGAACATAAGGAGTTTCTTTCTGAAATCAAGAATATGAGGACAACTAATACATAAAAATTTATGTAAAATATAGATTTGAAGCATATGAAATAAATCTAGACATATGGAACTAATAAAGAATATAACGAACATTGTACAATATGGAAATTTATAGGGTATTATTAGATGAAGGAAGGTTAACTGTATCAGGTAACACTAATTTTCAGAAGTTTTATTTTCTTGGTTTTGGTGTAACGTCTCTCCTAGATAACTATGCTCAGTTGCATTATTTTTTTTACAAACATTATTGAATATTCTAATCTGGATAGAAAGCATTCTCTGTTTTCCTAACAGTTAAAAAAATAAATTGGCATGCAAACTTTGAAGTCTCGTTTGAGATCATATTTCATTGGTACATGGAAACAAAAAGTATTCCTTTATAAAATGCACATATTTGTTATGTTTGATTTTAAGCCAGTGAGGCTCAGAGCTCAAATGTTAACCCTCCCTTATGTTTGAATCAAACTGACCCACTCAAAAATTCTACAGCAGCAGGGACAACCACCATAGAGTGGAGGCAAGCAATTCCAATTACCCAAACATAAAGCCTAATGACAGGGAATTCCTGTAGGCATACCAGCCACAGAAGACCAATAATCTCATCTCTGCTATGGCTTTCTGGCAAAAGAGTTTTCCCTACACAATGAGGCATGAGATCCAACAATTTGCCATGTTTAGAAGCTAGTTTTTCAAGTGTGCATTGTTGGTATTGCGTTTGGCCCCAATTCTTGAACAGTTTGGTGCTGACTTTAACAATGGTGCAATATTATTAGGTCATAATTCTTCATATACTCACCCAAAATGTTTGCTAGTTACTTTCAAAACAGACATTCTTAAACCTTTAAAGGAACTGACGGTAGTTGGGAAATTTTAATAGGCCCTTGGTTTACTGGTGTGGTTGATGGATTTTTATTTATCCACAGATGCTTTAGTTTCATTTTTATTGTTACTCCATGAATGAGATGAATACATTTATGCGTACTGCATCTTCTCTCTGGTGGATCCTACAAAACTATGACAGCAGCTGAGCTGAATTCTTAGATAAGCTTTAAAGACAAAAAGTTTCCTCTTTTGTATTATTTTCAATATTCATTAGTTTAGAGGATGGTTTTACTATCCAAGAATCTTTGCTTGGTTTTCCTCTTTATACACCACTTAAGAAAATATAATGTTTCTCTTTTGGAAAGAGGATAAAGCTAATCATAGTTATTTATTCAGGAATGACATAAGTTACCAATTGCTGCAGGGTACTTTCTTGAACAACATTTTGTTGCCATATACCTTCAGCTACAACAGCATTTTTGAAGACATTTAGTAGGAATACAAAAAAAGAATAATAATAAAATATTTATATAAACACATATGTTTGACTGCTTATACTTAAATGGATATCATTACTTCAGTACAAAGAGAAATAAAAATGATTTAGAAGCATATGTACTTTGAAGAGAAACTTCTTTTACTGCTTTGTTTACATGCTGCAAATCACTCTGAACAGAATTCAAAACTAGCACGACACTATTCAGAGCTGTATCAACGTTGCCAAGCCTTTGCTCAAGCTCTTCTGAAATACGGTCTACAAAAATGGAGATTTTGCGAGATGAAATATAGTTCTTTAAATTTCAAAGCTTTAATTTTTTGAACTAGACGAGGGTTTAGAATTTAAAGAAGGATACAGTTGTCAGCTGGATATGATCCATGATTGATTCTCTAGTTCATATTATTGGCACTTAAAATATTAGTTGATTAATATATTTTGAAGTGTTCAATGCTAGGAAGTATGCTCTTAAAATATATTTGGAGTAATATATGAGTAAGAAACTTGAAGTGAAAACTGAGTTGGTAACGTGATATGATTATACATTTTCGAATACGTTCTGAACATTGAACAAAATAACTAATATTTGATAATTTTTTCTCTAGGCATTATGGCTGCAGGAAAGAGAAAAAGCAAGAGAACAAACCGAATGTCAAGAACTCGTTTAGCACGGGGTGTGAAATTTCAAGTGGTTGACTCAGATGATGGTGAGACTTCAGTGAAGAAATTGGTTGACTTAAATGATGGTGAGACTTCAGTGAACAATTTCTTCATTGGAGATTGAAGATACCATGTCTTCAATCATGAAGATTGCTATATAAACATCGGAGACTGAAGATAAAAATTATAGACTCACGAAGGACACTTCAAGCATACCTAAAAATTACTTAAACACCAGGCATGATTTGACTTGTACTGAAACTTTTGCAGCTGCTTGCAATCCAACCAAAGCAATTTTTAGCCCATGATTCGTTGAATACACTGAAGCCACCAAAGGACACCCCAACTGACCAACTAAAATGGAATTAACGATGATAAAATGCAAGATTTTTCCCGCCCTTTGAAAATGATAGGACAGGAGTTATCTCTACCAGTTTGGCCAAGCAAACCAGATTTCAATATAAATCTGCCTCCCTCTTGCAATTTTTTAAATTAAAAGCTTTCTTGCAGTTTTCGTTATTATATTTAATTATCAAATAATGTAAGGGTATTTTTGGGGTTTGATAAAATTTCAATAAAAAATAAATAAGTCTGCCTTGGATTGCGGGCCGATTATGCTCAGGATTTAAGATAATTACAGAGAAATTGTTGACGATCATGTGTATTATCAGCAGGTTTGGTTGCTAAATCGGAGTTAAAAAAGCAGAGGTTTTATTACTGTGCAGTACAATTTAAGCTTTTACAGTATTACATTTATTTAGGGGCGGCATTTTTTAGTTTGTTCTGTAAGAGAGCATAAACAGAAGAGTTACAGTAATTGTTATATTTTTATTTTGTGGAAGAGATCTGTAAGTGTATTTTGTTCTCTGTGGCATTTTTTAGTTTGTTCTGTAAGAGAGCATAAACAGAAGAGTTACAGTAATTGTTATATTTTTATTTTATCCTTTTGTCGCAGTGGGAAACTTGGTTTTTGCAAATAGACAATACCAAATATGGGCAATTTTCTCAAATGAAGCAATAAGGAAAAAGCATATGAGGTTACTGTAAGTTTTATCAGAAAACAGTATACTTTGCATCTTATAATTTTATCAGAAAACGCTCAGAAAACTTAGCGGCTTGACCCTAAAATGGTTTTAGCACCTTACCGAGCCCAATTTTCCAGTTGGGTATTCCCCAAAAAAACAAAACATTGAACAAAATTTATCAGACCACCAAATTTTATTGTGGGTTTTCGAAAATCAAAGAACATTGAACAAAATTTATAAACCCTAACCTTAAAGTTTTAGAAATAAACTGCAATGCAAAGATTAATACCACCGAAAATGGGTCATAGCCCCAGTAAGGTCATGAGGTTGCAGCAAACGCATGGGTGACTGACAACATTAACCCATTTTATCCTTTTGTCGCAGTGGGAAACTTGGTTTTTGCAAATAGACAATACCAAATATGGGCAATTTTCTCAAATGAAGCAATAAGGAAAAAGCATATGAGGTTACTGTAAGTTTTATCAGAAAACAGTATTCTTTGCATCTTATAATTTTATCAGAAAATGCTCAGAAAACTTAGCGGCTTGACCCTAAAATGGTTTTAGCACCTTACCGAGCCCAATTTTCCAGTTGGGTATTCCCCAAAAAAACAAAACATTGAACAAAATTTATCAGACCACCAAATTTTATTGTGGGTTTTCAAAAATCAAAGAACATTGAACAAAATTTATAAACCCTAACCTTAAAGTTTTAGAAATAAACTGCAATGCAAAGATTAATACCACCGAAAATGGGTCATAGCCCTAGTAAGGTCAAAAAAGACCTTACCGCTCAAAGAGTTCCAAACCCTTGTAAAATGGTTGTGTCGAAAGACACAGTTGCATGGTCGACAGCAGGTGACGGCTACAGGATTGGCGGGGAAGTGAATAGTAGATGACATTCTCTTCACAGGAGGCGACGCGCACCATTCTCTTCACAGGAGGCGACCTGCAAATCAACAAAGTTGTTAAAACACCGAAAAAAAATCAAAGATAACCAACAAAAATATATGCAACCTTACCTGCTTGGTCACCATCTACCGTTGCATGGTTGCAGATCTCGCGGATGGACACGTTCGGTGTAGAGCTTCAGCAATAGGCACGTTGGTTGCTGCCCTTCGCAATGGACACGGCGGCGACAAGATCGACCAAATGAGGAGGTAAGAAAAACAGGCGTAATTAGGGTTAGGTTATTATCGCATAGGAATACAAATCAATGAAATCAATTAAATGTAATTCAATATAAGCGATAGGTCATAGGTTATAAGCGATAGGTCATAGGAATACAAATCGATTAAAAGTTTATAGATTATTTAGTCACAATTAAATCAATTAAATGTAATTTATAAATAATCTATAGGTAAAAATTATTCATGTAGTAAAACAAATATGTGCTATATAAAGATTATTAGTAATTATAAGTTATTGATATTTAATTAATTATTAGTAACAAGTTGTTTAATTTGTCAACAATGATGAATCATATTTAAAATAGAAAGTGATTTTTTTTTATGATAAAGTGTTCAATTATTGGTGTAAAGTGTTCAAGAATCGGGGGTGGTAATTCACTACGGTTGGTAGGGGGGTAGAAAATAGGGATTTTTTACACTTTTTACGGTAACGCATAATTAAGGTATCAAAATTATTGATGACAACTTGAAACGAAAGTTGTAAGCAGGGGACTTATCAAGCAAGCCACTGTAGAAAATTGGGACTTATTTATTCGTAAATTTCAGAAATGCGGAAAAGTTTATCAGCTCGATTCTCTGCTATTCCACCAATCGTTATCTAAACTGTAGCGCCGGCACATCACAACAAAATAACATAAATAAAGATATTTTATTATTAATAACACAGTATGAATTTAAAAGATTTCCACATTACGTCAACAACAAAAATCTCACACACCTATTTCTTGGAATCAATTATGTTTAAACATTTACATATATTTATTATTTTGATTATATATACTTTATATAAAATTTATATTATTATTATATTTTATAATTTATTTTATTATTTAATCTTTACATTATTAAATATAATCATATTATATATAATTCAATATATATTATTTTAAAAAGTATTATATATTATATTATTTATATTTAATAATTTTCATTATAAAATATAATATATAATTATAGTATTATTTTTACAATGAATATACTTAGTATGACAATAATATTTTATATAATTTATATTATTATTATATCTAGATTCCATGTGTCATTACACTATTTTAAAAGGTTTTTCAATTTATTAATTAAAAAGTATTATTTTATATTATAAATTATTAAATATACATATAATACAATATATAATTAATATATAATATATTTTTTATATAATACATATTCAATTATATATATTATAATTATACTTATTATTATATATAATATTTAATATCAAAATGATATTATTATTATATATTATTTTCTATAGTTAAATACAAATATATAATTATTATAAATTTTATTAATTAATGTTTTTTATATAGTAGAAATAGGCTCTAGGAAAATTCACTACCAGCAATTCACGGAGGGAAAATTCACTGTCAACAATTCATCATGGGAAAATTCATTGCCACGCGTGAATTATCATGGCATGAATTTTCCCGCAGCAGTGAATTGTTGATGGTGAATTTTTAGGTTGGTGAATTTGCCCTATGTCGTAGAAATAAAGTTAACATCTAAATATAATATATATTTTATATAATACAAATTGAATTATATCTCCTATAATTATATTTATTATTATATATAATATTATATGTATAAATTATATTATTTTTTATATATTATATTCTATAATAAAAATGATTTAATATAGATATAAAATTATTATAATAAACAAGTGACGCAAGCGTCGAGTTCTTGCCGAGAGGTAAAAGGCATGTAGCTATGAGTTAGAAAAACTTTTTAGATAGCAAATAGGAATATAAATGTATTAAAAATAGCTAGAAAAGTTTGAAGTAATTTTTAGTAGCGCACTAATGCATGGAATTTTTAGGGTGCATGGGCAACGTGGTCCATAGGGACATGTGAACAGGTAACACGTGTGGATGGATGCAAGGAAAATTTATTTATGGGTACCATGTCTACGTGGACTTCTTTATAGATATACCAATGAATACTTGTTTTTTTGTGTGTGTATGTATACATTTGTGAGAAGGAAGATTCTTTATGATCTTAATTAGGAAGCAAGAATGCATTATTAATTTGTATTAATTATTGAATGCAAACAATCAGAAACATTTGTAATAATGCTTGAGACATATATGCATACATGTATCCACATGCACATAATGCATAGAAGAGTGAGATGCATAGTCCGCATGTGAACGAGTCTTAAAGAAGGAGGAGACTCAGCTCGCATTTACAGTATTAAATGAAAGAAAATAGGAGAAATAAACTATTTATGACCAGTGCAATGTTTTTTAATTTTTTTTTTTTAGAAAACCTTTTGATCGAAAAATTCATTAGTCATTTTAAATGGAACAAAATTTTGATGTAGAGATATTTCTAAAGCATCAAATATCATTTGCAACTATTTACAAAAAATATGTGTGCGGGCAAAAAAGGAAAATGCATTCTTTACATGACCCATATTTATATGCATGGTGAAACAAAGTTTACCATATTTCTTTTTTTTGCTTGTATGTCTATTTGTAAATAAAATTATGTTTAGTGTACTGTTGTAAAACACATGCTATGTTAATTAATACAATTGAGTTATTTTAGTTTATCATATCACAATATGCAAGTGCTAATAGAAACAATAGTGTTAGGTGGAAGATTGATAGGGGTAGCTCATTTGAGTATAAACTTTTGTAAGATTAATCAATGTTTTTTTTTTTTTTAAACAAAGGGGTAAAAACTTTATTGAAACTCATAAAACAACATTACAAATAAGTCAGGAGACCAAAGTCCCCGGGAAAAACCAAGCCACAAAACAGAAAAAGACAAGCAACACCATCAACCATCACCATTTCCCTCCCTGTCCTCAGCAAGAATTCTCTGAAGATCAAGATGAAGCACCGGAGGAACCATTTCCCACTCCTCAATTCTCCATCCCTCAGCATGCTCGGATGCCCATTTCCCCAAGCAATCAATAGCCCTATTCCACTCCCTTGGAATATGAACGAAAGTCACCATCTCCATTAATGAACTTACCCACAAAATCTGTTGCACCACCCCAGCCAACTGCCAACTGACGTCATCCACTTTCTACTTAATAAGTAAATTGATCAAAACCTGGGAATCTGACTCACAAACAACCCTTCTCCATCCCAAATCATAAGCTTTTTCAAAAGCATAAAGAATCACCAACCCTTCCATAAGGTTGATGGTATGAACTCCATCATAGATCGAAAAGAGGAAAACCACCGAACCCAAATAGTCCCTTCCATTCCCCCCAATACTAGCTGGCCCTGGATTGCCTCTGGAGGAACCGTCAGTATTGATTTTTAGAACCCCAATTGGGGGAAGCTGCCAATATCCATATCTGTGAACTCTCTGCTTCAAATGCCTACCACGCCTTACACATGTCGAGGCCAAGGACGACCCCTGAATCCCCAATCTCTCTGCCACTTCTGCATCCCTTCTCTCCAAGGGAAATTCTAGCTCACACTTAGCCACTACCGTCTCCTGAATCATGCCCAAAGTTCTTTGCCAAATTTGTTGCACCAACTTCTTCTCTCCACGAAATATCCGCCGGTTCCGCTCCAACCAAATCTACCACAAGATGAAGATAAGTCCCATTGACCACACCTCCTGTAAGAAGGAAGCCATAGAGGGAGGCCTACCTAGCCTCTGCCAAAACTCAATCAAAGAAGAAGCATGAACACAGGGACTTTTCCAGACCCCCCACCAGAAATGCCAAATTTGAAGGGAAAAAGGGCAGCGAAAAAATAGATGAGTAGAGTCCTCCTCATTAGCCCCACACTAAACACAAACTGAAGGACCTTGGAAGCCACGCTTCTGAATATTATCCGAAGTCAAACACTTATTCCAAGCCAACATCCACACAAAACAATTACATTTTGGCCAGGAAGATTTGTTCCAGATCTTCTTCCACCACTGTATTTCATCCCCATCCACCCTATGGGACAATAACTCCCGATATCCAGAAGCAACAGAATAATCCCCCTTGGGATTGGGAGACCAGGAAAGCACATCATCATGTTGGAGAGAGCTACAACACCTACTGGAAAGGATACTATGTAGTTCAACACATTCTTCTGGCAAGCCAACATTAGGCCAGTCATCAAGAGACTTCGATCTGGCCACCTCCAACTGACCACGAGAGGAGAATGACTTAAAATCACTCACCCGAGTCCAACCAACCTCAATAAATCTCTGACAAAGATTCAATAGGTGAGGAAACTGAGAAATCATGGGGGGGAATCCATCCCATGAATCGGACCAGAGTTGAACCTCGGTCCCCTTCTTACAAATCCAAAATAAACCATCCTTAATAAGTGCAGCCCCTTTCTTAAGCGTGCTCCATATCACCGAGCCCTTCCCAAGAAGGGGATAACGAGGTATAACAATCTAAGGGATCCCCATAAAATACTTCTGAGAAAGAATCTTGGCCCAACTCTTATCATGCTCCTTACACCACCTCCAATATAGTTTCCCAGCTAAAGCCACACCAGTCAAATCCATCTACCGCAAACCCAAGCCACCATATTGCTTCGGGCTACACACAATCTCCCATCTAACCAAACTCCATTTGGAAGACTCCAAGCAACCAGCCCACAAAAATTGTCATGTCACTGAATCTAAGTCCTTAACAAAACCCAAAGGGGCAACCTAAAGCATGCATCTGTAAATGGGAAAAGCTTGCACCACAGACTTGATAAGCTAGATACGAACAACAAAGGATAACCACCGGTGAGTCCAGTGATTAACCTTTGCCCTAAATTTATCTAAAATATCTTGCCATGACTCCTGAGGCAATCTGCCCACCGAGATAGGGATACCAAGATAGGTCAAAGGAAGAGTCCCAATCTAAAATCTCAAGGTTTGAGCAATCCTTCACTGAATGGGGCCCGGAGTGTTGAAGAAGAAAATAGAAGACTTATCCTCATTGATCTGTTGACCTGAGGCAGCCAAGTAAATATCCAACACCCTATGTAAATTAGAAGCCTCCCGCATTGTAGCCATACCCATCAGAGCAGTATCATCCACAAACTATAGATGAGACTGCAGAGGTAAATTACCTCCCCACTGCCAACCCTGAATGCCACCCACCTCCACATTCCTTCTAATCAACCTCCCCAAACCTTCAGCGAGGAGAATAAACAAGTATGGAGAAAGAGGGTCCCCCTGATGAAGGCCCCTAGAAGCACTGAAAAGCTCCGAATGATTCCCATTAATAAGCACAGAGAAAGAGACTGAAGTAACACAACTCATAACCCATTGAATCCACTCTTCCGCAAACCCAAAAGCACGAAGAACCTACCACAAGAAGGACCATCGAACTCTGTCATAAGCCTTCGCCATATCCAGTTTGATAAACATCGCCTTTTCCTTGGACCTGGCCATAAAATGAATGACTTCAGTTGCAATAACAATCCCATCCAGAATCTATCTACCTGCAACAAAACCACTCTGTTCTTTGGAAATCAACTCCTCAAGACCCTTTTTCAACCTGTCAGCAATTACCTTAGAGATGATTTTATAGATGACATTGTAGAGAGAAATGGGTTGAAATTGGCTTAACCTATCTGCCCCCTCACATTTGGGAATAAGAGCAAGGAAAGTAGAATTTAAGGCCTTTAGCATATGCTTGTTCCTTTGAGATTCTTGCACAACCTCCAGGAGATCAAATTTGATTATTTCCCAAAATTCTTGGAAGAACTCGATCGAGAAGCCATCAGGACCTGGCGCCTTCCCCTTCGGCATCTGGAAAATAGTTCCTTCAAGTTCTTCCAGTGTGATATCATTCATAAGCTGATGGTTCAATTCCCTAGACACCAGATGAGGAATACAAGAAAGAACCTGAGCCTCCTCAGGAGACCCCCCTTGCGAGTCCTCCCTAAAGAGAGAAGAAAAATACTGTCTCACCTCATTAGAAATTTCAGGGAAGGAAGACAGATGTTCTCCCCCATCATTCACGAGACCAGAGATAGAATTCCCATGTCTCCTTTCTTTCACCGAATTAAAGAAAAAGGAAGTATTTTTATCCCCTTCTTGCAGCCACTCTATCTGAGCCTTCTGTTTCCAATATATTTCCTCCCTCAGCTCCCATTCCTCCAAGGTTCTCACAACTTGCGCTTCAGCCTGAAGAAGCTCAGTCATCACCCCATCCTCCCTTAGCCTCCTTGTGATGCTATCCAATGCTTCCTAAGCCACCGCCTTTTCATGGAAGACATTACCAAAACACTGATAGTTCCAGTGCTTAAGCTAATACTTAACATATTGAAGAAGCTTGGAAAAAATATACATCACCGTCCCATAAGCAGGTCTACCACTCTTCCACCATTCAGCCACATAATCCTTCAGAGAAGGGTCACGCAACCACATGAGCTGAAACCTAAAAGAAGGTGTACGCGGTACACAGGTTGAATCAATGACAAGCTTGATAGGCCAATGATCAGAGCCTCTCCAATCCAAGATCTCAGAACGGGAAGACCACATCCCCCCAACCCAGTAGCAGGACACCAAGAAGCGATCCAATCTTTCTGCGATGCAAAAATCCCTAGCCCAACGATTGTTCCATGTAAACTGGCCATTACTAGGTTTGATATCAACAAGATTTAAAGAGTTGATGCTATCACAAAGCAACAAAGCAGAGGGCTCCAGCCTCCCAGTACCACCGCACTTCTCTGCCAGCTCGCAAATAGCATTGAAGTCTCCGGCCATAATCCATGGATGGAAAGGTGCCATAGAGCGGACGAACTTGATATGGGACCACAAAGCTTGCTTACCCTGGAAGTCAGTAGGAGCATAGATATTAGAAAAGAGAATAACCTCCACTATCTCAAAACTAGAAGCAATCATGGACATAGTGGATTTAGAAGACACCCACCAGAGAGGATGAATTTTTTGAGGATTCCAAAAATAGGCCACACCCCCAGAAGATCCATGAGCACCAATACATTGACACTCACCACACCTCCATAGCCTAGGTGCCACCTCAAGCATACTCTCAATAGATAACTTAGTCTCCTGAAGAAAAAACACATCAGGACCTTGTTTTCGAACTAAATCATGAACTGCTTTTTGTCGAGGGCCGCTGTTCAAGCCCCTTACATTCCATGAAAGAACAATCATTTCAAGGGGCTCGAAAAGTGAGAATCTAGAGTCTTTACTGACCCTGAATCTACCAAGTTCTCGCCTGTCAATTTGATCTTTTCCACATCCTTCTTTCTACCAAGTTTAGCCAATTTCTCTGCCCCACCTTTCTTTATATCTTTTTGCAAGATGCCCAATTTTGGAGACTTAGGCTTCTTAACAGAATCCAGACCTGCACTTCACCTAGGAGGAGAAGAATCCTCACCCACTGCTAGAATAACGGCCAAAGAATTCAGAACCTCTAGACCCTTTGTCGGCAGGTAGCCTCTGTAAGCTCACCATAAACACCTTGTGGTTCCATAGAAGAGTCTAGAGCAGGTCCCTCCTGAGCAAACCCCTCAGCCCCTTGCTCCAAGTTTACTAAGCCTGGATTTACTTCCTATTGACTAAGGTTGTCCAAAACCTCAAACCTGTTAAAAGTGCCCTCTTCTTGCCTTTCCCTGAAAGGTCTCTTTTGCCCCCTGTTCCTACTCCAGGCCTTGATAGGAACAATTCCATCAGTATTTGCCTCAATAGAAAGACCATTGCCCTTCCCCTTATCTGCTCCAGGAAGATCCTGAGAAGGCTGCGAAGGCCGGGGATCCACCGACTTATATCTTGGACATTTCCTCAGCAAGTGGCCATATTCACGGCAGAGCCTACAACGGAACGGAAGGGTCTCGTAGTCCAGTTGATGCACCCAAGAATAAGAACCCGCACACATATCTATTGCATCGGGAAAAGGCCTACTTAGGTCAATTTCAGCACAAATTCATGCAAAAGTCATTACCTTTTTACCCCAGGTTTGTGATGAAGCTCCTACTGGTTTTCCAAGTAGCGAGGCCAACAACAATAGCACATCCTCCTGACAACATTCCACTGGAAGACGAGGTAAACGAACCCACACCGGGATGCGATTTGGAAGCTCCTTAACAGGGTTAAATCCTACATGCCACGGCTTGATAAACAACCCCACCTTATTATGAAAATAAGGTCCTCCCTCAAATACCTTGTTATGATCAGCTATACAGTTAAAGGTAACCATGAAGTAATTGTTAGCCAACAACATTATCTCCATCTCTCCCACCGGCTCCCAAGTTCTCTGAGCCCAAAGCTCCAAAAACTGAAGCGAGACCCTCATCCCCAAAAATTTGCAATATAAGGAATGATTTGAGTAGTAATCAATATCTTCAGCAATTATTTCAGGCGGGACAACAAATTTTGGTCTCACCTTGCACTGCTCTAGACAGCCATTAACCTTTGTGATCCGCGAAGCAGAGGACAATCCTGCACCATCCATCCTAGGATCCGCTGCAAATAAACTGTTATTAAATGTTGACATCCCATCCTTTGGGGACATCAAGTTAATTGAAGCATGCAAATTCAACACAGGGGTAACCCCAGATGCCTCCCCCTTAGAAAAGGCCATCGAACCTTAGGCCGATAGACAAGCCCCAAAAGGGAATGAGGGAGCAAATCCCCCGCCACACCCTCCACCCGAACTCCGCAAAACCCACCACTCAAACCCTACCAAAGCCGCACCAGACAGGGAGAGAGGCAAGCAAGACTAGAAGGAACCAGCCACGGACTCCTTCCCAACTCCTCACACAATGAGATCCACTCCAGACAAACACTGGTCCCAGCCACGATCCAAGCACACAGACGCGTATAAGCTCGGCCCATATCGCACCAAAAAACCCCCAAACTTGAATCTCGAACCAGGCTTTCACCCCAAAGCCAGTTGCACCACATAAGCTGAAAGTCCGCCCCCAGGAGAACAGAAAACACCAACCTAGACTGCGCATTAACAGAAGAAAGCAGTCACGAGCTAGGGCTCAGGTGCCCTAGCTCGGCCCACGTAGGAGTAGACCCATCCCATTTTTCCTATATTGTTTCTCACATTCACCAAATAACTTTTCATTAATTAATGTTTTTTTTAATGTAGTATGAAGGTTAGTATTATATAAAGCTATTGATTTTATTATAAATAAGATTTAAATCCTGTCTATGTAATATGATAAGATATTTTCGTGTATAGAACAATGTAATTATATTACAATAAATTGTTAGATGAATGACTAGAAAGCTATTGATTTTATTATAAATAAGATTTTAATCTTGTTTATGTAATATGAATAAAAATTTGTGTTTATATAATAAACAATAAGTAATTTGCAAAAATATAATAAAGAACCTTACTACCTAAGATTAAATTTGTGTATATATAAAATAAAATGTAATAATTTAACTTATTAAAATGTAATAAGTGGAATAAATATTATGATAAATTCTTAGATGAAATAGTACAAAGGTATTGATTTTATTATAAATTAGATTTGAATGTTGTTAATGTAATACGAATGAATTTTTTTATGTGTATATATTTTAAACAAAAAATAATTTGAAAAGATGTAAAGAATCTTATTAGGTAAGATAAAATGTAGGTACAGTAAAATAATCTACATGTTTGTAGCACTTTGCATCCAAATTATTGAGAGAGAAACATTTGTAACAATGCTTGAAGCATTTAAGTATACATGGATGCATGTATACATGTATTGACGTGCACACAATGCATAGAAGAGTGAAAAGCATCCTTGGCACCTAAGCAAGCTTGAAAGCATGATGAAACTGAAGTTACATTTGCAGTATTAAATGAAAGAAAACAAGAGAAATAAACTAGTTAGTATGAATGCATATATGAAAGGAAAGCATTAAAATATGGATCCATGTAAAGACATATGCATGCACGGATGTGTAGATGTGTCCATGTAACTTGGTATGTTAAGAAGAATCTATATATGCCTGCGTCCATAAAGTTAGAAATGTTAGAAATAATTTGCATCTTAAACAAGAACTAAAAAAACATTACTGACTGAAACAAAGCAGCAATACATTAGTGTTTGTGGAACAAGTGTATAAAGTATATCTAATAATGCATTTGGATGCATGGATACATGTAAATATTTGTGAAATCTAAATATAAATTATAGCCTTCGAGGAATTTTCATATGTTCTTTTAGGAATCTATAAGAAACAGGATTTAGAAAAGACATTTTGAAAAGAACTCTTGAATACAACTGTATTTTAACAATGAGACTCAATTTGCATTTGCAGTATTAAATGAAAGAAAACAGAGAAAATTAACTATTTATTAGCAATGCATATATCGAAGGAATGCATAAATGTATGGATGAAGGAAAAAATTTATGCATGCATCTATGTGTACATGTGTCCATGTAAGTTGGTAAGTAAACAAGAATCTATATATGCCTATGTGCACAAAGCTAGAAAATGTCAGAAACAATTTGCATTTGAAAGATATAAAAAGAACATTTATGATCGAAACAAAAGAATAATACATTATTGTTTTTTGACCAAGTGTATTAAGGATATCCAATGATGCATTTGAATGCATGGATGCATGTAAATATTTATGAAATCTAATTATACATTTTAGCCTCCAAGAAACTGTGATATGTGCTCTTAGTTATCTGCAATAAACAGGATTTAGAAAAAAATGTTTTGAAAGGAAGTCTTGAATACAACTCTATGTTGTGATAGTTATTTTCAAAGCCCTCAGTGTTTAATTGCATAACCTTTATATTTTCTTCATTTTTTCCTTTGGTATGGTGTGAATTTTATTCTAATGGATGAAGGTATATTTGAGCTATAGATAGATAAAGATATGTAAGGGTGGTAAAGAAGAATGAGCGATGTAAGTGCAACAAAGAGAAGGAATTGAGAGAATGATGAGATGCAAGTAAGGTATATGAATGCCTTATGGAAAGTATTAGATATGGGAATCAAGGATATGTGAAACTAGATGTGAGAATGAATGGAATTTATCATTTTCGAGTTAAACACTTAAAATTAAATGCAAGATATAAAAAATTGAATGAGTGAGCTGGATTGAGAGAAAAAAGGAATGCAAGACATTGGTGTAATGCAAGAGAAGCATATAAATGGATTTTGAAATGTATTTGATTTGAGAAGAAACGATGTGCACGGGTGGAAATGGAAATGAGTGGATTTGATAGGGTATGAAGTGAACTTTTGTTCCAAGAAAGGGTGGAAGAATGTCTATTTTGTTATTGGTTATGCTTTTTAAAATCATCATAGGGCTGAGTGTCTCAATACAAATACAAAAGAAAGACTGATGTCCCATTTCTCACTCTCTTTTGGACTAAACAAAGTTCCAAGATCCTTGAGCTTCCTCAAAATGTGACAAGAGAAGAATAGATATAAAAATATAATGATATTTAAGGATACAAGAGTCAAAAGAGAAACACCAATGAATACTAGTACCTTTACATGGGTGCATGTTTACATTTGTAGTAACAAATTTCCTTTATGATCTTATCCAGGAAGCAAAAATGTATTATTATTTTGTTTCAAGTATTGAATGCAAATAATCTTAAACATTTGTAACAATGCTTGAGGCATCTATGTATACATGCATGCATGTATACATGTATCCATGTGCACACAATGCAAAGAAGAGTGAAAAGCATACATGACATGTGAACGAGAAATTTGAATGGAAAACACTAAAATCAAGTAGAAATACAAATCTGTCAAAGCACATTGAGGCTCAAGTAGCATTTGCAGTAGTAAGCGAAAGGAAAACAGGGAAAACAAACTATATATCAGCAATGCATATATCGAAGGAATGCATAAATATATGGATCCATGTAAACATTTATGCATGCATGGATGTATAGATGTGTCCATGTAATTTGGTACACAAAGAACAATCTATAAATGCATGTGTGCATAAAGCGAGAAATGTCAGGAACAATTTGCATTTGAAACATATACAATATTGTTTTTTGAACAAGTGTATAAAGGATACCTAATGATGCATTTGAATGCATGGAAACATGTAAATATTTGTTAAATCTGATTACACATTATAGGCTTGAAGAAACTGTTATACGCGCTTTTAGGGATCTGTAATAAACAAGGTTTAGAAAAGACATTTTGAAAATAACTCTTGAATACAACTCTATGTTATGAGTGTTATTTTCGAAGCCCTCAGTGTTTATTTGCATAACCTTGATATTTTCTTCATCTTTTTCTTTGTTTGGTATGGTGTGAATTTTGTTGTGATGGATGAAGGTATATTTGAGGTGTAGATAGATAAAGATATGTGAGTGTTAAAAAGAAGAATGAGTTATGCGAGTGGAACAAAGAGAGCGAATTGAGAGAATGGTGAGATGCAAATAAGGTGTATGAATAAGTTATGAAAAGTATTTGACATGGGAGGCAAGGATATGGGATGGTGGATATGAGAATGAATGGGAATGTAAATGGTATGAATTTATCATTTGTAAGTTATATGCTTACAATTAAATGCAAGAAATGAAAATTTCAATGAGAGAGCTGGATTTAATGAAAAAAGGAACGCAACACATTGGTATGATGCAACACAAGCAAATAAATGGATTTTGAAATGTATTTGATTTGAGAAGAAAGGACGTGCAAGGGTGGAAATGGAAATGAATGGAATCAATAGGGTATGAAGTGATTATTTCTTGCAACAAGGGGTGGAAGAATGTCTAGTTTGGTATTGGTTATGCTTTTAAAAATCATCATAGGGCTGAGTCCGTCAATATAAACATGAAAAAAGACCCATGTTGCATTTCTCACTCTCCTTCATACTGAACAAGGTACTGAGATCCTTGAGCTTCCTCGAAATGCGACAATAGAAGAGTGGATATAAAAATATAATGATATTTATGGATAGAAGAGTCAAAACAGAAGACAAAGTGGAAGTTCTTATGCATATACTATGAAAAAAATAAATATGGAAGATCATAAAACTGAGAACATGCAAATGCTGATGCAGTGGAGAACATTAAATACATGGAGAGAGAAATACGTAGAGCTATTCATAGATATATGCATGGATGCATCAACAGACACATGTATACACAGAAAACAGAACTACATGGAGAGATGGAGATATGAACACATGTATACATGGATGTATGCATATTTGCATATAGGTACAAATGCATATGTTACATGGAAGGATGTATTCATATACACATGCAAATATGGATGAAGGCATATATGCATATATGCATGTATGGACAATATGCATAAATGTATGTCAACATATAACTTTTAATTTTGTTATATTGGAAAACTAGCACTATTATGATAAATCAATATTGGAAAATTAGCATTTAGCTATTTCTATTTATCAGAATAGCTTTATAAATTATTGTTGTTATTGAAAATCAATGAAATGCGATCGCATAGATTGATTAAATAAATTTAAGCAAAGGCATAGTTTATAAAACTGGCGAGTAGAGATACGTAATCCATGAGTGCAAATTAAATGCATTGAAATATCAAGAAAATGAGAACACATGGAGAGGTCAAAATAATTGAAGCAAATGCATTAAATGGCATGTGGCTGGTGGGGAAGGCGCTGGAATTGCTTGACGGCCATGGGTGGCTAGGATACTTTGGCCATTAGGGGCCATTTGGCCAAAGACAAAGACAAATACATGGGTGCATGAGTCCATACATGCATATATACATGTATCCATGCAAAATATCGATAGATACATATATAGATGGATGTGTGTATGCAATTCATAGGTGCATGTATGCATAAATCAATGTATACATGCACCCATAGATACAGTCATACATATATAGACAGATGCATGTGGAGATGGCAAGATATGCATAAATCGATATATGCATGGCTGCATCTATGGATACATAGATACATAATGAAATGGAGAAAAAGACACATTTATATATGCATTTATTTTGGGAGTTTGATTCTGAATCCATATGCATACTTTGATTAAAACTAGTGGCTGAAGGTACATAATTCATTCAGACAAAATTAATGCATTGAATGGCATCTAACTAAAGGGGAGACTGTTTGGATTGCTAATCAGTCTTTGAATATATAACAATTAAAAGAGATAAGTAAGTATAAGTATCCTTGGTGACATTTCACATTTTGACCTTTCAATCAAAGTCAATTAACAAAGTAGCAGTCAGACCTAAAGAAAGTTCAAGGACTATGCCAATAGAAAACCATATTTTGGACAATGGCTAGACAATCTGTTGAAATTGCTTTAGAAACTTTGAAGCAAATGCATTTTTGCTTCTGTTTACTTTCATTGTACATCTTAAATGGAAGTCAGGTTTTGCATTGCTGCAATGTATTTGTATACTTTGATTATAAAATCATAGTTTAGATCATTTTAAGTGTTATCCATTTGAATCTTTCCTTGAAATACGAAGGATTCATCTGAGTCTTGGAGGCAATGCACAACTGTCCTATAAAGAGAGCTTTGGAACCAATGAGCTATCATATATACATGGGTGCATGAGTCCATAGATGCATATATACATGTATCCATGCAAGTTATCGATAGATGCATATATACATGGATGTGTGTATGCAATTCATATGTGCATATATACATAAATCGAGGCATACATGTACCCATAGATACAACCATACATATATAGACAGATGCATAAAGAGATGACAAGATATATGCACAAATTGATATATGCATGATTGCATCTATGGATACATAGATACATTATGAAATGAAGAAAAAGACACATTTATATATGCATTTATTTTGAGAGTTTGATTCGGAATCCATATGCATACTTTGATTAAAACTAGTGGCTGAAAGTACATAATTCATTGATACAAAATTAATGCATTGAATTGCATCTGACTAAAGGGGAGGGTGTTTGGATTGCTAATTAGTCTTTGAATATATAACAATTAAAAGAGATAAATAAGTATAATTATCCTTGGGAACATTTCACATTTTGACCTTTCAATCAAAATGAATTAACAAAGTAGCAGTCAGACCTAAAGAAGGTTCAAGGACTATGCTGATAGAAAACCATATTTTGGACAATGGCTAGACAATCTGTTGAAATTGCTTTAAAAACTTTGAAGCAAATGCATTTTTCGTTCTGTTTACTTTCATTGTACATGTTAAATGGAAGTTGGGTTTTGCATTGCTGCAATGCATTTGGATACTTTGATTATAAAATCATAGTTTAGATCATTTTTAGTGTTATCCAATTGAATCTTTCCTTGAAATACCAAGGATTCATCTGAGTCTTGGAGGCAATGCACAACTGTGCTATAAAGAGAGCTTTGGAACCAATGAGCAAGTGAACCACAATTTTTTTTTGCTCACATTGCCAATTTCACTGTGTGCTTTAAACCTCTAAAGTAAGAGAAAATTGAGGAAAGAAACTATTTATTGCCTCAAGTAACTCATTTCTAGTTCTGGATACTATAATTATTGTCCTCATAGGCACACATGCAAAGTATGGAACCATATAGAAAGCAAGTGAACTCTTTAATAATCCCATGAAACATAGTCTTTGTATGCATCCATGTATACAGGTTTGCATGTATATATGTGTACATGTAATTATGTATATATGTTAGACAGTATGTATTTGTGCATAGGTGCATAAGGATGGTATGTATCTTTAGATTTTAGATTGCATAGGTAACATGTAGTTCATAGTCATCTAGTTAGAGTAATATGATCGCTTTGTGCATATTGGTATTTAATTCTAGAAGTTGATGTTTCCAAAGTTGTTTTTTTTAATTTGGAAAGTGGTATTTAGCTGTTCACTTGATTGTGTTTCAAAGTGAATGCATTAAACAGAATGTGGATTTATCATGTAATATAGATTTAAGTGACTAGAGATGCATTGTGATTACTTTGAGCATTTCATTTTTTGTTATTCTGTAGATCTGTGTAGTCACAGGAGATGTTGTTGCTGTAGAGTCAAGACCTGGAACCGAGCTACTTGATACATGTATCCATAGATACATGGATGTGGACATCTATCATGGTATCCATAGATGCGTAGATACATGTATCTATGGATAGATGTATTCATAGATACATTGAAACATATATGGATAGATGCCTGTATACATTTGCACATAGAAACACAGATACATATATGCGTGGATGCATCTATAGGTAGTTCAGAATACATAGAAACATAGTTGCATGGATAGATAGATAGATGCATAGCTGGATACATAAATGCTTAAATATACATGTAAGGAAATATCCACGGATTGCATATGAAGTTGCATAGATACACATATCCGTGGCTGCATGTGTACATAGATGCATGTATTGCAGTACACATGGATGCATGTATATGTGTATCTCCGGGCAAGATGCATGGTTGCATGTGAGGCTTGTTAAGTTTGTATATTTTTTATTACTACAAAGCGGTCTCATAAAGAGAGGTTTGGAACGAGAATTATGTCAACATGTGTGATAATGAGAGTTTTTTCCTTGAACCTTGTTATATATTCAAAGAGTAACTAGCAATGTAAATAGTGTTCCCTTTAGTCAGATGCCATTCAATGCATTGAGTTTGCATCAGTGGATTATGTACCTTCAGCCACTAGTTTCAATCAAAGTATGCATATGGATTCAGAATCAAAAGCTCTTTCCTGTGAACCCATTTTTAATTTGCCTATGCATTTTCCCAGAATGCTTTTAACCGGTAGCATTGGCCAATCACATTTTTCCATTGAACATATTACTTTTTTTTTGTACAGTTTGCATTTGGAGAGCTATTTTATATATTGGAAAATTAGCATATATCTATTTTTCTATTCGACTGAGTAGCTTTATAAATCATTTTCATTTTAAAAACTCGGGAAAATGCGAATGCATAAATTGATTAAATAAATTTAAGCAAAGGCATAGTTTGAAAGTTGGTGGCTAGAGGTATGTAATCCATGAATACAGATTAAATGCATTAAAATATCAGGAAAATGTGAGCGCAATGCATGAATGCAAATTAAATGCATTAAATGACATCTGGCTGAAGGTGAACGCGCTGGAGTGGCTTGGTGACCATGCATGGACAGGGTACTTTGGTCATTTAATATAGAGTTAAGCCACTTGCTATGCATCTTTATTACTTTGAGTGTGTTGTTTTTGTGTTCTGTAAGCATGTGTTCTCAAAACCTAGATTCTGCAATTGCTTTGAGCTTTTTCGCTATGATGAAAGCATACAAGATAAAGGAATTTTGTGAACTGTTATAGTTAATGTGCTCATAGGCACATATGCAAAATATGGAGACATATACAAGGGAAGTGAATTGTTAAAAAAAAATCCTCAAAGAAATGTGGTCCCATGGAATGCAATAAGTGTTCACAATGGACACTTTGGTTTTTGCATGTTAACTTTGTCAGATAATGCAATTTGGCATGAACAATGTTGAAGCCATGACATGAACAATAGAACTATTCAACACTGAACTCTATGCTTGTAATAATTATTGGAAAAGCTATAAATGCCATAGATGAAATAATATGAATAAAATTCTAGTTTATGTTTTTCTTGAAATGCAATGAAAAAACTGCTATAAAGGCATAAGACAAGGTTGTGTAACATATTGCTATTCCTGTATCTAATTTCTTTGGACACGAATGCTTTACACATTTGATTGCAATAGTAACATGTCTACAAAAATGGGACAATAGAGATCATAATTCAGTAGTTTTTAGTGTGAGTATATATGTATCCTGATACATATAAGCTCGATCTGGCATTTATGAAAACAACTGCTATGTACAGTGAAAGAGCTAATTAGTGTTACTATATGCAATATCCATATAACATAATAAATTGGTTCAAGGCTAGAGTGGTACATCCATAAATACATGGACGCATGTATATGCAGTTGCATACAGGGATATGTAGAAGCTTAGATGAATACATGCATACATGAATATGTGCATATGTGCATATGGACATAGAGGCATATATACATGTAAATATGCATATATGCAGCGAAAGCAACATATGGATTTGTGTATACATGAGTGTACTCTATACATTAGAATGCACGATGGAAAAGTGACTATAAAGTACAATGCATAAAAGCAGGGCCGAGACTTGGTTGCATTAACAGCATAAAATGAAAAAAGCCAGAGGAAAATAACCATTTATTGTCTCAAGTAACTTGTTAATGGGTCTAGAGTGTGCAACCATAAAAACTTCTACTTGGTCACCATAAACTCTTGAAAACGTAAGAATCAAAAAGCAAATATTGGAAAAGCTAGGAAGGACAGAATGCAAAAGGGAACATTTAAACTATATATTTTGAATGGCATTATGCATGGAGGGGTAATAATTATTGAACATATATGTTAGACATACATAGAGAACCATTGTCTTCATAGGTGCAAAAAAAAAAATAGAGTTTCAGATGTCCATATTCGAGAAGACTTTAACATAGTAACCTATAGAAGTGTCTAAATGTATAATAGCAATAGAGTATTTTAAAACCAAAGATGTCTTTAACATGTGAAAACCAGTGAAATGTCTTGGAGCATGGAAAGGTGAAAAAGTAAAAGTCTGAACAATGTAAATATGTGCTCCTGTATTCCTAGTTTCCTGTAAAGCCAACAAAATGCTATGTATTAGAAACATAGTTTGTATGGATAGTGATTTGAGGTGCTGGTTCAGAAGAGAAAAAGTTTACATAT
This sequence comes from Sequoia sempervirens, assembly GCA_007258455.2. Taxonomy (NCBI): domain Eukaryota; kingdom Viridiplantae; phylum Streptophyta; class Pinopsida; order Cupressales; family Cupressaceae; genus Sequoia; species Sequoia sempervirens. Next base: position 170,146,628 of record VDFB02000017.1, read on the forward strand.
GAATGACTTTATTACCTTCTGGTGATGTTTCCTGTCTATTTTTCAATGCAAATGGCTTCAACAATGGCATTGTTTTGGTCAAGGCTAAAATGTCCTTCAGCACTGAAGTCCCGTAGGATGAATATCACTGCTGACTTGTCCTTGATATAGTCTTCATAGCTGAGCCTTTGCAGTGTGGGCAATAGACGGTGCATGGTGACCTGGTCAATTGAAGACTGAATTGTTTGATTGTCATAAGTTGTTATGGTAGTTTTAAGTTGTAAACAGAATGTATAATTGACTTGCTGGTTGCACTGTTTATAGTGAGCAGTTTTTTCTTGGAGTGTGCCATAAGCAGCGAATTTGAATTTGCATTTTGGACAGCATGCATGAAATGGATTGGAAAATGCATTTGCTGCTTTTAGAGTGCCAGAAACCTATAGAATATGGTTCAAAATTGTTAGAGGAGAAAAAAATACAAGTTTGGATGCACTAGTTTTTTAAAAAAAGAATGTTGTTACCTTGAAAGTTGAATGTAGTAGGCTGTTGAGTTTTTTCCAAGCTTCTTTTGTCATTCAAGGTACAGATGAATGTTGATCGACATGTGTGAAATGTGTTCTTTTGATATGTTTTTCTTACAACATTCTTGAAAAGCATTGCAGGTGTTTTATTTGTATACAACTGGTCTTCGAGTGCAAAGTATTGTTGCTCATATGTTGACCGTAATAGTAGCTACAATTCAATGAGAGAATTATATTTTGTTACGGAAATTGTTATAGAGACCACTGTAGAACATTAAAAGGTTGAAACTGAAAGAAGAGGAAAAAGTTCTATAGACTGAAATACCTGTGCTCTGTCTATGTCAGTGTGGCCATCTTTGATGTCAACTACAAATTGGGTACCCATTTTCCTGGCACCAACTACCAGCGCAGCTATTGTGCCAGCTGGGTACTCATTTATAGTTGTTAGCAATTGGTTGATAGTCGTACTTGGAATGAATTTGTACTCTTGACAAAGGCGGGGGATGTTTTCAGTGGTGCTTATGTCTGTTAAAATCAAAATGCAATCATAGTCACCTCTATCATAATCTGTCCTAGGTGCAACTTGGAAATCTGAGATTGAAATAGCTGACCCCAGGACTATTTTAGGCTCATGTTGATACACAAGGTTTCCACTAACATTTAACGTGATTGTCATTTCTGCTTTGTGATCTATCAAATCAGCACGTAGCATTTCTCGTGTTTTGTTGGCCTTATCCAATGTTGCTTTGTAGACAACAAGGACATCAACTTGGAAGGTGTCTCGAGCTCTTTTTGCATTTAGTTGTTTGATTGAAACAATCTTAGGTTTCTTGACTCTTGTCCTACAAGGAACAAGGATAATGTCAATTGAATGCTAATTTAATATTAGCAAGCTGGGAAAATGGCGGTACAATGAAGAACCAAGTACTTTACCGTTGTGCTACCTCTTCCTGTGCAATTTGCACCTATTTTTCTTGTGTTTTTGATACATCTTTTGGTGTCCTGCAAAGAATTGGAACAATGTTATTTGAATATTTGTGATTTGGGTGAATGAGTATGAAGGAATAATACTATGAGCACTTTACCGTTGTGCTGATTCTTCTTGTGTGGTTTGTATTTGCTTTGACTATCTTTTAGTTTCATCCATAGATCTCCTGCAAATAATGGATATAGCATTGGAAAAGACATTGCAATGCATAAAGGTGATATAAGGCTATAAGTTCTATAAAGTTGAATTTGTCTATTGGGCAACATGCAATTTTAGGAAAATTGGATTGTGATCAGTCCAATATGCTTCTGATATATAGATAGAGCATATATTTGTAGTCATGTTGGACCAAATGTGATCAATGACTGAGTTGCCCATGCTGTGTTGTTGGTTCAACATAAATTGTATATTGTTCTACTGCATATAACTGTGAAGAATTTTTTTGCTTCTGCTTTTTGAAGATATGTCGACATTAAAATCGCCTAAAATGTACATGTTTTCTGAATTTGTGGATCCAATAATTATTTGCAAGATTGTGATTACTTCATCTATGGCAGTTGCAGGTCTTGCATAAATATTACAAACATTGAGTTCATTGTTAGATAGCATTACTGTTGATGTGATGGCTTCAATATTTGAGGTTTCATGTTGTGTTGTTTTTGACAGGAGTAAATGTTTCCTGGTTAAATTTGCTATGCTATGTATGTTATGTACAGAGAAGCTATCAAAATACTGCATTGAGGTATTTAGCTCAAAGGGATGCATATGTGTTTCTTGGAGACACAAGATATCAGATTGCATTATGCTACGAGTGTTCAATGTACATAGGAGCATATGTGATTTTTTTTTTGAACATGTGTTTAGATTATCAAGTTGCCATTGTGCACATGTTTGAAGACGAGACATTTCTAGTTGTATTTTGTCTTTAACTTTGAAGTTTTTTGTAGTTAAAGGTTGTAATAGAAATAATGATTCTACTGATTTTGTTCATGATAGAGCTGTATAGGTTAGTCCATGCTGTCTAATGCATGTGGGATCAAAAGCCAAGGCCTCCATTGTTAATCCTTGGGATCGATGCATGGTTCGTGCACATGCTACTTGTATTGGGAATTGTTTTCTAGTTGTAATTTTCTTGTTTATTGTTATTTTCTGGATTGGCCTAGCAATGCGTTGTATAGGCACCCAGTCTTTGTCAATGATAGTAGAATAGCAGTGTGCTAGTTTTGTGCGCTGGTGATGTCCAATTGATGGGTCATTAAATTTAATCCAAACAATATTTATATTGTTTTGTGCTGTATATGCTTTAAAAATTCCATCTGAACCGTTGACGAGGCCATCTTGAACATTGTAATTGCCTGCATAAAGCTCAACAAGAATGTTTGGTTTCAAGCATATTTGTGATGGGAGTGTCGTTGTGTGACTGTACACTTGTATTGCATTAAGGTCCTCGTGAACTTCATCTATTGCATCTAGCACAATAATTTGGGTTGGAATGATTGATAGCATTTTGTTGTTATGTGCTTGAATGTCTATTCTCCTATAGAAAAGGTGCAGAAGCAATGGATCTAATGGTACAGGACGAAATAAAATTTTGTTGATATAGTCTATGTCATGAGTTGTCTGAATGCCTACTCGTAGTCTATTAAGGATTCAAATAAATATTTCATCTTTTTGTCTCATGGTAGTCACCAATGAATAGCATTTTATGTGGTCTTTCCAGAAACTATAAGGCATTAATTCAATTGGAGTAGGCCTATTTTCGAAAACCACAGAGTCAAGGACAGGTTGTGCCTGGTAAAAGTCACCACAAAATATGGTATCAAGGTTTCCAAAGTATGTTGTAGGCATTTGTATTATGTCTCGTAGTCTTCTATCAATATACCGTAGAAATGTTGAGCCAACTAATGATATCTCGTCTATAAGAAGTATGCGCAATTGATCATAGTGCTTTGACATAGTGTCAAGTACTTCAATGTTCAGTGGCAAGAATTCTGATGTATTAAAAGGTATGTGAAATGCTGAATGTAATGTGAATCCCCTTATGTTATATGCTGCTTTACATGTATATGCAGTTAATAAGCCCTTGGGTTTGTCTGGATTATTGTCAACAAAATTGCTATACATGCGAATGAGAGCTTGGTAGATGGCTTTTGCTATAAAAGTCTTTCCTGTTCCAGCTCCCCCAGTCAAAAACAAGTGCAATGGCTTTTGTGGATTTTTCATCTTTTTTATGAGAACATCCTTAACAATTGCTTGTTGTTCTTTATTTAACATTCGTCTTAACTTGTAGTATTCATTGTTATCTATAATCTGTGGGTGCTTTGTAATTTCAAATCCATTGGAGTACGTGGTATTTGGGTTAGAATGACCTATGTTTGGAAGGTTCTGTTTGAATGTCATATAGTTCTTTCTGGGAAAGCTTTCTTGCATTGGCAGGTCAATGAGCTTTTCATCTTCAAGAGACTGAAGATCATTTATAGCTTTGTCAATGTCACCCCATGTGGAGTTTGTGTTGTGGATGAACTTTGCACTGTTTGTTTGAATGGTTTGTCCATGGTACATGTATGCATGTTCCCAAGAGTCAAATTTTTGTTTGAGTGTATGCTCATTAATGGTAAATGGAACATAGAGAACCAATTGCTCTCTACAATGATTCTCTATATCAAAGTGTTTGTTGAAATTGATAAACCATATCACATTGGGTTTGGCCTTTGGTTCAATTGTAGCACTGTATTTGTTGTATCTTGAAACAAATTCTGCAAGACATATGTCCACCATTGTTTCAGGACGTTTTAAATAGTAGTCTATAATAGATTTCGCAAGAACGTTTTCTGATTCATCTGGCTCATTGCTCAATTGTTTAACAGATTTGAGTATAAATGTGCGATCATTGTCAGATCGTGTATCAATGAATATACATTTTCTTGAACTGTAATTTAATGGCAATGACAGAACAATATGTGCAGCTTGTTGTGATGACATTTGTTGCAAGTTAAGCATGGCATTTCCAAGTTTACTTACCATTCGTATTGCATCAATATTGTCTTGCTTGTGGTCTGTACGTATTCTTTTGAATGCATATGTCATTGACTTGTCTACTTTTGCAATATATGAGCTACAATACATAGCAGCAGCATATGCATTTAGGACAAATTGTGCATCTGTATTAGCCTTCCAAAGATTTGGAATTTTCCTTGAAAAACTATTGTTCCATATTTGTGATGGTTTTCTTTGTAAGAAAAGCGTAGGCCTGTTTAATGTTGAGCTCAAAGCTTCAATGTATTCATTGTCAGTTAAGTTTAATTCTTTTAAGAACATTTGAAAAGTGAATGTTTCGTCATAGTTTGCTTTTTGGAGTTTTGAAAAGATGTCAGTGGCATTTGCAGTTATCGCTTCAGTCTTTTGGAGTATTGGTAAAAGTATAGTTGACTTTTGCATTGGTGGGAAAGGAAAATTGTACCTACAAAGTTGTTTTCTTGATCTCTTGCATTTCTTTGTATGATGGTGTTTGTGTAGCATTGCCAAAGGAAGTTCCAAATTTTCAGTGTCGCAAGTAATATACTTATCAACAAAAGCTATGATGTCCGTGTTGTTATTTTCTGTGTAGATTGGTGCATTTTTAACCCATATGAGAAAATGATCATGTTCATTTCCTCGATTTTGGAACTCAGTGACTGAGAAGTAATCAATGACATTTCCAAAGAAAGAGTCATCTGTAAGTATCAATTTTTTTATTGCATTGATTCTATGTTTATAGTAACGTGCACAAGTGATAGGATCTTTCTTGATTAGTTCAAATTTGTCAACGTGTGTTGGGTGATAGATTCTTGACGGTTTTGTGCTGATTGGTGTAGATTGTGCAGCTCTTGTAATGTTTGAATTAGTGGAACCCAATTTTGCTCAGCACTAGAGAAAGTGATGAAAAATGTCGGTGGTCCTAGTTGTCGAATCATAGCAAATACATTTTTCTTAAGTTGTGAATAGTCTGGAGAGATTCTCATTCTTTTGAAATCAACATATCCAATATCTAATTTAAGAATTTTTTCTAGGTTTGGTTTGTGTTTAACGTCTTTCACAAATAACTTTCGCCCTTTTAACTGGCCCTTGTGGATTCTTATTGTCATTGTAGATAGTAGTTGTTGTATTAGTACCTTTATAGCTTTGAAAAAAATGTTTGTTGTATGATATGTAAATTGTCTTTGTGACTATAAGAGCTCCCAGCATACTATTTTCTAATACGTAAAGTTTTTTACAATGTCATTATCACGTGGTTTGCCAAAGAATAAAGTTAGGAAATTCATTTCTTCAACATAGATGTCCTTAAATATTCCAATTGGATACTTGTGCTCTGTAGGTGCAATTTCAATAATCTTGTCTTCCATGTTATGGATACTTCTAGACTCAGTGAATCCATGTATCAATGTTTCTGATGGGTTTTCATTTTCCATTTCACTATCTGATTCTGTTTCACTTGTATTTTGTGGACTATTGTTTTCGTTTTCTTCAGTGCATTAGAGAACTTCTTGCCAATCTTGGTTTATGTGGACTTTATGCATTTTGTATAATGGTGTCCTTGTTAATTGAGTCAAAGCTTGCATGATGACATTTGGGTGCACCATGCCTTTTTGAAATGCATTTTTGTATTTTAAGCGTCTTTTCAAGGAAACAACAATTGTTTGTGTGTTGTTAATTGATTGTGGTAATGCTCTTTGTACAATGTTCATGTCAACAGGGACATTTATAATAGAACTTGTTAGGCCTATTTGAGACCTTTTGAACCCTAGTTCCCAAATTTGTGCAAATGCAATTCTAAGTGAGACAAGTCATTCTTCTAGATGAGTTAAATTTTGCACATAGCACAATGGTCTATTAGTTCTTATTTTCTGTGGCGTAGCATACTTTGGAATAGTGGACTGTTTCAATGCAAAGTAGCATACATGGCATATGAAATCTGTGAATGGTAAGGAATCTGATTGTAGTAGCTTACAGTATAGTTGTTTTTGTTTTTCTTTGAATATCCTGATGTCCTTGTTCAAACAGAGCACTTGGAAAATTGCACATGGGTATTTTGGTGTATCTTGTATTGCTGTTTTATAAATTTCTATTGGTGTCAATGTTTTTTTTTTCTTTGGACTGCTAGGTACACTTTCTTTTTGTTTTTCTTTTCTAATCAAGTTCTTCAGGTGATTAAGTCTTATTGTTGATTTATGTTTAAAATTGTTTGCTATGACAAATGGTATCAAATTTTCCTTGTTTTTAGGCAAAGCATGTGGCTTGGTCAAGTAAGTATTTTTGTATTGTGGACGATTTTTGATCAACTTTTTTAGTTGGAGTAAGCTTGTTGAGCATTGGCGAGTTAGATTTTGGGCTTTGATTCTTAGAAGCGGCTCAAAATGTCCAGCCAGAGGGTTTGTATCATGGAACAATATAGAGACTGATTTTGTATATCCAGAATCATTGAAATCTAAGTACTTTCTTGATGTTGTCAATGACCAGAGGCTTATTTGTATTTTTAACCATTTGGATATCCAGTGAATGCAAAACAAGTCACCCCACAATCCACATTTGCTATGGGCTATGCATGGGCTTACAGACAACCGCATCTTGTGGAAGTATGTTTCTTGATCATGTACTTTGTGCAATGTATATAGAGTATTAGGATTTAGTTCATTGTTATATGATTTAATTGCTTCTTTGTCCTTTTTTTGAAAGCAAGCTAGGAAATAATCTATAGCTCCATTGCATAATTGAGTTGAGGTGTACTGGTTGTTAAGTAGCACTTGAAGCGAATCAAACAAACAATCGCCAACATTGTATGCAAATGTGCTTAATCTACAAAGGCCTTCAGCTCTAAGGACATTGTCAATGTTTGACATTCGAGGATACTTTGTGCACAATTTTTTTATTTCATGTGAACCTATGGGCTGTTTTGAAGTTACGTTTTGTGTTTCAATTTTTAACAATGGTTCAAAGTGTCCACTTAAAGAATTCATGTTATGAAATAGTATAGAGACTGATTCTGTGTAATCAGAACTATTGAACTGTAAGTACCTTCTTACTGTTGTTCTTGACCAAAGGGATATTTGTATATTCAACCATTTGGATATCCAGTGAATGCAAAATAGGTCACCCCACAATCCACTTTCTATGCAATCTGCTTGTGGCTTTGCAGATAATCGCATTATGCGAAAATATGTTTGCGGATCATGTACTTTGTGCAATGTATATAGAGTATTAGGTTCTAGTTCATAGTTGTATGATTTTATTGCTTCTTTGTCCTTATTTTGAAGGAAATTCAAGAAGTAATCTATAGCTCCATTTCGTAGTTGAATTGATGTGTAATGATTGTTAAGAAATAGTTGTAATGAGTCAAACAAACAATCACCAACATTGTATGCAAAAGCACTCAATCTGCAAAGTCCCTCGCCCTTAAGCACGTATTCAATGTTTGATATTTGGGGGCGCTTTGTTAATTCATAGGTGTCAACATCTATCATTTTCTTTGTTTCTCATGTATCCTAATTTGTTTGAGAATATCAAATGTTGTGTATGAATAACATCTAATGCTACTATCTAGATTACAAAATCTATAATTGTTTACATCGTCGCCTATGTGCTTTTACTCAATAGCATTCCATAGTATTAATCATGTTGTCGAAGATTTTGGAAGTTAATATTCTCTATATATGTTGGAAAATGGATCTTGAGTAGTAGCAGAAGCCTACGTAACATACCACACAGTAAACAATTTAATAGAAGCACAAGGGGAAGATAGTATTAATTCTTCAACCTGACCTTGTTATCCATTGTCCCCCAGCATGATTGTATGTACTTATTCCTATTACTTTGACAAAGTGGATAAATGAGTACAATGCATGATGTATACTTTCAGTGCCACAAACACAAAACAATATTTTCAGGTAGCTTTGTTTACATGCAACAAATGGTCGACAATAATCTTTTTTGCTCACATTGTCAATCTCAGTCTATGGTATTTAAATGTTTTGTGTAATTGGATTCCTTTGTTTCTATGTACTTCTAAGCAACTAATTTTTTTCAAAGAAAAAATGATTTTAAAAGCTATTCAGATAAACATGAATTAAGTGGCATGTAGAGAATAGTTTCACAAATCATTTTTGTTTAAAGAAAATCAGGGAAATGCAAAAGCATTGTTTGATCAAAGAAGATCTATGGCTTTTCTTATTTGTGGGAATAGCTTTTAAAATCATTTGTGTTTTAAAAATTTGAGGAAAATGCAAAGGCATAGGTCCATTAAGCAAAAGTGAAGGCATAGATTGATTAAATAATTAAAAAAAGAGATTGAAACTCAGAGGTGAAGGCGCACAGTGCATACATGCAAAGCAAATGCATTAAATAGCATGTGGGTGGATGAGAAACTGCTGGAATGGCTTGGTGGACATGTATAGCCAGGCTACTTTTTCATTTGTTATAGACTTAAGTCAGCTGTTAAGCATGACTATTACTTTGCGCAAATTGTTTTTCTATTCTACAAGTCTTTGTTCTGGGAGAGTTTATAGCGATTGAGCAGACTTTGTTATAGTTACAGTATCCAGAACCAGAAACGAGTTACTTGAGGCAATAAATAGTTTATTTCCTCAGTTTTCTCTTACTTTAGAGGTTTAAAGCACATAGTGAAATTGGCAATGTGAGCAAAAAAAAATTGTGGTTAATGTCATTTTGCATGTAAGCAAGACCATGGAAAAATATTGCGTCATGTCTATAAGTGACGTAGTACATCATTCATTGTACTCATGTGCCATGTCAGCTTTTGAAATTAACTTTGTAGGCTTTTATTTGCAATACAGGAAGATTAAACATATGTTAACTTGCACACTGCACAACAACTTGCCACAGATATAAGCAGTCCTATGAAAAAAATTGCCTTAAATGCATATAGGTAAAAACCAGTTGACATAAAACAAAGACTTATGACTCTATAGGCTATTTGAAACTACAAACAGGGTTTAAAAATTGTATGCTAGTAGTTCATTCTATTCTATGGATATTGTATAGAGGAAGTATAACTTATTAACACATAAGCAAAACCTGTTTTATTGTCCGAAGACAAATTACTATTGCAATTGTGGAAAATGCGTTTTCCTATTTGTATATGTGGAAGCAGCCTTCTAAATCATTTATGTTCAAAGAAATGAGGAATACAAGATGACAAAATGAATACATGGAAAAGAACTTTATGCAGTTATTATATTGAAGAATTTCAATTGCATTTCAAGAAAAGCAAAAAGACAATTTGGAAAACTGACCTTGCAATCTGCTATCGAACGATCAAGTATACTTGTAGGAATGTACAAATTGTGATAGGCACAAGCAATTTTTCCTAGTGCAGTTTGTGCATGATTGTTTAACTACAGTTGAAAGCATTGATCCTTGTTACAAGGACAATTTAGACAAATGAGTACAGTGAGTGACATATACTATGCTATTCATAAAAACAAAACAAAATTCTTATGTAGATTCATTTGAACGAGAAACAACCCAAGTAAGAACTTTTGTTTCTTAAAATGCAAATTGCATTTTATAATTTTTAAATACTTATTGCTATTTGTGTACCCTATAATATAGAACATTTTTTTGCATATGCATGCACTAGTGTAATTATGTTATTGCAATGGTGGCATAAGCTCTTTAAGAGCAATCAATGGAATAGATCCCATATTTGCTTAAGCGCCTAAAAAAGTGTAAATAGGCCACGAAAACTTGTCAATACTAAGCCAAAAAACAAAATAGACTTGTGCTAGCACTGTTAAGTTATGGTAAAAACAATTTCTAGCTATTGTTTAATGCCAAACTAGCTATCACTTAATAGTGAAAGCGACATAAATATTGATTTTCTAACTATTAAATGGGGTCATTTCATTTCCATATGCGTAAGTTTATTTTGTACCGTTATGTAGCACTTACTATTACTTGTGAAATGAAGCCACATGCAAGTAGAATTCATAACTCATGGCATTTAGATACACCCAAGCAGAAATACAAACCAAGGTTGTTGGCATCCTGATAAGAAAGATGGTGAGATACATCCAATTAATGTATGCCACAACATCTTATTCAATGAAGATGATTTGGATATGAACGTTACAAATCAGAATCCTTATTGGTGTGTGAGTAATCCTCTTTTTCAAGACTTTTCAAGGAAATTGCATGCCAATACTATCAGTGAACAAGTGGAATTAGATTTTTTAATTGACTTTGTTTGATGGGCCAAATGTGCACAAGGATAGTTATAATTATTTCTTTGTTTTAATTATTATGTATATAAATACTATTCAATAGTTACCTAATTAATTAGATATGAAATGACAGAAGGAAAAAGAAAATTAATTAATTAAGATAATTTGATTCATTAATTAATAAGGTGAATTATCATGTAAAAGTACAAAAATTAGAAGTTGCGAAAAAATCCTCTTTGCTTTATGCTTTAATGACAACGAGAGAGATGAAAGCAATTGTGGAGTTTAGGCTTATATCTGTAAATTGCATTTTCTTGACAGTTTGTAAAGTGATCTCAACACATTGTCCTCATATTGTTTGTAAGGTCCCATTATGGGACATGCTAACAGAACAGTGGCTCTAAAGCTTGCATTATGGAATAGTTCTGCAATAATTGAAGATATGCAATCTTTAGAGGACTCATAAGCGCCAAGTTATTGTTAAGCTCTCACATTGTACATTGGACAAAAGACAATTGCTTGTCCAAGGAACTAGTCTCTAAAGAATAGCGTAGGCTGAGCACTGTGAAACCCAATGTGCCTATGGACGTTAAAATAAAAGAAAACTAATGAAAGAAACTATTTATTGCCTGGAGTAGCTTGTCTGCAAGTGTCCTTTTTTGGAACCATGACAACCTTTGCCCTGTCACTGTAAACTCTTTCCTAGAAAAGACATATCGACACACACATATATGTATACATATGTATATATATGTACATATACATCCATGTAAAGACAGATGAATGCATGTATGGACATAAACATATATGCATCCATATGATTGCATGCATATACACATAGATGCATCTATACACACATACATATATGCATAAATACATATATGCATAGATATATCTAGAGTCACATGCATACATGCATATATGCATCTACAAATGTCTACATAGATATGCACATAGGTAAATACATATGCACATAGAGACATGCATACATACATACATGCACTGACACATTAGGCAGAAAGTGATAGTGATAGTGAACTAAAGCACTATGAAACATAGCTTCATTATGCACTTTAATGGAAAGGAACTGTGGAAAATAACAAATTATCATCTCAAGTAACTCGTTTCTAGGTCTGGACCCTGCAACTGTAACATCTCCTGCTCAGTGGCTACAAACTCTTCCTCAGAACAAGAGCTTACAAAACACAAAAAACAACACACGCAAAGTAATAGAAATGCATAGCAAGTGACTTAACTCTATATTAAATGACCAAAGTACCCTGGCCACGCGTGGCCTCTAAGCCATTCCAGTGCCTTCACCTCGAGCCAGATGCCATTCAATGCATTTAATTTGTATTCATGCATTACATACATCTACCCACCAGTTTTTTAAACTATGTCTTTGCTTAAATTTATTAAATCAATTTATGCGCTCGCATTTTCCTGATATTTTAATGCATTCAATCTGCATTCATGGATTACGTACCTCTAGCCGCCAACTTTTAAACTATGCCTTTGCTTAAATTTATTTAATCAATTTATGCGCTTGCATTTTCCCAAAATTTTTAAATGAAAATGGTTTATAAAGCTACTTGGACAAATAGGAAAATAGATAAATGCTAATTTTCCAATATATAAAATAGCTCTCCAAATTCAAACTATACAAAAAAATAAGTAATATGTTAAATGGCAAAATGTGATTGCCCAATGCTGCCAGTTAAAAGCATTTCAACCGAATGCATGAGTATTCTTGCCTTGATGCTAGGAGCCAATAAAATTGTCACTATAGAAAACAGTTTATCCAAGTGAGTGCTATTAGGTTTGTTATCTTCAATTTCAAACTCCTTTGACGTTAATGCATTTTATTTGGTGGTAGAATATGGAGATTCTTTTTTTACTAAGAGTCCAGAACAAGATGACATATACAAATAAATTTAAGCAAAGACATAGGTTAGAAAACTGATAGCTTTTATCAATAGAAAGGAAACATTTACAGTGATAGAGCAAAAGCTCCTATGCTCGTTGAATGAATACCAAGAGACAAGTTACTCAAGGCAACAAATTGCTACTTTTATTTATTTTGCTTCATTTTATCCTAGAAATGCAAGTTGGGTTTCACAATGCATGAAAACACATCTGTGCAAACAACTCCCAAAATTATAATTGCAATGGATGACAGTGATAGTGTAATGGATACTAATAGTCAAAACACCGAAATACACTAGCTAGTTTATTTTTAGATTCAATGGAAACAAGTATCAATTGGAAACAGATTAACCTAGTAGTCTATTTATCATAGGTTCTTGAATTCCAAATGCACAAGTGCGAGCATGGTTCTCTACAGGCTTTTTCTATGTATTTTAACTATATTGTTGTTTTGCATCGAGCCTAAAGAACCACTGCAAGTATGGTTTCCAAACAGATTTAAATCAATGAATGTAAGTCAAGAAAGGTTTCCAATTACACTTAATACTTGAACCATGAAGCATCATTGCTTCAAGCTGTAGCAAAAGTGCAGACAGGGACACAAAAGCAAATTCAACAATGACATCATCAAACAAGGATTTGTTTGCTATTACTATGATTAACTATTGAACTCAATTGACTCATTAGTCAAACAACTTGATTGATCACTGACCTAACTTGTTTGAAAGCTATCTTGTTAAGTTGATTAGTTAATTTCATTAATGAGTAAAAGATAGAATTGACTTAATTTGCATGAGCTAAGTGTAAGATTGACTTGTTTGTTAATTGACTTTGATTAATGGTTTAGAGACAAATGAGACAAATTAAATTTTCATGAGCAAAATGTGAGATGGACTTATTAGCTGCTATGCCACATATACTATGGCATTTAAGCTTTCATGAAATAATAGCAAAAGCAATAGAATAAACAGATGGCTTCAACATAGACGAAGGGATACAACTAATATGAATAGCGATAGCCTGTTGAATATTTGTAGCATAAGAAATAGAAAGGAAGATGTTGGCAAAGATTTTGCAATTTCGGTTTACACCTAGCAATTGCATTTGCTTCCTTTTCTATAGAGCCTTTTCAAGAAATTCCTTTTTTTTGTGCATATGAATGGCCATGATTGGTTTAATTGGTTGGTGTACAAAGATGCTTTTTAATTAACTATAATTAACTATTCAAGAAAACTGATCTATCAATGAACTAGTTTCATTGATTAGTCAAGTAACTTGATTCACAGTTAACTTGATCAGCTATTATTTGATTTGCTTGAATGTTTGCAAAAAGACTTTTTCAACAAATAATTCTTTGCATAATTTTCAATCACTACACACCAAGAGCCAACATTTCTTCGAGGGATTCTGTCAAACAGTTTAAATGTTTTTGCTTGTGCTTCCATATTTGGTATGCATATTCATGACAACATTTCAAACCATTATATCTGTCAGAAATCTGTCTTATGATGCTTAGATGAATGTACATATGCTGTTCTAAAGCTCTTTTTCTATTAAAAGCACGCAAAATGTTTAGAAAGATTGTGTATCTGTGAATGTGAATAAGCAAGATTGATTTAACTGATTTGGAGGATAAAGATGACTAATAATTAGCTATGACTAACCATGGAACATAATTAATTCATCAGCCAATTAGCTTGATTGATCGCTGAATTAACTTGTTTGAAAGCTATCATGTTAAGCCAACTAGCTAATATGCCACATACAGTATGACATTTGAGTTTCAAATAAGTCTCATGCACACAAATCTATTATCATGTTAAAGCCATGTAAACATTGATGTTCCAATTCCATGGGGTCATTCTATTTCCATTTGTCCAAGTTCATTTCATTCCATTATCAAGAACCAATAATTAAATGTTTAAACTAGGTACATGCAAACAGAAATGCAAGTAGGGTTTCAACAATGACATCATCTAACAAGCATTTGTTTGCTATTACTATGATTAACTATTGAACTCAATTGACTCATCAGTCAAACAGCTTGATTGATCACTAACCTAACTTTTTTCAAAGCTATCTTGTTAAGTTGATTAGTTAATTTCATTAATGAGTAAAAGGTAGAATTGACTTAATTTGCATGAGTCAAGTGTAAGATTGACTTGTTTGTTAATTGAATTTTATTAATGGTTTAGAGGCAGATGAGACAAATTAAATTGTCATGAGCAAAATGTGAGATGGACTTATTAGCTTCTACGCCACATATACTATGAAACTTGAGCTTTCATGAAATAATAGCGAAAGCAATAGAATAAACAGATGGATTCAACATAGATGAAGGGATACAATTAATATGGATAGCTATAGCCTGTTGAATATTTGTAGCACAAGAAACAGAAAGGAAGATGTTGGCGAGGATTTTGCAATTTGGGTTTACACCTAGCAATTGCATTTGCTTCCTTGTCTATAAAGCCTTTTCAAGAAATTCCTTTTTTTGCATATGAATGGCCATGATTGGTTTAATTGATTTGGTGTACAAAGATGTTTTTTAATTAACTATAATTAACTATTCAAGAAAACTGATCTATTAATGAACTAGTTTCATTGATTAGTCAAGTAACTTGATTCATAGTTAACTTGATCAGCTATTTAGTTGATTTGCTTGAATGTTTGCAAAAAGCCTTTTTTGACAAATAATTCTTTGCATAATTTGCAATCACTACACACCAAGAGCCAACATTTCTTCGAGGAATTCTGTCAAATAGTTTAAATGTTTTTGCTTGTGCTTCTATATTTGGTATGCATATTCATGACAACATTACAAACCATTATATCTGTCAGAAATCTATGTCTTATGATGCTTAGATGAATGTACATATCCTGTTCTAAAGCTCTTTTCCTATTAAAAGCACGCAAAATGTTTAGAAAGATTGTGTATCTGTGAATGTGAATAAGCAACATTGATTTAACTGATTTGGAGGATAAAGATGACCAATAATTAGCTATGACTAACCATGGAACACAATTAATTCATCAGCCAATTAGCTTGATTGATCGCTGAATTAACTTGTTTGAAAGCTATCATGTTAAGCCAACTAGCTAATATGCCACATACACTATGACATTTGAGATTCAAATAAGTCTCATGCACACAAATCTGCTATCATGTTAAAGGCATGCAAACATTGATGTTCCAATTCCATGGGGTCATTCTATTTCCATTTGTCCAAGTTCATTTCATTCCATTATCAAGAACCAATAATTAAATGTTTAAACCAGGTACATGCAAACATAAATGCAAGTAGGGTTTCATAGTGCTTTAAGACATTGTTATACTTTGATTATAAATTCATATTTTAAACTACTTTTAGTATTATTTATTTGAGTTTCTTGTTGAAATGCGAAGGTTTCATCTGCGTTTGATAGGAATTATGTAGAAATCCTCTTGTCCATTTTACTTCATGCATGTGAGCCCTGTAAAGTCTGTATATTATTGACTACTGCAAAGTGGTCCCATAAAGAGGGCTTTGGAACCAAAATTATGTCAACACGTGCGATAATGAGAGCTTTTGAACTACGAGTGAACAGTGTGTTGCTTTGAGCTTTTCCATTGTCATCAAAGCATAAAGGATAGAGGGGTTCTGTTAAAAGTTGTGGTTGTTGTCCTCATAGGCATAAATATGTATATTAAACTACTTTTAGTATTATCTATTTGAATTTCTTGTTGAAATGTGAAGGTTTCATCTGCGTTTGATAGGTACTATGTAGAAATCCTCTTGTTCATTTTACTCCATGCATGTGAGCCCTATAGATTTTGTATTTTTTTTATTGCTGCAAGGTGGTCCCATAAAGAGAGCTTTGGAACCAAAATTATAGTCAATCAATCATAGTCAATCAATTAATCTAATTCTACCTATTTTCTAATAGTATTGGCATGTGATTTTCTTGACAAGTCTTCAATCAAAAAGAGCATTAGCCACACACCAATAAGGATTCTCATCTGTAACCTGCCTAACCAAATCATCTTTATTCAATAAGATGTTGTGACATACATTAATTGGATGTATCTCATCATCTTTCTTATCAGGATGCCAACAACCTTGATTTGTATTTGTCCTTGAATGTATCTGGATGCTATGAACTATGAATTCTACTTGCATATCGCTTGTCTGTACAAGTAATAGTAAGCGCTACATAATGGTAGAAATCACAACTCATAGCATCCATATACACCCATGCACAAATACATGGTATTCAAAACATTAACACGGACATGGTTTTCTAGGGCTAGTTTGTTAATTGCCTTTGATTAATAGTTCAAATGTAGACAAGGCTAATTGCAATCATTTCTTTCTTTGAATTTCTATGTACTTAAAGGCTAATTAGCAATTGCCTAATTATTTAGATATGAGACAATACAAGGATGAATGAGGAAATATGAACTTGCCTAAATCATCATGAATGATAGATCTATTGGGTAAAATGCTACATATATTGTGACATTTAAGCTTCAAAGACTGCCAATGAACAACAAATGCTTCAAAACTCTTAGTTAACATGTAAAGGGCTGAGAAAAATTGATTTGCTAACTAAATGGGGTCATTTTACTTCAATTATCTAGCACTTATTCTTAATTGTTTAATGCAATCACATGCAACAAAAATTCAAAACAATTAGCATCTATACACACCCATGCATAGATACATGCTCTCTAACATATTGATATGCATATGGTTTTCTATCGGCACAATCCTTGAACATTCTCTAGGTACGAGTTCTAGTCTATTAATTGACATTGATTACTGGATAAAATGTATTCATAGACACATATAGCTGCACACATGCTTTAATGCACAAATGCATAGATACATGCATGGATGTACACATATATACACGTACACATACATACATAATCACACACTTACATCTATATATGCATTCATGTATCCATGGATGCACATATCCATGTATCAATAGATCCCTTAATATATGCACATATTGAAATGACTACATGGGCTTGGGGAATGAATATTTATGTGGCCTTTACATGATAGCAATGAATCCTATAAATATGCATATATGCATGAAAGCACATAGCCATCAATGAACCTATGCATTTGCATTTTCACAAGCATTTCAAAACAATCATAATTCAAAAAGCCACTCCCATGGGTTCCAAAAACAGATAAATGCCAATTTACCAATATGAAATATAACTCACGAAATTGAGTTCATATATCTTTAAAAGCAATATGTACAACAACCACAATATGACTGGATGGCTAGCTGGCGCCATCCACAAAAAAGCATTTAAAGAAAATGCAATAGTAATCTATTATATACACACATGCATACATGGCAACATAGATACATGCATTCATATATACATAATTACATGCACACATATATACATACAAACCTATATGAATGGATGCATACAAAGACTATGTTTCATGGGATTATTAAAGAGTTAACTTGCTTTCTATATGCTTCCATGTTTTGCATGTGTGCCTATGAGGACAATAACCACAATATTTGACAATATTCCTCTATCCTTTATGACAGCTCATTGGTTCCAAAGCTCTCTTTATAGGACAGTTGTACATTGCCTACAAGACTCAGATGAATCCTTCATATTTCAAGGAAAGATTTGAATCAATAACACTTAAAATGATCTAAACTATGATTTTACAATCAAAGTATCCAAATGCATTGCAACAATGCGAAACCCAAGTTCCATTTAAGATGTACAATGAGAGTAAACAGAAGGGAAAATGCATTTGCTTTAAATTTTGTAGAGCAATTTCAACAGGTTGTCTAGCCATTGTCCAAAATATGGTTTTCTATCAGCATAGTCCTTCAACCTTCTTTAGGTCTAACTACTACTTTGTTAATTGACTTTGATTGAAAGGTCAAAATGTGAAATGTGGCCAAGGATAATTATAGACAGCTATACGTTGCCTCCAAGATTCAGATGAATCCTTGGTATTTCAAGGAAAGGTTTGAATCGATAACACTTAAAATGATCTAAACTATGATTTTACAATCAAAGTATCCAAATGCATTGCAACAATGTGAAACCCAACTTCCATTTAAGATGTACAATGAAAGCAAACATAAGGAAAAATGCATTTGCTTCAAAGTTTGTAAAGAAATTTCAACAAATTGTCGCCATTGTCCAAAATATGTTTTTCTACTAGCATAGTCCTTGAACCTTCTATAGGTCTAACTGCTACTTTGTTAATTGACTTTGATTGAAAGGTCAAAATGTGAAATGTGGCCAAGGATAATTATGCTTATTTATCTCTTTTAATTGTTATATATTCAAAGACTAATTAGCAATCCAAACAGCCTCGCCTCTAGTCAGATGCCATTAAATGCATTGATTTTGCATAAATGAATTATGCACCTTTAGCCAGTAGTTTTAATCAAAGTATGCATATGGATTCAGAATCAAACTCTCAAAATTAAAAAAGGCAGGTTTAAATTATAAAGTGCAATCAACCACCCAAAAAATTGATTGGATAATTATTGCATTTCTGAGATCATGCCACTGCAACGAAGATCTACTTTTGAACCCCAACTGCTTAATTTTTATGAACCATATAGCATATGCCACTCACAATACCCATTTTCTAAGATTGTCCTTGTAACAAAAAGCAATGATATGATTACAAGTACAATTAATATAGTGAGAATCTTGAATTAACCTTTTTCTCTGTCTACTATATGCAATTGTAAACAAAGGAGAAGGTTCATTCTAGAAACTCACCTTGTACTGCTTGCTTGAAGAATTTGCCACAGCTGGGCCGCTCCACGACCTCTTTTCATCCAACCAAAAGCATTGCACCATGTAAAAAGATTTGATTAGAAAACAAAAACGATGTGTTTGTTTTTCTAAAAGAATAGCAATATATAGTACTCCTACTGCGATGGATACTAATAGTGAAAACCATTAAAACACTAGCAAGCATTTTTCTAGATTCAAGAGACATAAGTATAAATGTAGATCAGATTAACTACAAAAACTAATTGCCACAGGTTCTTGGACCACAAATCTTCTAGCAATGAATTTGACTGCTCTTTTGCATGAAGCCTAAAACTGTTCTATCAAGCAATATTACTTAACTGCTCTATGGAAACATTGTAATTTGGATTCTACAACATTTTTGACATAGTTTTTTATAACCCCAAGATACAAAAATAGTAACGACGACATCTGACAGAATTTTTATGCTTGCTGGCAGGAAAAAGGTTTCTACTGCATTATTTATGCTCCCATTGTTTGCATTTATGCCTACGAGGACAAGAATGATGACTTTTAACAGAATCCCTGTATCCTTTATGCCTTCATGACAACGGAAAAGCTCAAAGCAACACACTGTCGACTCATTGTTGAAAAGCTCTCATTATCCCACATGTTGACATAATTTTGGTTCCAAAGCCCTCTTTATGGGACCACTTTGCAGCAATCAAAAAAATACAAACTCTACAGGGCTCACATGCATGAAGTAAAATGAACAAGAGGATTTCTACATAATACCTATCAAACGCAGATGAAACCTTCGCATTTCAACAAGAAATTCAAATAGATAATACTAAAAGTAGTTTAATATACATATTTATGCCTACGAGGACAACAACCATGACTTTTAATAGAACCCCTCTATCCTTTATGCTTTGATGACAATGGAAAAGCTCAAAGCAACACACTGTCGACTCATTAGTTGAAAGCTCTCATTATCGCACACGTTGACATAATTTTGGTTTGAAATCCTTCTTTATGGGACCGCCTTGCAGTAATCAAAAATATACAAACTTTATAGGGCTCACATGCATGAAGTAAAATGGACAAGAGGATTTCTACATAATTCCTATCAAACGCAGATGAAACCTTCGCATTTCAACAAGAAATTTGAATAAACAATACTAAAAGTAGTTTAAAATATGAATTTATAATCAAAGTATACAAATGCCTTAAAGCACTATGAAACCCTACTTGCATTTCTTGTATCAAATAGACAAAAAAAATGAAAAGTTACCTCTTCTGACCTCAAGCAATTCGTCTCTCACTGTCCAACGTGCAACTCTGCAACTACAAAATACCTTGCTCGGCCACACAATAGACCACTATGAAATTTATAGCTTCTTTATGCACTTTAATGTAACGAAACTCTAAAAATTACCAAATTATCACCTCAAATAACTCATTTCTAGGTCTGGACTCTGCAACTATAACATCTCTTGCTCAGTCGCTAAAACTCTCCCTCAGAACAGGCGCTCATAGAAGACGAAAACAACACACGCAAAGTAATAGAAATGCATAGCAAGTAACTTAACTCTATATTAAATGACCAAAGTACCCTGGCCACGCATGGCCTCCAAGCCATTCTAGCGCCTTCACCTCGAGCTAGATGCCATTCAATGCATTTAATTTATATTCATGCATTACATACGTCTACCTGCCAGTTTGATAAAATATGCCTTTGCTTAATTTTAATTAATCAATTTATGCGCTCGTATTTTCCTGATATTTTAATGCATTTAATCTGCATTCATGGATTATGTACCTCTAGCCGCCAACTTTTAAACTATGCCTTTGCTTAAATTTATTTAATCAATTTATGCGTTTGCATTTTCCCAAATTTTTAAAATGAAAATGATATATAAAGCTACTCGGACAAATAGAAAAATAGATAAATGCTAATTTTACAATATATAAAATAGCTCTCCAAATTCAAACTATACAAAAAAATAAGTAATATGTTAAATGGAAAAATGTGATTGGTCAATGCTGCCAGTTAAATGCATTCCGGGTGAATGCATAAGTATTCCTGCCTACCGGCAGGAACTAATAATTAGTATATATATTTTAGTATAGTTCAAATTAAATTTATACTTTTCTTTATCTCTCTCACTCCTCCCTCTATCTCTTTCTATTTTTGTCTTCCTCTACCTTTTTTCTTCTATCTCTCTCCCCTCTCTATCCCTCTGTATCGTTCTCTATCTATATCTCCCCCTCTCTCCCTCTTCCTCTCCCTCTAAATATTGATTTATCTCTCCTCTCCCCCATCTACTTCTCCTTCCCTCTCTACATATCTCTCCTCCCCCCTTCTCTCTCTCTCTCTCTCCATATCTTCATCTTCTCAATCTCTCCCTCACCTACATATCTCTCTCCCTTTCTCTCCCCCTCTCTTTATCTCCCCCCTCTTTATCTCTCTCTATCTCTCCATCCCTCATCTCCTCCCTATCCCCTTACCTATCTCTCTATCTCTACCTCTCTCACCCTTTCTCTTCCCATATATATATACATATATATCCATCTCTCTCTATCACCCTCTCCCTATCCCCTCTCTCTCTCTCTCTATATATATATATATATATTCCTTCTTCCATCTCCCCCTCTATCTTTATCTCGTTATCTATCCATCTCTCTCTACCCATATGTATCTCCCTCCCTCTTGACCTCTCTCTATATATCACTTCATATCTCTATGTTTGTGTTTCCATCTCTCCCTCTTTCTCCCTCTTTATATATTTAACTCTTACATCCCTATCTATCCCTCTCCCCTCTCTCTCTCTCTCTCTCTCTCTCTTGTTCTCTCCCTCTCCCCTTTGTATCCCTCTCTTGCATCTCCATCTCCACCTCCATCTCTATCTCTATCCCCTATCTCTATCTACTAACCCCTCTTTTTCTCACTCTTCCCCCTCCACCTCTCCCTTTGTCTATCCATATCTCTCCCTATTGAAAACATAGCATGAGCCTATTGGTAATGGAGCCTAATTATCTTCTTATTTAAAGGATTTTTTTTTACTCATGTTTGGATCTCTCTAAGTGGATGCATAGTTGATTTTAATTTATCACTTCTTCTTTGAGACCTTTTTGCACAAACGACATCAACTACTAAGTGGTCTACCGATTGACCTCATGTAGCCTACCAATTGACCTCATGTACTACACAAATGCATGTAAAAGATACACTAAAATTTTCTCTAATTGACCTTCCACACATCTTCGGCGTACCCATTGCACACCAAGGTGCAATTTCTAGTATTATTTGACCATGTCTAGAAACATAAATTTACTGAAGAAGGAAAAAATATGCAACATTATTGCTTCTTTCAATAAAAAAGAAAAAAAAGAAAAAAATAGGATGTTTCAAAATAATAAGTAATGTGGGGAATCATAAGCTTTTACAAATAACTTAAGATAAATTAATTAATAAAATATAATAGTCAAATTATTCTTTGATAATGAATTGGGATTGCTTTATAAATTATTATTAAAAGTATATAAAAATATTTAGTATTAATTTTTTGTTACTTTTATTATAACATATGTTATTACTTGATTTTTTTCTTTGTTAATATTTTGGAATTTGTAAAGTGAAATATTTTTCAATTGTTAAAATAAATATGTATCATTTAGGGTCATTTTTATACATACAAAAAATGATCTTAATCATGTAGAATTTAACCATACTCATAGATTCAAACTTCCATGTATAACAATCCTTTAACAACTTTTGTAGTTCAAATTGTTGTTCACCTTGATGTCTATAAGCTTACAATAAATGAGTAACAACATTTAGGAACTCCTTATGAAGATTCTTAGGCAAGGATCTTCTAATTCTATCAGATATTTAGATTCTTAGTCATATATATATATATATATCCATCTCTCACTCTTTCTATTCCCATATATCTCTATCTCCCTATTTCTCTCTCCCTCTCTTTATCTCCCCCTATTTTATGATTCTTTTTCAAATTTTGTAATTTTTTTCGTGGTGGCATCAATGTATCCCACTGTCATCGTGGCCTACTAGAGAAATGCCTGAGCATAAATTTTTGAATTGTCTTTGACATAACTCTATAAAAATGCATTATATCAAAGAGGGGAAAAATGTAGATACCCCAAATTGTCCTGACCTACGAACAATAGTTTTTTGCTAATTATCTTTAATGATTAAATAATACCTTATTATTTAATTATTATCAATTTTCATATTCTACTATTAATTAAGTAATTTTACATTATTTATTTAATTCATTCAAATTCATCATTTCTAACTAATTAAATAAATCCCATTTATTTAATAATGTCTTGTTTATCATTATTCTCCTTAACTAATTGAATAAATCATATTTATTTAATAGTGATCTAATTTAACATTATTCATCCTAATTAATTAAATAAACCTTATTTATTTAATTATTTCGCCAACTTCACTAATTCTTCTATTTTAATTAAATAGTTATCAATAATCATTTAATTAACATCAAAACACCCTTCCTATATTAAACAGTTGTTACAAATTATTTAATTAAACCCCTTTCCCACTTCTAGATATTTAATTCTTCAATATTCACTCAACACATGATTTATTAATAAATAAATTTTGTTTATTAATTCAATCTTTGTTTGCACGTTTTTTTAAAGATTAATTAATTAATTAATTATCCTCACACATTTGACTGATCAATTGCACCTATTGAATTATTTAATCAAACTTCTTGACTGATCAATCACATCCACTGATTATTCAACATAATTTGTTGACAAACAAATCAATTTCACTGATTATTCAAATCCCACTAATTAATATATCTGTGATAGGTCGAATTTGGGCATTAGAAAATGAGCAGCAAACAAAAGAGTGCAAATAAACACTAAAACAACCTACACCTCAAGATTAGCCTAAGTTGGAATCAACACAAAGTAAGAACATCAAAATGAAATCTTTTACCTTGTGTCGAATCAATCCTTTGGTTGGCCCTTTGATCTTCGTTGTTGTGTGCTCCTTGGATGGCAAGATATGCAAGCTAGATGATGATGTGAGGATGGATGAAAATGGATGAAAACATGAAAATGGCTAAGTATGAATTCTAGAGAAATTTTGCAAGAGTTTGGCTACAATGCATGATCTCCCCAAATGAGAGAAAAGAGGGGGTATTTATAGAGATTTTGGAAATCTCTACTGAAATGGATGGCCAAGATTGAGCCACCAATGATCAAGATGTAGGGCTAAGGTGGGTTGAGAACCCACAATCCCTCACATCTTGACATATGGCATGTGATATTGCCCTAGAAGGTGAAATGGACATGAGGTGGAAGGATAGGACATGACATGGAGAGGGTACATAGTACCTTGGGATTGGGACAAGATCTCTTCATAAAGGAGGTACTTGTCCCCATGTGGGTGAGAGGACAAGTAGGGAATTAAAAATTCCTCAAATATTCTCATGGGGAAGAGAGAAGGAATTTAAAATTCTTTTGAATGCATTGGGGGATTAAATATGGATTAAAAATTCACATGGGGAAAGGAGATGCCTTGTCCAAAAGGAGAAAGCTTTTAATGAAGTTGACTAATGACACTTTCCATAAATGATATGGGAATTAAAGATGACCTAATATGTGATTAAAGTTGTGCAAGTACTTGATTAGGCTAATTAAGGACTTATTAGAGGCAAGTGGGAAATTATGGAGGATGAGACCCTAATGATGATTAGGGGTGTGCACATCTTAATCATAAATTAACTATGACTAAGAAAGAGGGTTAGATTGCTAAGAGGGATTAAAGGTCAACTTGCAAAAGTTGGAGGATGTGACACATGAGAGAGAAAATAGGGATTTTTAAAAGTAAATTTAAAATTCCAAAGGATCATGTGACTAAATTAAATAAAGTGATGCATTTATTTAATTTAGAGAGAAAATAGGGGAAAAACATTTATTAAATTAGATACCTTGGGGAACCTTATGCAAGAAACATAATATTAATTAAATGAATGATTTAATTAATACCGACAAAGAGGATGATTTTAAAAGAGCAAAGGGATGATTAAGAAGATGACTTTGACCATACGGAAGTGGTCAAATTTGGATGTCTACATTTTTCCCCTCTTCGAGACACTATTAGAATAATAGGGTTTTAAAGAAAAATAAAACATAGATGATTGTATGGAAGAAGTGACCGAAAAATAGATGCCCTAGCATGGGAGAGATTATGAGCTACCCAAACATGGGAGAATTAAAGGGGATGCCCCAGTCTCGTGAGGGAAGGCCTATGACAGAAGATTGGGAGAGGATGGTAGGGTATGCCCCCTCGAGAAGGGGAGGGGGTGGAGAAAGGGGGCCCCAGGAAACTTCTCGAAAGGAGGAAGTGGTATATGTCGTTGGAAAGGATACAAAAAATCGAGAAGAATGGCATTTGAATGGAGGAAAACGGGTCTACAGTGTGGAAATGGTAGCCCCGGGAAGACAAGGGGGGGAATTAGTTGAGGCCCAAAAATGTTAAATAAAAGAAAGAAAATCCTTTTATTTGAAAAAGTAGAAAAAAAGGGGGGGAAAGCTATAAAAGGGAGTGTGGGGGTCATTTCTCCTCATTTGGATAGTTGTCAAGTGAGGAGAAGAGGAAGAGGAGGAGAGAGCAAGACAAAGAGGAGACACGATGCCAGAATATGATTCAGACATTATTCACCGGGGGGACGAGAGACGGTGATTTTGTGAGGAGTGTGTGGTGCCATGTCAAGTGAGTTTGAAACCCCAGCTAGTGATTTCATGCAATTTTGTCAATTATTTTCAAAAACAAAAAAATGGGTTTTGGGGTGGGGGTAGGGATGAAAAATGGGTAGGGGAAATTTTGGTTGCGGTTCGGGGTAGGTGGGATGGGATGGGGGGCACGTGGAGTCCAACTCAGGCAGATAGGCCCATACGGGTAGGCATTTCTGCCCTGGCCAGGCGGAGCACCGCCAGGCGGCGTGGGCGGGTGGGTCCGCCTGCACCCGGGCGGGGCGCACAGGGCACCCGTGCGTGGGTGGTTCCGCTTGCGCCCGGGTAGGTCCGCCCATGCGTCGGCAGTTCCGCCTACGGCTGGGCAGGTCCACCCATGCGTCAGCGGCTCCGCCTGTGCCTAGTCGGGTCTGCCCAGCCGCAGGCGGTTTCGCCTACGCTCGAGCGGGTTTCCTCGTGCATGGGCGGGTCCGCCTACGCGCGAGAGGGGCCACCCGTGTGGAGGCAGAGCACCGTCCAAGGGCATGGGAAAGGAAAAATAATTCTGGGGGAGTGTTAGAAGATTGTAGGATAGGATGATATGAAAAAATGAATTTTGACAAGCTGTTGTTGTGGTGGATGCAGAGAGAGGAGAGTCTGCAGACGCGAGAGAGACGATCCGAGGTTTTGGCGAGATGCATGGCACAGATGACAAGCATTGAGCACGAGAGACTGGCAAAGGCAGGACTATTGCACATGTTGTCCTATCCGACGATGAAGGCCCAAAGGGCCATGCTGATAGCACTGATAGAGCGCTGGGACTCGGATACATCAACATTCCATCTACTGACGGGGGAGATGACGGTGACCCTGGAGGATGTTTGGTGGATCTTGAGGCTCCCTATAGTAGGACTTCCAGTTAGTGAGTGCTGGTCAGAGGGTGAGGCGTTGGATGAGTCCGTGCACGTTGTTTTCAGTAGTGACGATCTGCCAATTCAGCGGGGTCAATTAGATGTGGATAGGATGCTGTCATGCAGGGGGATGTCAGTTTTGTCCCTATACCTAGCGGGACTTATTAGTGGGATCCTAGTGCCATATCAAAGCGGTCGGTTCCTACACCTGAGATTTGTTGAGGTGATTCGACATATCATCGAGGGTCGAGAGGGGGAGTTCGTGTGGGGGACATGTATGTTGGCACAGCTGTACCAAGACATGCATAGGGTATGTTATCAGGGAGCGTTGAGTGTGGCCCATGTCACACTATTATAGGTTTGGGCGTGGGAGCACATCAGGGTGACTAGACCGATCATGTGTAGATTAGGAGTGCAGGATGACAGAGAGGCCATAGCCTGGGGTTGGGGGACAGAGGCAGAAGTGATACTAGGGTATTGGGATGTGAGTGATGTGGATGTGTGGAGGAGACGGTTCGATGATTTGTAGGAGGAGATGATAGTGTGGCGTCCCTATATGCTGTGGCGCTTTAGGGGTTGGAGGGATGACAAGGCAACACACAACAGTTATTTCTTCACGTGCTATTATATTATTGGGCGGATTCCAATTATAGTGGAGCTACACAGATCTGATCGAGTGACACGACAGTTTGGAGTGAGGCAGGACATTCCTGAGGGGCGGGTTAGATTCTGATGACTGTCACAGGAGTGGCCATGGGGGGCTTAGCTGAGCCAGGATGCAGTGTGGGAGGAGCTGGAGATATTACAGTTTAGGCCATACCCCGATAGGCAGGGGGGCCGAGGGATGCAGGGGTGACAGATTGATACTGGCAGTGGTCCAGGTGACATCCACCGCCATGGATTACCCCAGTAGTGTTGATTGAGGGAGCACTAGGGTTCGGGTCAGAGGATGAGAGACGGTTGAGGGCAGAGGGACCGACACCTCAAGGATGACAGAGAGGAGGTCAGGCGAGGGGAGGACGACAGGCGGTGGGTGCAGCCGAGGGGCCAGCTAGGGCAGCCAGGAGGAGACAGCGGAGCAGATTTGGAGGGGGCAGAGGAGAGGAGGGAGAGGATGAGGCCAATAGGGCTGTAGTACAGCGAGATAGGGGTGCAGAGATACAGGGAGAGAGGGGTCAAGAGGCATGTGCATCCCCAGAGGGGTAGTAGCAGGAGAGAGGGGAGGAGGCTGAGACTAGCAGAGCGCAGGAGCGGCATGAGCCAGACATGGCTATCGAAGGGGGTCAACGACAGGGACTGGAGGAGGGTGATGCCAGCAAAGCACAAGAGAGGGCGACAGGGAGAGATGGATCCCCTTTGGTGATAGATGTGGATGCGATGGAGGCGTCGGTGGATAGCGAGGGGTATGAGCTGCGAGAGATGGATATTGACATGGATGTGTATGACCTTCGACCACTGTCGACAGTGCCACCCAGAGGGGAGGACCCTACAATGGTGCTGAGAGGGACCGTAGAGAGGCTGCGCCTTAGTGAGCAGCGGTTATGGCAGATAGAGGCAGAGCAGATCAGGTTAGAGGCAGCACTAAGCGAGTTACAGAAACGGTTCTTCCAGGGGGAGAGAGACTATTCAGCCCTGGCCATACTGGCATCAGATGTAGAGTGGAGACTGACTAGAGAGAGAGATGAGGCATGGGATGAGGTAGTTGATCTGTGAGTAGAGATTGAGGTTTTGTGAGTGGAGGTAGCCATGGAGGATGAGGAGGGAGATGCCGCGAGATGGGAGCGAGATCACTTGGTGGCAGAGGCAGCGATACGACAAGTTGTTGGAGGGGGGACAGGGCAGGGGCCATCAGAGACTGGGATAGGGACTGGCGGGGATACAGAGGATCTACAGAGACAACTACATCAATTATGGAAAGAGAGAGCATATTAGCTCTAGGAGCAGGTTGAGCTCAGAGACAGAGTGAACTGTCTAAAGCAGACAGTCGGGGACATGGGATAGATGCAGCGGAGGGAGGAGGAGACACAGAGGGAGGTGCGCATGCTGCGGTCAGAGATAGATGTGGCATAGGTATAGGCACATGACTTAGAGGGAGACATGGATTTGGCACAAGCACGTGTTCAGGTGGCTAAGAGTGATAGGCTGGTGGCAGAGATAGAGGTTCAGTCTCTTTGAGGAGAGAGGGATGCAGCGGTATCACAGGTGTTAGGTTTGCGATAAGAGAGAGATTCTACCAAGGTGAGACTACAGGCACTTCAGAGGGATAGGGATGCAGCAGAAGCTCGGGCACAGGCCACTCAGAGGGAGAGGGATGCTGCAGAGGTACAGATGTAGATGCTGTAGGGTCAGCAGGACGTAGCGGCAGTTAGTGCAGGTCAGTGCTGTGATGGGGATAGACATACGGGGATTACAGGGGGAGAGGAATGCTGCAGTGGCTAGGGCAGTGGCTGCCGAGGAGGTGAGGGATCGAGTGTAGGCAGAGATGGAACAACTACGACTATCCCAGGAGGCCTGGGAGCAGGAGAGGAGACTGATCTCGAGAGATCGGGATAGATACCGTCAGGAGTGGAATTTCGCTTAGGTTCAGGTTGCCGAGCGAGAGGAGAATGCGAGGGAGGCAGGATTCTAGATGGCCGTGTACTACCATGCATTGCCAGACCATACCCAGCGATTATTCTAGTACACTCGATAGGCATCATAGATGCCAATGCCATCTCAGTCGTTGGGGACATGGACCCGAGGCTACAGTGATTCACCAGGTGTCACCCTGGGCAGGAGATCAGTACCTAATTCACCACAGAGATTAGACGTGACTAGCTCATTCAGGAGATGACATGATACCTAGTTTTGACAGATGCAGGGTGGAGTGCGTAGCTCACTTATCGACAAAGATCAGAGATGCTCTACATCTCTGGATTTTGTATTTTATTTGATGATGTATGAGTGTTATGTGATGGATATATGGTGGACATATGACATATATTGTATTATTTTGATTATGATGTGAGACAGTCCTTATTGACACTATGCACTATGTTTCCCTTTTATGACGGGTGATCCTGTCAATGTATGCACATGTATCTGATGTTTCCAACATATGTATATGGGTACTTTGGTTTATTTATGCACATGTTTTATGATACTACATGCTTAGGTGGATGTATGAGTTGATATTCTTATGCATAGGCCTATGGGCGATCTTAGTAATGCAGATATTCACATGGTGATATGATGTATGCACATGTTAGATCTATGATGACTTATGTGGATAGATACCTAGTTGATTTATTGACATGTATGTATATGTGTATGATGGATTCTATATGAATATTTTATAACCAATATTCTATAAGATGCTTAGAATAACAAGTCGATATTATCCCAAACAACTTAAATGATGATATGCTGTGAAATGGGTGAGATTGATGATGTGATATGCTATGATTATGCAATGAATGATTGATGTAGATGCTTAGATTAACAGATTTATACTATGATGATAATCTATTGTAATTATGCAGATGTAATGATTTATGAGATGCTTAGAATAACAAATCTAGATTATCCTAAACAACTTAAATGATGATGCAATGTACTATGAGTCTGACACTTTGCAATGTAGGTGGCGACATATGTGTGGTTCTAACGTGTTGTGATGCAGATGGTTATGTAGGTGCGGTTAATAGAATGAACCTAATATGTGATAATGCTCTTGTAATTGATAGTGCATTAATGATGAAAGGGAATAACACATGTCATAAGTGTCAATAAGAACTGACGTGATAATGGGAGATGGGTATGTAGTGGTTTGTGAAAAATGGGTGTAATTGGTCATCTGTCAAAACCCTTAGTATCTTGAGAAGAATGGGAGAGGGCGGGATAAAGTACTCGCACACCAAAAATCACAGGGTGAATGCAATGCAACAAGCGATGAAATGCAATCCTAATATGAGTCGCCATCTTTGGAGCACTGATTTTTGCTATAGCATAAGACACCAAGCGCCAGGGTATGAAGAACCAGGGCACATTAGTGTCTAATGCATGAACAAACACAATAAACAAGAAGGCTATCCCAACACCCCAAAGTCGTGATGACCTTGGTCGGACCAGGCATTGGGATAACCACAAACACACAAGGATGCCCCAACGTAACACAAGACCTTAGGGATCTTGGTGGGTACTACGTGGGACAACCGAAAAGGCAGCAAAAATAAAAGACCAAGATGAACCCATATGTCGACTAGTCAAAGCACACCATGATATGATGGATCAAGGTGACCATGACAAGTGTTGATAGTGAGTTCAAATGACAAATAAATTCCAAAACATCAAAAGATTACAATTAAGAACAAAACATCCTTTGCCATAGGATCAGGGTGATGGATAGGATCGATGGGGTCTGCTAGGAAGGATGCATCCTGTTGAGACCGCTAATGGATACTAAACTAGAATGACCCAGTTCGACACTAGATTCTTTTCATTAACCAAATCTTTTGATAATATTAGGATTTTATTTGAGAATAACGAGTAAGATGGGGACACAGACTAACACATCCTATAGACCTAGGGGCTTGGGGGCTGATAAGAGATTAGCCTTGCCTACGTGAAACTGCAGAGCCCTCATAGTTCATGAAAAGACCATGGATAAAGCAGAAAGAGGATGATGAAGGTGAATGATGGATGATCAAGACGTGGTGGTCAGAATACCCTGGGGGTAGATCAAAGGATCAGCCTTGCCTACATGATAGCGCAGGGGCAACGTAGTTCGACTAGTGATGCGAGAGGATGAGAGCTAGATGGCGATTGACATGATGGATGATCCTACATGATGACACAGATCGATTGAAAAAGGGAATGAACGACATAAGCTCAAAGTGGGATACTGAAAAGCTCAGGATGGGGGATAGGCTAGATGGGTCGTCTAATGCTCAATCAATATATACCAAGCGGCTTAGGATGAGATGGGCGAGGACAATAGTGCGGATGAAAGCATAAAAGAACTAGGATGTTAGGTAGATAATGATTAAGCCCTCTACGGATGATGCATGTTACCAGGTTTTCACCATCCATACTTATCCAAGGCACCACCAAGAGATGGTTTTCACCATAGGATAGATTTATTTCTCTTTACTATGTTTTTTTTGGATTTTTTTTTTAAAATTTTTTTTATTATTTTTATTATTTTTATTTTATTTTTTGATTAGGTGGGGATACCAAGCGGATTTAGGTCTAGAACTTCTTCAAATGCATGATATTGACGGGTTTTTCAAGGGGATCTCCTTCAAGAGTAGTCAATATGTAGGCCCCAGATCCATATTTGGTGGCTATGATATAAGGCCCTAACCTGTTTGCCTCAAATTTTCTTGTTTTATCACGATCCTATTGAGTGCGCTGGTTCTCCTTAAGGACAAGCTCACCAACCTGGAATTGTCGAGGACGAACCTTTTTATTGTAATTACGTTTGAGGCAGTTTTGGTATGCTTACAGATGATCATAGGCTTTTATTCTTTGTTCATCCAGTAATTCCAGCTGTGCAAGCCGTGCAACCTGAGCATCTTCTTCGTTGATAAGATTCTTCAAAGAAATCCTCAGTGATGGAAGCTCAACTTCAATTGGCAAGACCACTTCAGCACCATATACTAAAGAATAGGGGGTGGCACCTGTCGGGGTGTGGATGGATGTGCAATATGCCCAGAGGGCAGGATGAATATGGAGGTGCCAATCTCGTCCAGTGTTATTGACAACCTTTTTGAGGATACAGATAAGGGTCTTGTTGGTTGCTTCTGCCTGACCATTTCCCTGGGGGTAATAAGGTGTTGACAAATGGTGCTGGATGAAAGGTGTCGCAGAGGTGTTTCATGGCTTGGTTTTTGAAGGGTTTTCATTATCAGAAGGATGGTGGATGGGATACCATATCTACAGAGAATATGGTAAAGGATAAATTTTGAGATTTGGATACCGGTGATTTGTGAGAGTGGTATTGCTTCCACCCACTTAGTGAAGTATTTAGTGGCGGTAATTATGAATGTATGCCCATCGGATGATGGTGGGTAAATCTTGCCAATTAAGTTGAAACCCCATTGAGAAAATGGCCACAGTGCCAGGAGGGGCTGAAGATCTTGTGCTGGGGAATGAATCAAATCTACATGTTGTTGGCATGGAAGGCACTTCTTCACAAATTCACAAGCATCGTGTTCCAATGTAGGCCAATAATATCTAGCTCGTAGGATCCTTTTGGCCAGGGCCATACCATTTGAATGAGCTCCACAAACACCACTATGTACTTATGTTAGTGCAGCATGGGCTTCGGTCTCATTCAAACATCTAAGGAGGATTCCATCATACCCACGATGATAAAGCGTATCACCGACGATAATGTATCGAGAAGAACGATGGACGAAGGATTTGCGTTGATTGCGTGTAAGATCCGGGGTATAATATTATCATGGAGGTAGGTGTAGATGTCCTAGTACCATGGGGAAGTGGGACCCACAATGTCGCACACCATGTCAGTCTCAGGGATATCATATGTTGGGATTAAAATTTGTTCCACAAGGAACTCACATTCTATTCAGTCTTTAAGCATGTCAATCAGGGAACCAATAGTGGCCATTGCATGAACTACTTTATTTCGTACCCTAGGAATTTGTTCAAATTGTATAGAGGTGAAATATTTCTTGAAATCATCCACCATGTGCTTGTAGGGTAATAGCTTATCATCTTTGGTTAGGAACTCATCATTAACCTGTCTAATGACTAGCAAAGAATCACCAAAGACTTTCAAATGAGTTATGTGCCACTGCTTTGCAATTCTGAGGTCAGTGAGGAGAGATTCGTATTCTGCCATATTGTTGGTACACGGGAATGCTATCCTAAATGATTTTGGAATGTAGTCACCTTGAGGGGTAACTAATAAAATTCCTGCGCATGATCCATTATGCGTGTATGAGCCATCAAAATATAATGTCCAAGCTAGTGCTTCTGTGACTGTGTAGACTTCTTCATCTGGAAATTCAGTGTCTAGAGGGTAAGCATCTACTAATGGTGCCTCGGCCAATTGATCAGCTATGACATGTCCCTTTATGGCTTTCTGTTCCACATACTCTATGTCAAATTCACTTAGGAGCATGACCCACTTGGCCATGTGGCCAGTCAGAGTGGTTCTAGATAACAAATACTTCAATGGATCGACTTTGGCAATTAATTTGACTGGATGGCTGAGCATGTAATGTCAGAATTTCTGTGCTGAAGAAGAGTGCGAGGCAGGCCTTTTCCATGGGGGAGTAGTTTAATTCATAGCCGACCAATGTCCGATTGATGTATTAGATCACCCTTTCTTTTGATGATTCATCATGTTGTGCCAACAATGCCCCCAGCGCGACTAAAGTGGCAGAGATGTAAAGCAGGAGGGGTTTTCTTGGAATGGGTGGCATCAAGATCGAAGGATGAGCTAGGTATTCTTTGATCTTATCGAAACCTGTTTGACAATGTTGGTTCCATCGGAAGGTGGAGTCCTTCTTTAGGAGGTGGGTGAATGGCTGGCACTTATCTGTGAGCTGGGCTATGAACCGACAGATGGATTGCATCTTCCCTTGGAGGCTTCTTAACTATTTAAGATTACGCAAAGGTGGCATGTCCAGGATAGCCTTTACCTTGGCGGGATCAACTTCAATGCCCCTGCAAGAGACTATGAAGCCCAACAACTTTCTTGACGTAACCCCAAAGACACTTTTTTGGATTTAGCCGCAGCTTGTAATGCTCTAACCGTTCAAAGATCTTTTTTAGGATGGTAGGATGTTCTGCTCGTGTTTTGGATTTCCCTAATAGGTCGTCAACATAATCCTCCATGATGATATGTATGAGGTCATAGAAGATGACCATCATTTCCCTCTGATATGTTGCCCCCACATTTTTGAGACCGAAGGGCATAACATTGTAATAGAAAGTGCCCCAAGGTGTTGTGAAGGTGGTCTTGTGTTGGTCCTCAGGTGCAATTCAAATTTGATTATAACCAGAGAAGCCATCCATAAGGGATAACATCTCATGTCCTGCTGTCAGGTCGACCAACATGTCAATGTTAGGCAGAGGGAAGTCATCTTTTGGGTAGGCTTTGTTAAGATCCCTGAAGTCTGTGTAGACCCGAATGTCTCCATTTGGTTTGGCAACTAGTACTATATTGGAGATCCACTCAGAGTAGTCAATCGGTCTGATAAAACCTGCCTAGTAACTTCTCCAATTCCTTCTTGACTAATAATGCGACCTGTGGATGCATCTTGCAGAGCTTCTGTTTGACAGGCTTGGCGTTTGGGCGAACATCTAAATGATGAACCACTAAGGCGGGGTCTAAGCCTGGCATGTCTAAGTATGACCAAGCAAAGTTAATGATTCCCTCTTGGAGTAGCTGCACGATGACTGGATACTCTTGCTCTGAGAGTGACTTAGCTACATAGGTGATTTTATAATTTTCAGCAGTACCCAGATTAACTTCTTGAGTCTCTTCAATTAGAATAGATGATTGGGCAGATAACTGAGTTCCCACAAGGGGAAGATGAACATCTCCATCTTCCAGCGCCTCTTCGAGGTTTTCACCATCAGATGCGTCCTTTATTTTTACTTTTTCAAGGTCGAGAAGTGCCTCAGGGAGGTTTTCACTAGATGACTGCTTTTTACTTTTCTTATTCTTATTTATGCGATTGGAGAGTTCATCCTCCCCCAATCCCATAAGATTGACATATGTATCTGTAGACATACTGACAGGTGTGCTATTACGTAGGTCTCAATCAATAAGTTCAGGGTGACAAAGGGATAGGCTAATAGTGCAGATGGATAGGAATTCGAACATGGATGATAGGTTGGTGTGATTGACGTCATCGTATGCATGTATGATGGATTCCTCCTTCGGTATGTCTTCCAATGAGCCATTGTCCATGGCGACACTATTGGAAGTATTAGATGATGTTGCAGGGCCTTTCTGCTTTGTGTCGTATCCGACACCTATGTTCTTCGACAGCTTTGTTGTATCAATAGGCTGCAATCGCCCCTGTTCTTCTTTACCTAGGCCTCTACCTTGGTAGTTATACTTTTCCACAAACTTAGCTGACCAAGGATATGCTTTTTGAAAATATTCATTTAGAGGGGGATCTGGTTGGGGTTCTTCTCGGTATACCCATTGAATTATATCCTCTTCTGGTGCATCTATCTTGATACTAGGGGACCTAAATGTGGTGGTAGGGATGTTTTTACCACTAAAGGTGACGGTCTTGTCTTCCTTTGGAGTAGCATGTGAAGGTTGGCAATACTCGTGTGGTGATGGGGGCATGGTTGCTATATTAAGAGTAGTATGCATTTCATATTCACCACACCCTTTGTCAATGATATGCACTTTTGTGACTGTGGGATCAGTGGTGGAAGATGGAGTGGTTATCGTGGTGGAGGGTGGATTAGTAGATGATGACTGGGATGCCCCCATCTCAACCCTGAGATAGTAATGTAAATGGGGAAAGGACGCTTCCAAAGCCCGACAATATTCAAATGGTTGGGGGTCAGCGTAGACGGTGACTTCTTGTCCATTGACTGGAAATTTTAGGCACTGATGGTACATGGAAAGGATGGCTTGCATAGCATGGAGCCATGGGCAGCCAAGGAGGAGATTATATGGCAAGTACAGATCAAGGACATGACAGGTAATGTATTGAACCACAGGTCCCACTTGGATAGGAAGACTAATAATTCCCTCTGAATTCCTTTTTGCATTATCATAGGCCTTGATGGTGATGATCTGATTACTTAGATCTACTTGAGTATACCCCACCTATTTTATGAATTTTAGAGTACACAAATTGAGGGTAGAGCCATTATCTACCAAGACCCTTTTTATTTTATGACGGGCAACCACGACTTCAATATGTAAGGGGCGATTATGATTCACATCAATGTTTGGCATGTCATTTTGGCTGAAGTGCAGTTGATAAGATAAAGCCAGGTGACCTACCAAAGCTTGGAATCGTGTAGGATCAATGTCATTAGGCACATGGGTTTCCTGTAGGGCTCTGTTAAGGATTTCTTGATGTATGGGAGAAGACTTAAGCAAATCCAAAATGGAGATATGAGCAGGGGTCTTCCCTAGGTGATCAAGGATGTTGTATTGAGAGCTTACATGAGTTGATTGGGCGGGTGTGGAGGCCGCAGGAATAGTAATGTAGGCTCGTCGTGTAGTAACAACACACTGAGGGTCTTTGGCTTTTACATGTATCATGGATACACGAGGTTCTACTTGCTCAATGTAATGAATAATACCCTCATAATTGAGTACATTCTTATAGCTCACGTTATTTGTGTTGTCTTGTGGATTACTTGTGGAGGTGCTTGGGCCTTGATTATGGTTTGGAAAGGTGTTTTGATATATCTGTAATTGAGCATTGGATGAAAAAGCTTGAATGGGGTCAACCTTGATATCACCTCGATCTATGAGATCTTGGATGCAGTTTTTTATACCCTGACACTTATTCAAATAGTGTCCTTTGATTTTATGGAACTCGCAATATTCATTTTCCCTAAACCATGCAGGCTTAGGTTTGGATTCGTCGAGTGGCTTGGTGATAGGGTACGTGATGGGATAGTTGATCTGTAACAGCTTATTGAAGACGATGCTCAGAGGTTCTCCTAATTGAGCATACTGGCGTTTAGTGTTCCCTTGGTTATTCTAATTGGACTGTTGGGGAGGATGAGGTGCCCCCTGCAATATAGATATGGCATTAGGTATGGGTTGTTGTTGTCTTTGGGATGTGTTAGCCACATAGACATGTTTAGTATCAGTAATGCCATCATTTACTGCGTTTTTGTTCTTGTTCCAAAAATGTGGCTTGTCGTTGAATGACCTTTCTTTATCTTGATTATATATTTTGATGTGCCCCTTGGCAACAAGGGCACACTCAAGGATGGGTCCCTTCTCTACTATTTCTGCGAAAGTGGTGACACAATGTAATATAAAGTTATGAGCCATGTCAGGATGAGAGTTCTCCACGAAGAGGGTGACCATGTCATTTTCTTTCAAAGGGGTTTTCATTTAGCTTGCTAGCGCACACCACCTTTGGAGGTAGTTAGTAAAGGTTTTGCCTTCATGTTGTTTCTCTTTGAGGAGATCTAAGGTGTCAGTGTCCTTCTCCAAATTGAAGGAGAAGTAGGAGACAAACTTTTCTGACAGGTCTGCAAAAGATTTTATGGATCCTTTTTTGAGGGTCATGAACCACCCTAGGGCGTTGCTTGCCAGACTCCATGGGAACATGCGCAAGAGATAGTTGTCATTGTGGATAACCTCTTGACATTGGGAGTAAAACTCCTGCAAGTGGGCCTTAGGATCTTTGTTCCCCCTATATTTGTCAAACTTTGGCATTTCAAAATGTTTAGGGAAGGGAATCAATGAGATGGAGGGATCGAACGGATATGGGCATATGTCTTCGAACTTGAATGATTGTTTGCCAGTCCTTGCCTGAAGATCTTTTAGAGCAGCTTTAATTTCTAGCAAATCTGAGTTGAGTGGTGGTTGGTTGGGTGGAACTAGATGGTAAGATGATAGAGGATCATGTTGAGAGAGCGGCAAAGTGTTTAGATATAGGTTTAGATGGTGAAGTGATGACATCCCTTGTTGGTATGCTGAGGGAATTTGTTGATACGTGGGTTGTTGTTGCGGGGGATAATATGGATGCGTTTGATAAGGATGTGAGGTGGGTTGTTGAGGAGCTTGGATGTGATGTTGCAGATTGACCTGTTGATAATGGGGGAATTGGTGTGATTATTGGGAGGCTGCATAAGATGGTTGTTGTTGGGACTGTTGTTGGTAATACGGGTGTTGTGGGGGTTGTTGATGTGACGTGGGATGTTACATGGGCTGAGACAACATGCTGTACTGTGCTTGAGCTCACGGTCATAGGATGGATACGAGGAAAGGAGATATGGTCTGAGTGGGAGGTCAGGATGGATTGTTTTGCGGTTGACATGGCAGTTGTTGCATGGAAAATAGCAGTTGTTGTTGTTGAGGCGGCTGGGCTTGCGTAGAGGGATTTTGCAAGGGAGTTTGCTAGGCACCAAAGGGGACTTTTGGAGGGGGTAGATTAGATTGAGGCGACTATGGGGATGCATATGAAGGCGATGGCTATTTTAGGGCCCCAGAAGGTGGAGGCAAGGTAGCGAAAGGGTTGCCCGCAGTGTTGACAGGAGGCTGATTCGAGGGGGGTGGTGCCAGTAGCATTAGTGGTTAAGGTTGTGGGATGTTTTGTGGCATTCCAAAGGAAAAAGGATCATTGGGATCAGTGGTTTGGGGTGTCCCTGTGACCGAGATGGTGGGATGCATGGGATTTCCAACAGGATACAGAATAGCATTGTCGAATTCAGGTTGATGCCAACCTTCTACGGAAGGAACATTGGGGACGTATGAGCTACCTGGGATGTTATGTGAACCTTGGGGTACGTTAGGTGTGGAGGTGCCATACTTGGAGAAGTCAACACTTGACGGCAGTGTGACACCTTTGTCAATCAAGTGAGCCAAGATTTCCTCACCATGTTTTTCAAGAAGGTGGTCTATCATTTGCACATTGACTGGGTTACTAAAATGCTCTTTGAATGTGATTTCGGGTTGAATGACCATGTTTTCATTGCCAGGAGGTGATGTGTTTTTACCGTCTATATTGGATTGTGATGAGGTGCCATTGTGTGGATCCCGGGGAATGCTCACACTGTTATTGGGGTCTTGCGAGGCATTAGTTGCGTTGTTCAAATCTTGAGGGATATTCTGCTGGGATGTTGTTCGGCCATTTTGCTTGCTTGTGATTGGGTCTGAATGGGCATGCAAGATGATATGATAGATTAAGATGATCTTGGTGATGAAATGATTGACTTGATTTGATAGTTGTTTAAATGATGTGGCTTGATGGAATTGGTTTGATTGGTCAGTCGTCCAGGCTAGGGCTTGATGAGATTGATTTGATTTGCCCAAAGTGCTCTAGGTCGATTGGTAGAAGATGAGTCAATCAGGATTAGATGACATAATGATTTGATTTGAATTGATTGGTTAGGATGGGTGATAGGATCTGAAACCCTAGTTCAAGAGTGATCCTTGGTAATGCTAGGTGTTGACTAACCGAAGAAAAGGGGGATGTAGGATAATGGCGCCGAATCCAACTTGAGATGGAAGTGGATTGATTGGGCCAACAAGGACGACCAACTTAGGATAGATGACAATCCAAAGTTGGTTTTGATGAGTGACGATTAGAGGTGAACACCTAGGTCAATTCGAGTAACTGCTCTTAACAAGGTTTCAGTGGGGTATAGATTGTTTGAAATGTGCAGATGATAACCAAAACGTAGGTTCTGTACGAGCTGAGGGGATGAACGTTTAGGATAATGAAAGGATTCCTGAAACAAGCGGAAAGATGCCTGAAATGAGAAGATGAGTGATCAAGATGGCAGGACGAAGGTTCCGGCTGGTGAAGTGGATAAGAAAGTTGACCGATCACGGGTCAGGTCCGCCCTTGTACAAGTCAGGTCCACCCAAGGAGTAAAAATTGACGAAACTAGGCCCAAAACAGGTTACAAAAGACCATTTTTTAGGGCAAGTCCGCCCAAGGATAAAAAAGTGATGATCCTAAGTCCAAAACAGGTTTCAAAAGACCGGTTTCTAGGGAAAGTCCGCCCCTGGATGAGGGAAAGTCTGCCCAAGGATGAAAAAGTGATGATCCTATGCCCAAAACAGGCTGCCAAGGACCAATTTTTAGGGAAAGTCTGCCCAAGGATGAAAAACTGATGATCCTATGCCCAAAAAAGGTTGTCAAGGACTAGTTTTTAGGGAAATTCCACCTTTGGATGAGGGCAAGTCCACCCAAGGATGAAAAAGTGATGATCCTAGGTCCAAAACAGGTTTCAAAAGACCAGTTTCTAGGGCAAGTCCGCCCAAGGATGAAAAATTGATGATCCTATGCCCAAAAAAGGCTGCCAAGGACTAGTTTTTAGGGGAAGTCTGCCCCTAGATGAGGGAAAGTTCACCCAAGGATGAAAAACTGATGATCCTAGGTCCAAAACAGGTTTCAAAAGACCAGTTTTTAGGGCAAGTCTACCCAAGGATGAAAAAATGATTATCCTATGCCCAAAACAGGCAAAGGAAAAGGACTCAAAATACAAGAATCATCAATCAAAAGACTATGGCTGAGTTAAATAAATAAAATAATCACTAGTTTCGCACAAAGAAGACAATTCAATCAGCACAAGGCTAGGTCTAGTAAAGGGGCATAGCCGACAAAGTCCTCTAATCTAGGATGAACATGGTTACTAGGGAGTCCTCGATATACACTCGGTACATGAGGCCCAAACTATGAGCACCAACCCATTACAAGCGTGAGTCGGGAATCAAAAAGGCTCGGACCAACTCTTCACATCATCCCAATGCTTCGCCAATTACAACGCGGTTGGATTGAGGTACAACTTTCACTCTCCCCCCTTTTATATACCCCGCTGGTACGCGTGGTTGGAATCGTCCCTTGGGGTGATGAAATCCCTAAGCAAGTCCCACTAAGAAAGATAAAATGGGTAGACTCAAAGGACGTGGTAAGTTACGATTTCTCGTCACCCAAGATCGCCGAATGGCGCAAGGGGATTGGATACATCAAATAAATTACCCAAAAACACAATATACAAGGTTAATTGACCCCCTTTAATTAAACTATGTTCCTAATTAGGGGTTAAGAACCCTTAAAATAGTCACCAAATTGCTAAAAAACCAAAATTTCACCGTTTGAAAAAAGTTGTCTAGGGCAAATCCGCCCAAGGAGAGTGCAGATTCGGTTGCCTGGGGAAAATCCGGCTGTCTGTTAGGTCGGATCCGCCTATGTAGGGTGGGTCCGCCTGTCTATGAAATTTTTTTTTCAAAAACACAATCTGCAATCTGGGGAGGGCAAGTCTGCCCCTGGAGAGGGTCAGGTCCACCCGTGGAGGTCGGGTCCGCCCCTCTATAACCTGTACTTGCAAAAAGTCAAAAAATTGAAAACATAAAAGCAAGAGACCCATTTGTGGGTCCCACCAGGCGTTCCGGAAATGTGATAGGTCAAATTTGGGCATTAGAAAATGAGCAGCAAACAAAAAAGTGCAAATAAACACTAAAACAACCTACACCTCAAGATTAGCCTAAGTTGGAATCAACACAAAGTAAGAACAACAAAATGAAATCTTTTACCTTGTGTCGAATCGCTCCTTTGTTTGGCCCTTTGATCTTCGGTTTTTTGTGCTCCTTGGATGGCAAGATATGCAAGCTAGATGATGATGTGAGGATGGATGAAAATGGATGAAAACATGAAAATGGCTAAGTATGAATTCTAGAGAAATTTTGCAAGAGTTTGGCTACAATGCATGATCTCCCCAAATGAGAGAAAAGAGGGGGTATTTATAGAGATTTTGGAAATCTCTAGGGAAATGGATGGCCAAGATTGAGCCATCAATGATCAAGATGTAGGGCTAAGGTGGGTTGAGAACCCACAATCCCTCACATCTTGACATATGGCATGTGATATTGCCCTAGAAGGTGAAGTGGACATGAGGTGGAAGGATAGGACATGACATGGAGAGGGTACATAGTACCTTGGGATTGGGACAAGATCTCCTCATAAAGGAGGTACTTGTCCCCATGTGGGTGAGAGGACAAGTGGGGAATTAAAAATTCCTCAAATATTCTCATGGGGAAGAGAGAAGGAATTTAAAATTCTTTTGAATGCATTGGGGGATTAAATATGAATTAAAAATTCACATCGGGAAAGGAGATGCCTTGTCCAAAAGGAGAAAGCTTTTAATGAAGTTGACTAAGGACACTTTCCATAAATAATATGGGAATTAGAGATGACCTAATATGTGATTAAGGTTGTGCAAGTACTTGATTAGGCTAATTAAGGACTCATTATAGGCAAGTGGGAAATTATGGAGGATGGGACCCTAATGATGATTAGGGGTGTGCACATCTTAATCATAAATTAACTATGACTAAGAAAGAGGGTTAGATTGCTAAGAGGGATTAAATGTCAACTTGCAAAAGTTGGAGGATGTGACACATGAGAGAGAAAATAGGGATTTTTAAAAGTAAATTTAAAATTCCAAAGGATAATGTGACTAAATTAAATAAAGTGATACATTTATTTAATTTAGAGAGGAAATAGGGGTAAAGTATTTATTAAATTAGATACCTTGGGGAACCTTATGCAAGAAACATAATATCAATTAAATGAATGATTTAATTAATACCAGTAAAGAGGACGATTTTAAAAGAGCAAAGGGATGGTTAAGAAGACGACTTTGACCATACGGAAGTGGTCAAATTTGGATGTCTACAATATCAATTTCCACCAATTACTCAAATCCCACTAATCAATAAATCAATTCCCTTGATTGGATCAATCATCCGAGTTAACTCTCCAATCTATTTCCTCAATGGACCTTGACCGTTGATCCTGATCTTTCACATTTTAATCCTAATCATTCATCTAAAACAAGTCTTTCTATAAAAGCAAGTCGTTATTGGGCATTCATGGCTAACCACAAACTCTTAAACTTTAGTGTTTTGCATCATTGCAATCCTCAAATATAATTGAAGCTTCAT
Organism: Sequoia sempervirens; assembly: GCA_007258455.2. Classification (NCBI taxonomy): domain Eukaryota; kingdom Viridiplantae; phylum Streptophyta; class Pinopsida; order Cupressales; family Cupressaceae; genus Sequoia; species Sequoia sempervirens. Next base: position 170,190,287 of record VDFB02000017.1, read on the forward strand.
AGCAACAGGGTAGCATGCCCATAACCGAGAGAAAATCTTACAAAGAAGGAACAATGGAAATCATTCATGGCAATATAGTGAAGGTGAAGATGTCAATTGCTTGAAATCTAGTTTTACTTATTATTGCATGTTTTTTATTGATTGATTGGATCTTGTTGAGTAACTAGGATTGCATATAGTGGTTGTGTGTTTCATTTCCTATTTCCTCTATGATCTTGGGTTGAATTTCCAATTTACACTTACAACTTTCAAATAATTTTGATGCTTAGTATGAAATGTATGAGTGCTAATAATTAAAGAAAGCATGACACATATGAATGATAAACATAAATCCAACATTTTAATCAGTTTTATTCTCACAACAACTGTGAAATATAAATATCAATATTTTTGTAAAACTTATTTTATGTTGAAAATATAAATATTTATTCCTATTCACCTATATTTGAGGAAATGGAAAATAATTATAAAAAAATTGATTGAATCCATAATTGACGTAATAGATAGTTTTGTTAACATATTATTAAATAATTTTTAAAAAAACAAAAAATCTAATTTTGTCAGCAAATAGGGTCCACGCTGTCAACTAAGAACCTGCATCACCATCGGTCCCTTTGGGATGTTTCTACAGTAAATTGTTTAATATCCACACGAGAGTGTTTATTATGCCGAAATATTTTTTTCTAATCACTTCTTTCACTCGTCAGGGACCTCTACCTAAGATGTGTGACCAAACCAATTGTCTTCACATGTCCCCTCAAGAGAATTGACGTCCACTTAGATGTCTAGCATTCCATGGACGTAATTTCTGTGGAACTTCTGGCTACTAACTCCAAACCACGTCTCTTAATTTGGTTGGACTGACTAATTGTGTGTTTTCAATTTTAAACGTATTATAATAATGTTTAATGTTTATCGACCTACATGTTGAAGAGTATGAAAATAAAAAGCTTTGCTTTTGGGATAGCACTGTCAACATTGCCATTAAAATCCTGTACATGTACCGATTTTATCGGTAATAGTACACCATCTGTAATATCGTGTTTGACTGGAAAACTTGTCTTCTTCAATCGAATTTCTCTGTTGTTACCCTACAGTTTCGTTGAATCTACCAAATGATATTTTTGAATCTTTAAAACCAGTTCTACTCATGGATAATGGACACCTTTCTAACTGTGCAGGAGTGCTTAAAGAGGTCGTAGATGTTAAGCCATACCTACTTCAACAAGTTAACAATTTAGGTAGAACACCCCTACATAATGTTGCTTATCTTGACAGAATATCACATATTGCGAGAATTCTTATAGAGAAAGATAATAATTTGTGTTATAAAGTGGACAACAATGGCCAATTACCACTTCATATAGCCATCATAGAAGGAAACTTGGATTTAGTCAAGGAGATTTTAAAATATGCCAAAGATTGCATAGAAATTGTAGATACTGACGGAAGAAATGCTTTGCAGTTGGTGATTAAGAATACAGTGCATATTTTTAGCAAAATTTCCAGGCACATTAAAACCTTGGTGTTGTTGGTGGTGTCAAAGAGGCTAATCAATAGTGTTGACAACCAAGGTAAGATAGCACTGGATATATCAATGGACAACATGGATAGCGACGAACGCCTTTTCAAGGGGGTAAGTGATTCATTTATTCTGCTCTTCATTCAATTATTGGTGATTAAACAAAAGGTTTTTAAGAGTTAAGTGTTTCATTCCATTTCATGTATGAGAACATAGGCATTGTTAAAAGCCATTGCCAACTAAAGCTTACAAAAATGAAACTTTTGAATCGTAAAGGTGGAAACTAAAGTTAATTTTACGTTCGATTAATTAATGTTAATTTTACATGGGATCTAAAGTTTAAAATTGTAAAGAATTATTTTAATTTCATTGATAAAAATATATAATAGTTGAACTATTTAATAGTTTAAAAAAAATTATAGGAAAATTTGAAAAATATAAGGGGAGTTTAAAATTATTTAATAATTAAAAATAAATAAAATAATTTAATTTATGGATAAAATTGAAATAGACAATTCTTAAGGCTATTGTTTCAAGCAATTTATTTTTATTTTTATAATTTAATTATTATTTTCAAATGTTTTTATCAATATTTGTTTTACAAACCATTAAATATATATCAAACACTTTGTGGAGACGCCCCTTACATAATCCATAAAGGGATCTTACAATTAGACTAGTTCACTAATTCATTGAATTCAAAATGGACCTACACCAACAAGGTATCCCACTATGTTTGTTTCCTACCAAAATTTTGAGAGTATTTGCTGAAGTCAAAACTCTTGCCTATGACAATTATCCATTAAAATCCATCCTTTTGGATTTATTTGTTAATGGCACATACTATCCCTATTTGAGGTTATACTCTTTTGTAACCCATGTATCCTCACAACTTACTTGAAGAATACAATTGCAATCTTGGAAGTGTCTTTCATCTTTTGCTAAGGAATAAAATTCACCATTTTTGAAAACCAATCAACTACTATAAATATTAAACCACTACCCCTCTAAGTCCATAGTATTCTAGGAAGAAAATCCACAAAGATTTTCTCCTAGTGGTTCTCCACTATAGGTAACAATTTATAAAAACTGGCATTCTAGGGAACTTGACAATTTTTACATTTCTCAATAAATCTTTTGATGTCACAATGTAGACATGGAATAACATAACTCGCATCCAACATGGCCTAAGTCTTATCCATAGTGATATTTCCTCCTAATATTCCACTAAGCAATTCCCTAACCAAATTCTCTTATAGAAGTCATGTTATACAAAATTACATTCTTTTGAACAAATACCCTTCTTGCAAAAAGCAATCCTTAAAACCACTACCCCTCTAAGTCCATAGTAGTCTAGGAAAAAAATTCACAAAGATTTTCTCCTAGTGGTTCTCTACTATAGGTAACAATTTATAAAAATTGGCATTCTAGGGAACTTGACAATTTTTACATTTCTCAATAAATCTTTTGATGTCACAATGTAGACATGGAAAAATATAACTCGCATCCAACATGGCCTAAGTCTTATCCATAGTGATATTTCCTCCTAATATTCCACTAAGCAATTCCCTAACCAAATTCTATTATAGAAGTCATGTTATACAAAATTACATTCTTTTGAACAAATACCCTTCTTGCAAAAAGCAATCCTAAAAAAATCCTTACCTTCAATCCAAGGCTACACACAATTCTTTCATACCTCTATAAAATCCAAATATTTAGTCTACAAACCCTTCACCATCTCCATTTGAACCAACTCTACTATCATATTAGTTAATGATGTAAGTCTCCTACTCAAGACATCTACTACCTTATTGGGTTGCACCAACTCTAGATGTTTGAGAAAAGAAAAGAAAACCCCTAGAAATATTCCACCCATCTCATGAGGCTCTAATCTAGCTTTGTTTGATTATTAATAAACTCCCTAAAATGTATACAACACATTTTAGAGATGTACTATACATAATTTGTAAATGGGTTATACCATTAGACTAGTTCACTAATTTATTCAATGCAAGCTGAACCTACATAAACAAGGTATGCCACTATGTTTTTTTCTGTCTCCTACCAAACTTTTAAGAGTATTTTCTTAACTCATATTCACAATTTTTCTCTAACCATCTATCAATGGATGGTATGTGTCAAACTACAATTTAACCATGTTTCCAATCTCTTCCATAATGTATGTCAAAATGGCTCAAAGAGCATAGTATCCCTATTTGGTACCCATGTATCCTCAAAACTTACTTGAAGAATAGGTTTGTAATCTTGAAAATGATGAATTCATCTTTTGCTAAGGAAAAAAATATGCCATTTTTTAAAACCAATCAAATACTACAAAGAATAATCATTACCTCTCTAAGTCCATACTAGTCCAAAAATAAATTACATGGAGATTTTCTCTCGAGGATTTTCTAAGATATGTAACAATTTGTACAAATTAGTATTTTATGCAATTTGACAAATTCTACATTTCTTAATAAATATTTTGATGTCACAATGTAGCCAGTGAAAAAATACCACTCTTCAAACATGGTCAAAATCTTATCCAGAATGAAATTTCCTCCTAATTTTCCACTATATAATACCTTAATTAGACTCTGTCATAGAAATCTATAGTATACACAATTACCTTCTTTTGAATATATATCCTTCTTGCACAAATTAATCCTCAAAAATCATTACGTTCAATCTAAGGATGCACACAATTCTTCTGTGTCTATAAAATCCAATGATGTAGTACACAAACCCTTAATCATCTTCATCCCAACCAACTCTATTATCATATTATTTAATAATGCATGTATCCTACTCAAGGTATCTACTACCTTATTGGGCTGCACCAACTCCATGTTTGAGAACAAAAGAAAATTCCTAGAAATGCCCCATCCATTTCATAAGGCTCTAATCTAGCATTATTTGATTATTAATAAATCATAATTCTTGATGAATAGTATATAAAACAAATCCCCTTGCTAATAAATAATATCTTTACTATCACAATGCTTAAATAATATCATAAAACTCTCAATCTTAAACTAAAAGCTTCTAATTATCATCATTCAATTTCTTGTTGAAAAACATAATTAGTTTATCATCTTAACTTAAGATAACATTGATAACCTTGCCATTAGCATCAATTAATCTACTTAGAAAATCTTCTCAAAATCTAGAAGCATCGAAAATGGGCCTCCATCACCTTCTTCTCTAACAAGTCAAAGTTCTTGAACATGATAGCTATCCATTCAAATCCATAATTCACTCTTGACTAAAAATAAATTCCTTAAATAATTATCAATAATTATTCAAAAAACACAAATATTCACATTTATAAATTGTCCTTGAACCTTTACTTACTTTTCTAGTCTAATGCAATGAACTAGACTAGACACTAAATTAAACTGCTAATAATTTTATATGAAATTTTCAAATTTTAATTTAATTTAATTACAGAGATTCAAATATTTTCTTCTTTTAATTTCAATATTATAAAAGTTTGTAATCTCCAAGAATTTATTTCCATTGAAACATAAAATATTGCACAATTAAAGCCAATTTTATAGTCTTTTCAATATTTATAAAAACCTTAAATAGTGATCAATTCCTTTTGATTTAAAATATGTGGGTTTTTATGTAGATTAAATGGTTCCTAGAAATAAATGGTGCACAAAAGACTCCAAAGGCGAGACAATCAGTCATCACTAAAAAACCAACATGAAAAGTCCAAATTATTTCAATAAATACAGTGTTGATTGCAATGGTAGCATTCGCAGCAGCATTCACTCTCCCAAAACAAGAAACTCTCCCAAAGGAAGAAAAAAAACATTACTTGATTGGTATTTTCTTTCAAGGTTTAGTGATTTGCATTGCATTAGCATTTTGTAGCTCAATTTCATCAGCATTTCTGCTAATGAATGCACTTTATGGTAAACAAGAAGATCCCCTTATTCTCAACACCTCTGTCATTGGATTATGGATAGCATTAATATCTTTGTGTTTGGGATTTGGGGCGGGAGTCTATGTGGGTGTGGCACCAGACCATATAGTTGTAGCAGCAATTGTTTTGGGTATGGTGCTGATTACTCCACTTTGCATAAGAATAATGATCCTTCGTTCCAAGAGATACATCTTTAGAGATGATGCGTTCTACCTTTGGACATTCATAATATTTTTGGTCATCCAAACCATACTTCCCTATTTTGCGTACTTGCCTCCATGGAACGTACTTATTATGGTGGGGATGCTAATGCTGCTTGTATCAAGGTTTGGCTGGAAGGTTTTTGTCTGAAAATCTAAAAGCTTAGGCGATGTGGATCGCACGTGGTTTTTCATGTGGTACATGTTTCCTACGGCCTTTAATACTTTCTCAGACATATCCGTTTCCCTTGTATTTTATATTTTTGCATGGATGACAATTGGGATAGGTGTATTGATTGGTCGAAAAATGTGTTTTCGATCAAAACAAAAAATCTCCACAAATAATTACGATTACGTATGGGTTTTGACATTCGTCGCTGGTGTAGGTGTGAATGTTGTAGCCACCTTTGTCACATTAGTGGCAAAAAATATTTGACATTTATTATTGGTTTAATCATGAATGTAAAACTTTTGTTATTGAGATATTATGGGAACATGGGTCTTGATATTTATCATTGTTTTAATTATGAATGTAATAATATTATGCGAATCAAACTTGTTTGTTTGATTATTAACTTTTGTACTATGCAATGAATTATAAGTTTTTATTTTTAATTTATTTAATTTTGTCGGCATATATATATAAAATATTAATATATGAAAAGTTAAAATTATTATGATTTTATTTTTAAAAAATCATATTTAATTAAGCAATTAAATCATATGTTCATCAATATTTAATAAATATTTATTTTAAGGAAAAAAATCTATTTCAATTATGTTAGTCACAATTGTGTCAAAAATAAATCAAACTAGAGATCTAGATAAGATCTAACAACTATAATCTTCACTAACCTAGTAAAATAAAATTTGGCTTGGAAGAATCTATTGATCTCAAATCTCTTATCTAACTTACCTTTGATCACTGTCATAGCTCATCATTGACTAGACAAAAAATTGGTTTATTACAATACTATAAAACTAGAACTCACTACTATATAATACTTATTATTGTAATTTATCTAATATTGTATTATTATTATTTTTTAAAGTTACACTATACATGTCTTTAATTAGACATAATTAACATACCCATTTAAAAAAAATCTTATTAAAAAGATATTATTTTGATGCAACTATTTTTTACTACCATCTATCGAAGATAGGAGGTGTTTTGATTTTTTTTGTATATTTAAATTTGACAATGCATATGCATTTAGTATGTTGCATTTTATAAAGGAAATTATGATAATAAATCTAGTTTCTATTATAATATACGATTCTTTGAGACACTGGATTAATTTTTTAGTTTCCTCTCTTGTAAGTTTGTACATATTAATATAAAAAAAATTAATGAAAATATTTATTATAAAAGTGAAATAGATAACTTTGATTTCTTTTGTTAATATTTAAATTCTCTTTCTCAAGGTCATTACATCCATTTAGTTGCTTGATTAAATAATATTATTTAACTAATAATAAATATGTCATGTGTGTAACAAATTTAGTTTGTTTCTTCCTACATAGTACTTCTATTACTAGGTTTACGAATTATTTAGTATAGATGATAATCTAGAGAGGGACATTCATTTATTAAAGAATATATTTTGATAAAAAATGTGTGTGTGTGTGTGTGTAATTTAGTTTGTTTACTAGGTTTATGAATTATTTAGCATAGATGATAATCTAGAGAGGAACATTCATTGGTTAAAAAATATATTTTTATATTATATATAGGGGGGTCACAAAAAGTACAAAACCAGTTACATCGAAATGTACAACTCAAAAGAGGCTAGGCCTCACAACAGGAGCATCACGAATCTACATATCTAAAAGACCTATACAAAGATACAAGAAGGAGACCAAAGGACTAGTGTAAGATATCATCATGGGTGTCTACCCAGGCAGTCCACCCCATAGATCCCTCCATCCACACAATGTTTTTCTTCTCCTGGATTTGCGCAAGCATAAGGATTTGGTCCTTATTGGAGTTTTTTCTTTCCTTAACCTCCTGGTTAAGCATTTTGAAAGTCCTCTCGAACATCTGCAGGTTATCCATATTCTCCCTCCAAACATATCCATCCTTCATCTCATAGATGAAGAAAGTGGCATATCCCGTCTTCAGGAACCTTTTGAGCTTTTCTTTTTCAATCAGCATAGTAGTATGAACCTGCAAGTAGATTTTAAAATATGTGAGTTTTCGAAAAGACCCAGTAAGAACTCTGGAATTGTTTTGATACCTTTTCTCGTTTCTACATTTCCAAATCTGCCATAAAATATTAGAGGAGAGAATGTTCCAAAAAAGATTAGTATCTTTCATAAGCCCATCAATATGCCCAGTAACAATTTCAAGAATATTAATATTCATAGGATAATTGATACCAAACATATGCCAAATTTCCTTAGCAAAGATGCAGTCGAAGAGAATGTGTCTACCAGACTCGGGTAATCTACATAGGTTATAGTAATCAGCTGCAGAGTTATCTTTTCTAATTGGGAGCCTATCAAGAAACAAAAGCCATTTAAAACATTTTATCTTAGGCTCAGTAGGGTCTTTCCATAATATATCAAAATATTTCTTCTAAGAGTAGACGTCAAGGGTGGAGTACCAAACAAAATTGACATGATCAATGATGGCATCAGTATGCCCAATCACATTGTAGATATTTTTAGCTTTGATTTTGGATATAATGGTCTCATCCAGCCATTTTAAAAATCTATGAGAGTCCATATGGAAAATAGTAGGAAGGTCCTTGTTAGCTTTAAGAATCATATTATAGGTTTTCTCCTGGGAGGCCGAGATATCAAAGTTGCTTCTAAATTCTTCCCAACTGATTATCCTGTCTTGCTCAAAGAGGTCAGCCAATTGAGAAATGCCCTTATTAGACCAGTATCTAGCAGAGCAGCCTTGGGAGAGGGCAAGGGGTTTTCCAGATGAGTGTAGATTCCACCAGATGGACCTTTCACCATATAGCTGATTATCATCATGGAAGGCCTTGTTAGTAATATACTTCCTGACATGATCCCAAGCTTTCCATATGGATCTAAAGACAGCAGATCCTTGTACAACAATAGGAAAGTTGCCAATAATCAGATCATTATAAGGCAGATTCTTCCAAGATTTTGCATTTTTGGGGAATCCCCTTTCTATATTGTTCCTAACAAGGATCTTCCAAGGATCATTACCATCCATTGAGTGAAAAATCCATTTGGCGGCAAGGGCAATCCCTTGGAGTTTAAGATCCTTCAAGCCTAGACCCCCAAGGAGCTTATCAGTATGGCACCAATCCCATTTAACAACATGCATCTTTCTATTTCCTTTACCATCAGACCGAAGAAACTTCTTGACAGCCTTTTTTATTTCCAAGATTTGGTAATTACTGAACATCCAAGTTGAGGAATAGTAGATATTGTAGGAAGAAAGAATTTTTTAGTAGACTTGAACTCTGCTAGCCAGGGACAAAGATCTGTTGTGCCACTTATCCAGCTTCTTAGTGATTTTATCTTTAACCCAAGACCACATATCCTTAAGGGAGGGTTCAATAGAAAAAGGTATGCCCAAATATCTCACAATTTTATGTAGACATCCCCATTGAAAATCATAGTTTTTAAACCAGTCAGGGGGATGCTCATCCCATCCAAGACATATATATTTGGAGTGGGATAAACGAGCGCCATAAATAGTGCAAAACAAATTGAGTTTTTTTTTTAGAGCTTCAAAGTTGTCAGCAATAGCTTCAAAGAAAATAGTAGTATCATCAGCAAATTGGCAGTTTATAAGCTCTTCATTATTAGGGAGATATATGCCCCTGACAGCAGGGGAGATTGAGTTATCTCTAAGAATGTAATACAGGGCATCATAAGCAATAACAAAGAGGGCAAGGGCCAAGGGGAAACCTTGCCTGATGGATCTACCAAGGGGGAAGGAATCTGAAAGGGAGCCATTAACATCAACCTGGGAAAAGGCATCATTGAGCAACATATTAACAGAATTGCAGAAAACACTAGGAAATCCAAAGGCCTCAAGCATCATGGAGATAAAGCTCCACTCCACCCTGTCATAGGCTTTCTCAAAATCCAGAAGAAACATAGTAGAATTTTGCTGAGGGTAGTTGGCCCAATTCATGGCTTCCCAATGGGTGCTCAGATTCTCAAGAATATACCTTCCCTTAATGAAGCTAGTTTGGGTAGAACAAACAAATTTGGGTAGGATATTCTCAAGTCTCAGAGCCAGGATCTTGGCAAAAATTTTATAGGAGACATTGAGGAGAGTGATATAATTCTTAATGAGAGCTTTGTCCCCATCCATACCCCAGTTGATGGAGCTACCCAGGGAACCCCTAGCCAAGGCTTTCGAGTAGATATCTTGAAGATCTTTGCAAATCCAACTAATATTAGCCTTGTAAAACTCCACAGGGAGGCCATCAGGCCTAGGGGCCTTGTCATTTTTAAGGGAGTTAATGGCTTTTTCAATTTCCTCTAAGGAGATATCTTTGGATAGCAGGTTAGCATCTAAAGTGGAGATCCTATTAGGGATAAGAGATCTACATTGATTTCTAAGGGAGGAAGCATCCTCCGAATCCTCAAAGGCAAAAAGATTTTGGTAAAATTTAGCAAAGGCCTCTTTGATGTTGTCAAGGTCAGTTATTTCATGATTATCAACTATAATTCTCTCTATAGTTTCATTAGACTATTTATGCTTGATGAGGTTAAAGAAAAATTTAGATCCACGATCACCAAACTGTAGCCAATGAGCACATGATCTAATTTTGGCGCCTTTAGTTCTAACCTGCTGGTGCTGTCTAAGGGCTTCCTTAGCATTAATCACATGAGAGATGAGATCATACTCTGAGGGATTGGATTGGATGTTAGATTCAGCTTTCTGAAGGTCAGAGGAAATATTGTTTTTGGTAAATCTATAATCTTTGGCCCTTTTTTGGCCAATGGTTTTTAACAGATTCTGCTAGGTGAGAATGTTCATGTTCCATCTATCTGTGTGAGTGCTGGTGGGAAAGTTATTCCTGTTAATGAGTCTAATGATATGAATGGCAGCAAGAGTATCCTCATCTTTAAGAAGACTAGTATTAAGGATAAACTTGGGATTGGAGCCTTTGCTGTGCACAGGGGAATTATTAATTCTAATACAGGTGGAGATAGGATGGTGATCAGAGAGGGGAGTGGAGGTAACGAGGACAGAGTTGCCCAGGCTATCAGGCAAAATAGAGAATAAATTTTTATTAGCATAGAAACGGTCAAGTCTAGAATATATTCTAGAGGGACCTTGTTGGAAATTACACCAGGTATGCCATAAGCCAAGGTTCGTGTCTTTATTTCCAGCCAAGGGGTCAAAGAAGTGTTTATCATTTTTTATTCTATTCCAATGAAATTTTTCTAGGTCTTTCCAAGCAAACGGAAGACCACCAACTTTGTTCTCCTAGGATTCAACCATGTTGAAATCCCCTCCCACAAGCCACGGGATACTAGGGAGAGCAACCAGCCAGTCCCAGAGGCTCGCTCTCTCCCTAAAATCATTTGAGGCATAAATGGAGCATATGCCAAAGACATTGTTATTGTAATTAATATTAATCCACACTGCTTTGTTACAAGGGGAGAGCCCATTGCCAGTGATATAGTTCTCCCATCTCATGTTGACCAGAAGCGCAACTCCACCCCTACCCCTAGGGTGGTTAGTACAGAACTTGATGGCATCTTTCCATAGGAAGTTAAGATTGGATTCAAGAATGTATCCAATAACTTTAATCTCTTGCAACATTAAGAAGTCCATAAATTTATAGGTATCTAAATACTGCTTAATAACAAACCTCCTGTCAGGGGATTCAAGCCCCCTTATGTTCCATGAAATGTAATTCATGAGGAAACATGCAGGGGGGGAACAATGGTCAGTAGACCCCACAATTAGGGCCATATCAACAGTAGGGATATCCCCAAGCTTCTTACTGGAGTTCTTATTTTTGGAACCCAAACGCCTCCCCTGTCGTTTAGATGTGGGGAAGTCTGCCTTGAATTCATCCTCATTATCTGAACCAACAGGGGACAAGATATCCATATCCATGGAATGTTTTGGATGGAGAATAGCGAAAACAGAGGAGTACTTGCAAGCAGGGATGACCTCAAGCAAACAGTCATCACTAAGCTCTCTAAAGATCTTATGAGGGAAGTTTTGGGGAGGGGCTGAGTCAAAGCGACTGTCAGAGAGGTCCTTGGGTATCAAATTTATTGGGGGGGAGCAAATTTGGATTTCCTATGAGATGGCTAGGATAGGGTTTTCCGTGCTTGAGGATGGCTGAGGATTTAGGGACAAGGAGCCCGCAATAGAGGTGTTAGCCTACTTATTGGTCCTTCGTCTACGCTTATTGGAAGTTTTGGTCATGGTTTGGAATTTTCCATTTTGAGTCTCATTCACAAAGGACAAGGAGTTAGTCGAGATTAGAGCAGGGGAAAGGGCAGCAAGGATGGATGGGGAGTTAGACGCCATAGCAGGGGGGTTAGTAGGTTCAGCTAGATGTGGGGTTTTGTTCATCGAGGATTCCACATTAGGGTTGGCAGTATCAGTGGATTTTTGGAGAGGCGAGGGCTTAGCTGGCATTGGTTTTTTCTTAAGGATGGGGCAGTCCTTCCTCAAATGCCCTTCTCTCCTACACAAGAAACAAGTGTTTAGATCCCTAAGAATTTCAATAGGACAAGAAAAATTATCTTCAGAGATGTTAATGTTAATATCAGTCAAAATTTCTTTACTAGGATTCAACGAGATAAGTATCTCGACATCCATATGAGGGACCAATCTCACAGTGTCATCCATTCTGATGACTTTACCAATTGGTTCAAGCAATTGGGGAAGGAAACACCATAGAAATGGTGGGATCTGTTTAACCAATATCCACTGAGGGGCTGAGAGGGCAAGAACTTCCTCATGAATGGCCTCGAGAGACCAAGCCAGGGCGCGAAAGGAGGTAGAGCCCATGGTCCAGTACTATTTTTTAAGAACTTCGGCCTGGGATTCATGATTAGCAAAGAAAATCACATATAGACCTTTCTGAATTTGTCTGTAAAATGAAATATGGAAACCAAGTTTCAGGTTCCAATAGTTATGGAACCAATCATCTAAAAATTTCCTCGGAGGGCATTTATCCACTTCAATAGTAGAGAAGAAAATAGCATAATTCCTTAATCTATTTTTTTCCTTCACAATTTCAACAAGCATTTCTGGATTAGGAGAAACAGAGAAAGGTAAAGGAACAGCCCCATTGTTCTTACCGGATTCACAGGCTCCATGAACACTTGATAGGTTAAACCTTGCGCTCGTGTCAATGGTAATACCAGAGTTAGCAACTGCCTCAGAGAATGATTTGGGTCTTGCAATTAATGAATTGTTTATGGGATTAATTGTGCTGGGAATGTCAGATTCCATTGATGCCCTAGGCGTAGCCGACGAGGAAATAGGGGGTACGGCCTCTACCGAGCGGCAGAGGGAAGAGGGAGAGGATGCATTCATAATAAATGCATTAAAAGAGAACAAAAAGGAGCAAGCACACTTGTCAATGCGTCGTCGCTAGGGGAAGGCAATTGCCTGTCAAAAACCTATCAAAGCATAATCACCATTACAAATGGGTCTTAAACATAATAAAGATAAAAAAAATCTTTATAGATAATCACCATTACAAATGGGTCTTAAACATTCATTATTCGTTTAAATATGAATATTATAAGTTTCTTTATCAACATAATATGAGTCTTGGCATTCATTACCGATTTAATTATGAATGTAAGTATACAAAATTTGAGCAAAGGTAAATAAAAACCTAAAACAATTTATACATATATAAAACTATTCTTCTATTCTTCATATTTTGTCAATACAATTTACATATTTATAATATTTATCATATCCTATATTATAAAAAGTATGATATACCTCCTATAACCATTCCTTTATATAGAATGAGTTGTTTTAATTACTCATAATACAACCAAATATTCATATAATCAATATATTATCCTACAAATGACAATTTAACAAACTATAATAAAATTAATGATGTAATATTCTTAATAGTAATAACTTTCCTTATTCATAAATTATGGGAACCAAACTTATTTGTTTGATGATTAATTTTTGAACCATCAAATGAATTAATTTTATTTATTTGTTTATTTATTACTTATTTTATTTTAGTAGTATTTGAAACACTACTATATATATTAAATTCAAAATTAGTATATTAATTGATATAAATATATTATAAATAAATTAGAACTATTATAATTTTTACTTTGAAAAATTCAAATTTAACTAAACAATTAAATCATTTGCTCATCAATATTCAACAAACATTTATTTTAATTAATAAACTCAATTTCAATTATGTTAGTTATGATTGCATTGAGGATGAATCAAACTAGGAGTTATTGTTAGATCTAATAACTATAATATCATTTATTTCTAAATCAAATAATAATAAAAAATTAAACTTGAAAGTCCTACTTCATAACCTTGTAGATGGTTTGTAGGTGATAACATATCTAGTTTCTATAGTAATGTATATTTGTTTGAGATAATGGATCAATTTTGTACTTACACATCTATACTCTCACAAAGTTTATATATATATATATATATATATATATATGTATTATACACATACATACAATTATAGAAGAAAAATGATAAATCTAATTACTTTGTTAATATTTAAATTCTCTTTCTAAAGGTCATTGTACAATTGTTCAATTGCTCACTCAAAGAATATTAGAATTGATAATAAATATGTAAGTTGAGATAAAATATATATATCTAATTATCTATTTGTATGCATGAATGAATGTATGCATGTATTTATATATCTAAAGAGGTGTATATATATATATATATATATATATATATATAAAGAATGCATATATGTATATAATTTAAATATATGTCTTATCAATTTAAATATTTCATGTTTCGTATATGTATGTATGTATGCATGCATTCATGTATGTATATGTATATGTATATATACACTTCAATACACATAACACACATGTCTAAGAGTGTCTATGAATATAAAATAAATATACTATGAATAACATTAATATATATAAAATATTATTATTTTTTTCTTTAAAAATAATAAATGAATGAATTTCTATGTTTATTTTATTTTAAATACTAAAAAAATAAAATAAAATTCTTTAATAAAATAAAAAGATATCACATTTGAAAAATAGAGTGGTAATGTGGCCTCTTAAAGTGCTTTCCCTCTCATAGAGGGGCATACCCCCTTGTGAGGGCATTGTCCCACATTGAGTGCCTCTATAGTTAAATTATAATATGTATTAAACAAAATCCTACAAGTAGTACACAACCATGCTATGATAAAAGGATGATGAAAAAAAAGGGATTTAATATACCTTGTTAATTCTTATATTTTAAAACAAAAACATACATATTTCCTAGTTAGCTCCTCTCATTATTTAAATGTGTATGTTTGTGAAATTAGTTTTTATATTGTATAACACCTCTTGATGTAAATTAGTATATGAAATTTGATCCAATAAAGAAAATACTAGTTCTCTTTATCAAATGATTTCAATGTACAGTACATTAAGATCAACTATACCTTTGTAAAAAAGAGGCTAATTTATTGTTAGTTTGACAAAAAGAGAAAATATATTTAGTTGAACCTAACATGTCTTAAATATGAGAATATTAAATTTTTTAACATGTTAAAACATAATGAAAACTAGAACAAAATGATTTGTAATTTTACAATTTACAAATTTATAAAAAAAATACAAAACTATAAACACATGGTAGAGAGAAATCTAGGAACCAAAACTAGAAGCCTTTGTGAAGGATACCAACATGTTGCATAAATGTCTATGTGGTGTGCTATAGTTTATATGGAAGGAACAACCAGCATTAACCTCCATCTTCAAGAAATGTTCCTAATCTATGTAAGAAATGAAATGTATGGACAACTAGGTAGATCAGCAAATAAAAATTGAAATTAAAATAATAATGATCCCTATTTTGGTCTTCCAACAACCACATCAACCAAATGATAAAAAAGATAAAATTGTGTGTGCTCCTAGTATCATATGTGAAGTTAAGAAATAAGAGAAAAAAAATTTATGAATGCTAGAACTAGGGTCTACATATTATAAGAAAACTAGCTTACATGTAAAATAGATTGAAGGAAAGATGGAACCTAACAAGTTCCTAAAACATAAATAGATTCTACACCAAGAAAATGATATCAAAAGAGAGAGGAAGAGAAAACTATCACATTACTAGAAGAGATGGAAACCACATAGCCCGAAATCAAGATGAAATACAAGACCTTTCTAGATATATTCATGGTCCAAATCCTCATAAAGATGTTCAAAATTTGTAGTAACTATTCACATAGACAACTTAAAAATAAAAGAATGTTGCTATATGATGAATATTGCAAGAACTTACTACAGTTATTGCCAAGATATTCAATGATTTACCAATAAACAAATATTACAGCATAAAGAACACTAGAAGAGGCTACTTCTATTCAAAATTTAACTTAGAGGGAAAATAAGGATAGTCAAAGGTCTAAAGAATATTTCAAGTGCATGACAAATATATTATAAAAAATTAAACATGCAAAGCATGTGGTAAAAAAATTAAAAAGTAGTCACTTGATTATTTCCAGTCTGGGGATAGTAGTGTGTCACATAAAATTTTGAATGTCCTACTTATGTCTATGAAAATTTAGTTCCTCTTCAAACACCTTAAAATATCAAGGAGAAGAAATAAATTACATAGAATTATAAAAAAAATAAAAACAAGAGATAGAACATAAACATGGGATCAACGCCATGGGTAGGACAAGGCTAGGAAAAATGTTGAAATGGGCCTACAAATATGATAAGGGGATAGAAACTAAAATGAGTATAGGGTATGTGTTTTTCATTATATTTTTTCTCACTTTAGTGGGCTTATGACATTAAGTGATATGCTAAAATAAATTATGGAAATAAAACATTAGAAATCAAATAGCATCACAAAATCTAAAAAATATATTTTAGAGGATGTAGAGGGTTCTTCAAGTGTGGGAATCGTGCCCTTGGGATGAAAACATACAAAACCATAATAATAGGCCATAAAAACTTGCACAAGAGAAAATGTCAGAATAAGATATAAAGTATATAAGGCATAACCTAGTTAGATAACATATAATCTAATGCTCATAAAACATATAAAAAAATACATATGCTAGTTATAATATCTACCATGAATAAATTTGGCAAATAAAATTTAGATTTGATTATTTTAACTAGATCTTGCAAAACCCAAAATTTTCTTTACAATTTTTATATTTGTATTAATAATCCAAATTAATAAATGAATCCTTGATAAATGAAATATATTTTATAGAACATTTTCTACCTATAAAGCTAAAGTAAATCAAAATAATTCACAAAAATAGTAGATACAACAGCTACCATGACAACAACAACTAACTAAAACTACAAATTCCCTTTTAAATAGTAAAACTCTCACAATATATATCTTTCAACTTATATGTGAGACCTTATGAGAGGAAATGTGGTCACTTTGTGCTATAGGGATTGGCTATGTCATTGGCATCATTATAATCAATTATCTCATGTAGATATCACCCCATTTGGTTTGTGAGGAGGTACTTGAAGGCATGATGAAATCCTTCTCTTCTTGATTGCTATTATTTTGAGCATTAAAGTCATCATTTTCAATTTGAGTGTGTAAGATGAAGAAGATCCCTTTAAAATATGTTGAAATGGTATCCTAGAGATGGTGTGAGAATAATGGATGTTTGAAACTTCAATTTCCACATTCATTACTTAACAAGAGACTTTATCATTTTAATTAGTTTGTGTCAATCTGTGACTTTGGAATGAATAATGATTTCTAGGTGAGAGAATCATATTAGGTAGTTGTAGGGGAAAATCAAGTTAGTAATGGTGTTTTAGGTCATGTAGGGAGGTAGGTTGGAATAAATAGTAAAAAATGTAGGAGTTTTGGTGATAAGTTTTTTGGTTTTCATAATAACTCTTACCACTTGTTTGGTGTTGGGGATTTGGACTAGGGCATACTTGGTACCTAAATAAGAAAATATTTGGTTTAACAATCCCGATGTGATAACATACTACAAAGTATTAGGGATCAAATTTTAGGGGTACATGGAAGAGTTACTTAGGTAAGGGGAAGGCCAAAGTTCCAACTCTAATAGCTTAGTGTAAAGATTATAAAGTTAGGATTTAGAAAAAAGACATGTTGATAAGAAAAATTATGATACACTAACAAAGGTAAGGGAAAGAGTGGGATTTAGGGAAAAGGGATGATGGGATGGATAATTGTAAAATCAAAATAGAAGAGGGAATAAAGGCGGGGAATTGATGAAAGGTATGATCAGATACAAATGTGTGATATTGTGACAAGAATAAGGAAAAAGGTAGATTTCACTAAAAAAGCATACTAGTAAGGGAAACTCTCAAACTTTGATAACTTGCACACACTTAGAAAATTGAACATACCTTGAAACTTATAAACATTTTGGACCTCATCAACTCTTAGAATTGATAGGTACATGAGGAATGAATAGGGAGAACACATATGCAAACTTTGATCAAAAGAACCACTAGAAGTAGGAAATAGGTCATTGATCTATGTAATGCCCCGTCGCACAAACCCCAAAGGACAACTAAAAATGCAACAATTTTTTTTTTTGAAAACATAAAGTATAAACATTAAGTTTACTAATGCAACTAACATAGCCAATGATTACAAGTTAAACACCTAAGTCCCTTGGGGTACTTGAGGTGACATTATGTAATCTATCCAATAACAAAATTGATAAAAGTAATTATCAATTCTTCTAACGTAACTCATTATTTAAACATTTATTAAAGATAAGCAATAAGACAAGAATGAACCATATAGAAACCATACATGTATTCATAACAAATTTAACTTGGAAATATAAAGAACTTATTTTCTCGAACATAACACAACCTTAACAATATTAACAATTATGATTCAAGAATGAATTACATAATGTGATTATACATTACATCAATCTACAAGTACATCTTAATGAGAAATTACTCAAGGTTACATCATAAGTCTACCCAATACATGGGAGAGAAACACATCAATACACAAAGTATGACAGAAGTACAATTATACATCTAGAAACATATAAACTCTCGATCAAGCTGTCTCTGCAAAACTCTACACTGAAAGATACATCTGCAAAATAGGGAACCCAACGGGGTGCATAGCACATTCCACCCGACCACCTCCATGTTAAGAGTAGATAAGAAAGGGTCCCTGACCAAGAACATCCTAACAAATACATAATACAAAACTCCAAGCATGGAAAGCTAAAACACACATAAGAGTCGCACAACATCAAAAGACCACTCCCAGAGGTTAGCAACAAAATCAACACAAGGGAAAGATAATGGAGAGTTTAATCGCACAGTCCTACATGGGTTATCTTGACTGCCTATCTCTAGGCGCCACCCCCATCTATGGTTATCTTGACAACCTCTCTAGGCGCCTACCCCATAGGGTGACTTGTGTGGAACCATCAACCTCTTGTGGAGATGAGGCAACAATCTTTCCAACCACGACCTTCTCGACCCACCTTTAGTTTGCGAAAGCACTAACAGATGGATGAGGTATCCATAATTATCTTGTTAATGTTTAACTACCCACCCCCTAATTTATTTATTAGGTTATCACTTATTACTCAAACTCTATCGTGGGTTATCCTGACAGCCCCTTTGTGCATCGGGACCCAAGTAGAGCCACTCTCCCTAGATACCCAAAACATAACAACAAATTCCAATGAGTTGTACACACAAGTACTCTAAAACATAAAGTAGAACAACCATGAGGAAAAACCATCTTGCCAAAAATCATATGAATCAACTCCCATAAAGACATGTACAGCCCAAGTGTAAACTTAAAATCACAAGTGTAGTCAAAATTGAGACAAGTATCAAATAGAAAGGTCACATAATAAACCCCCATTTTCCTATGCCTCTGGAAGTTAAAACAATAACCTTAACACCTATAGAAAGGTCAACTAATTTAAGGGCCTCCACATGGTTTAAAAACTCAGCCTAAGAAAACCAACAAAGAACTCAAAGAAAGACAAAGAATTAAATATTTATTCAACATCAAGATTTTGTTAAAGAATGCAGATGTACTAAACTTAAAAATCACATTTAAGATAACTCATTGCACGAAATCCATCATGGAAGTTAAACTATCAGTTTACTTGATTTATTTCATTAATTAAAAACACTGGTTTAGATTTGGTAAAATATTTTCTTCCAATTTGTCCAGTAACAACATAAAGTCATTATAAATAACTTACATAATATTTTTCCATAATTTCTACCAAGTGTATATATATATTTATTTATAAAATTAAATTACAATTTCAAATCATATATTAAACATTTCTAATATATAAATATATATAATATATATAAAATATATATTATAAATAATATATATATTTTATATACCATATACATATAATATATAATATATATTTTAAAAAAAAGTCTAAAACACAATAAACATTACGCAAGGTTGTATAACACAGCCGGACCCCAATGGGTGTGGTTGTGTAGGCAGCGCCAGTGCTGCCTGTGAAGGTAGTGCTGGGCGTTGCCCTCACTACCACCTCCCATGTGGGGGATGACTGTGGGGGTAGCCCCCCCACTGTCTAATAATAATAATATTTTTTTTTCTTTCTATGAATTTTCACGAATTCCACCGTACGGAATTTCGTTCGCCCATTTTAAAATCACATTTTTTTTAACATAATTTTATATTCTTATAACAATTTCTTTAAGTGTTTATATATATATATATATTGAAAACAATTTCTCTGATGGCAATTTTCAACAGAAAATAGATTACTATTTAAACAGAGAATTTCATTTTATCTAATATATCAAAGAATTTCAATTTTCTAATTTTTTTGATAGAGATTTCCAATGCAATCTAATTTCTCAGATTATTTCCTATAGGAAATATTCAGAAGAATTCTTACAGAGATTTCAATTCCATTTTTTTTCTCAGAGGATTCCATTTGTAACCTATAGAGGTTTTCTACTATTTTTTTTTCTTTTTATAGTTTTCCCTATTGTTTAACAATGGTTTTATTTCATGAGGCTCTCTGATTTTACTATAAAAATTTCTACAGAGGCAACAAAATAATAACAGAAAAACTTCAACAGCTGAGAACACAGTTTTTTCTACATAGGAACTTTTAATAAATTTTTCTATAGAGGGTTACAACTAATTCATGACAATTTCCTCTTACACAGACAATATCAGATAATCTTTTCAAAACAAGAAAGTAATTAAACATAATAGTAAAAGAACTTGTTTTTTCCCCTAAAGCTTGAAGGAACGAGGGTTGGAGCAAAACTTCGCCTCCAGAATTTCAACTTCTAAATTCTTCCCGGAAACTTCACCTCCAGCCAAAAGCAAAATATGAGCCCAAATATATGCTGTAAACCTCCTCAATTTTTAAAACCAGAAAACCCCCAAAAAGCCACACACTATTCTCCAACCAAATTCTTTTTGTGAAGAAGCTTTATATCATTCACCGCATGCCAATATTCTCTTCGAGAATATTTTAAAACAAGAATTTTTTAAAATTCCCCACTCATTCCTGTAAATCCTCTAATAAAAATTAACTAATTTTTAATTATTTTTCTTTTAATAAAAAATAAAACATTATAAGCAATTTAATTAATTTTTAAAAAAATTCAAGAATTAATACCACTTACCTTATGCAAATATAAAATTCTAATTCTCATTATAACATCTATTATTTTATTTAAACTATTCACTCAATCAAGAATATTAATCAATTAACTTAACTATAATTATCTACAAATAACTATATCAATTAAATACATTAATTAATCACACATAAAATAAAGATTAATTAAATAACAAACATTTACATACTAAAATAAATAATCAACACTAAACCAAAATTAAACAAAGATGAGGTTGAGAAAAAGACACCATTGGACTCACAACAAGGTGACGAACTTGGGATGGGAACACTTCCTTATCAACTCCCTTTTCAACATCATACCCGTTGGGTTTATGGGACATGCTCAAACCTGACAAGCAGGTGGAGTTGGTGTCTAGTACCTGCATTGTGCATAGAAACAAACATAAAGTAGCATGTAAATCTCCATTGCAGACACACCGTGAAAGGTAATCACGGGGTAGCAGGGCACTTGCAAGCAAGTGATGCCACTCCATCCTTTCACCAAGACTCACTAGCAAACACATCAGAAACCATAGCAACATGGAATCACAACATCACCACATATATTATTAAAGAAAAACTGTAACATAACCATATAACATAATCACCATGAAATGTATCATCAAACATCATATATAATATCAAGTGCAAGAAACCAACCAAACTATGAATCCACACAACCAAAACTGTGAACTGATCACCCACACAAACCAAGTACAAAATTCACACATAAGAGTATCAACAACATGAGGGGTATTACATCCTTCCCCCCTAGAACATGGCTTACTC
This sequence comes from Sequoia sempervirens, assembly GCA_007258455.2. Taxonomy (NCBI): domain Eukaryota; kingdom Viridiplantae; phylum Streptophyta; class Pinopsida; order Cupressales; family Cupressaceae; genus Sequoia; species Sequoia sempervirens. The sequence continues at coordinate 170,212,571 of VDFB02000017.1, forward strand.
TTGGAAGCCACTAAATAAATATGGGTAAGCCTCTCTAATACGAGATGCATCCTCCCATGTCGCTGAAGTCTCATCATTCGGGTCCCACTGAATCTGCACCTGTTCAATACCTCTGCCCCTGAGGGTGAGTCTCTGATGTTGTAGCACAACCACGAGCTCGAGTGCTAGCTGCTCATCCTCAACTTGAAGAGCATTCCAATCAAGTACATGAGTAACATATGGAAAATATGGCCTAAGTACTAAAACATGAAAAACATCGTGAATCCACGATAGACTGGGTGGCAATGCTAGGTGATAAGCAACGAGGCCAATCCTCTCTAAAACTTCAAATGGTCCTACAAATCAAGGCGCGAGCTTGGAACCCTTTCCATAACAGATTGAGCTCTTTCATGGTCGCACTCTCAAAAAGACTTGATCGCCAACAAAGAACTAATGGTCAACTCTATGTGCATCAACGTATTTCTTCTGTCTATCTTGAGCTACCACAATATGCTCTCTAATGCGAGCTACCTACTATTCCATGTCCTAAAGCATTTCAAGACCAAGGAGAACTCTGTCCTCAAGACGGTCCCAACTTAATGGGGTCCTACAGGGATGACCATATAGTGCCTAAAAGGGAGCCATACCAATCGAGTTATGATATCCATTGTTGTAGGCAAACTCCACCAGATGTAAATAATCCTCCCAATGTGGCTGTTGGTCCATCACATACATACAAAACATGTCCTCAAGAACTTGATTAACTCTCTCTATCTAACCATCTATTTCTGGATGGTAGGAAAAATTAAATTTTAGCTATGTTCCTAAGGCACATTGCAATGATGTCCACAATGTAGATGTGAACACTAGATCTCTGTCGAAAATGATTCTTTGTGGAATACCATCCAGATGAACAATATCTTCCATGAAAATTTTAGCAACCAAAGAAGCTGTGTAAGATGATTGGATGGGGGAAAAGTGTGCCACCTTGTTCAATCTGTCAACTATGACCATGATAGCATCATGACGTTGAGAAGTCATAGGCAATCCCATAGTAAAGTCTACAGAAATTATGTCCCACTTCCATTCCAGAATGAGATGAGGCTGTAAAAGACCTACGGGATGCTGATGTTCTTCCTTGACCCTTTGACATTCCAAACATCTAGCCACCAAATCTGCAATATCCCTCTTAATGCCAGCCCAAAAGTACAGTGCACGAAGATTTGTATACATTTTCTTAACTCATGGGTGAGCAGAGTAGGGAGCTCGATGTGCCTCAGTCATAATTAGAGTATGAAGACCCTCAATAGAAGGCATGTACATGTGACCCATATACCTCAAAAGACCATCCGACTCTAGTGAGTACCTTGTAAACTTTCCTTCTAAAGCTCTGCCAGATTCAATTTCTAACTTCACTTCCTGATACCAGCTATTTGTAGGTAGTGTTGTGAGGACTTGACTCCTCAAATCCACCTCAAGAGCTACTGCAAAAATCTCATGTCTTCGTCAACTCAAAGCATCCGCCACTACATTTTCCTTGCCCTGAACATATTTGACCTCAAAGTCATATTCATAGAGGAATTCCATCCATCTCCTCTATTTGGAATTCAGGTTCAGCTAAGTAAAATTGTATTGCAAATTGTGATGATCATTGTGAAGCTCGAACCTATGACCCAATAAGAAGTGTCTCCATCTCACAAGGGCATGAACCACTACGGCTAACTCTAAGTCATGTGTGGGGTAATTTAGCTCATGATCATTGAGCTTACGGGATTCATATGCAATTACACGTCCTTCTTGCATCAAGATGGCTCCTAAGCCCTCCAAGGAAGCATCGATGCACATCACGAAATCCCCAGTAGGATCAGAAACCATCAATATTGGTGCACTAGTCAACCTGTCCTTAAGGGTCTCAAATGTTGTCTGGCACTGTTCAGACCAAATGAACTTCTTCCCTTTCCTCTGAAGGGAAGTAATGGGATATGTGATCCTAGAAAAACCCTATACAAACCGCCAATAATAGCCTGCTAACCCCATAAAACTATGAATCTCTGGAACATTCTTGGGTGCTGGCCAATCAACAATAGCCTGGATCTTTGATGGATCCACTATAATACTTGCACCTGAAATGACATGCCCCAAATATTTCACTTCCATTTTGTAGAACTCACACTTAGCCAAATTAGCAAATAGTTGATTGTCCCTCAAACATTGTAATACCTGCCTCAGATGTTCCTCATGCTCCTCCATTGATTTAGAGTACACTAGGATGTCATCGAGAAACACAAGTACAAACCTATCCAAGTAGGTTCGAAAGACTCCATTCATTAGGCTCATAAAAATTGATGGTGCATTTGTTAACCCGAATGACATAACAGTGAATTCATAATGCCCATAACGAGTGCAGAATGTAGTTTTATGAATATCAGATTCGGCTATTTGCAACTAATGATAGCCAAATTGAAGATCAATCATAGTAAAAACTTGAGCTCCTTTTATTTGATCGAACAAGTAATCAATTCTTGACAAAGGATACTGATTCTTGATCGTCACTTTATTGAGCTACCTATAATCAATACATAATCGAAGCGAACTGTCCTTCTTTTTCACAAATATAACTGGTGCTCCCCAAGGGGAAACACTAGGATAGATGCACCCTTTCTCTAAAAGCTCCTCCACTGCAAATGAAGCTCCTACAATTTATGTGTTTTCATCCAGTATGGAGCCCGAGATATAGGCTCGGCTCCAGGAACAAGATCGATTATGAAGTCAATGTCACACTTTGGTGGCATCCTAGGGATTTCACTAGGAAAAATATTAGAATATTCCTTAAGAAGGGGGTACTCATCCAATGAGATCCCTTGACTCTCTTCTAAGTCCAAATAATTTACAGACACAGCAAAAAGCTGATAACCCTATTTGTAACACCTTTTTAATTGCATAGCTGAGATCAAATGTAGTGAGATAGGTCTTTGAATGCTAATGATCTCAACCTCATTACCTGCATCATCAACACATCGCACAACCTTATGCCAGAAATCAATTATGGCACGGTGGGCACTCAACCAATCCATAACTAGAACCACATCATATGAACCAAGAGGTAGGATGCGAAGATCCATCATAGTCATGAGTGACCTAATTTGCAAATTACAACCCTGAACTAGTGACTCAACTGCTACCTTGGCCCCGGAGGCCAATTTGACCTGCCACTTAATGCATTTCCTCACTGCCACCAGTCTACAATGTTCCACTACTGAAGGAGAAATGAATGAATCTGATGCTCCAGAATCAAAGAGAATAGAAATGCTAGTACCATACAACGCACCTAAAGTCTCAACTACAGTGCCCTGATGTTCAGCTTGGCAGTTGTCCACTATCGCAAATGCCCGATGTGCTCTACTTGCATCGCCCACTGTCAACTCAAAAGTAGCTAGTCTCTGGCTAAAACCTATAGTGCTCCTCTGTGGACACTGACTGGCAATATGTCCCTATTGGCCACAAGAGAAACAACTTGTGTCTCATCCAAAACCTCTAACACTAGATAGTGCACTCAATTGCTGGAAACTGCCTCGAGATGGTGCCAACTATGCGCTCTAAGTAGGCTACTCAAAACAATCTTGTCTAATATGCTGCCAGCTTCGGTTCTTCCTGCTCTAAGATCTATCTCCCTGTTGTGACTATGATTTGTTCTATTTGGGTTGTGATTGATGCTACTACAGTGGACCACCCTTATAGGGTGCTTGAAAATTCCTAGAAGACCCTGCAGCTTGAGGTTGTCCACCTCTAGAACCAAAACCTGATATTGGAGCACTGCTAATCTGAACTCTTGTGTGACCTCCCAATGCCATAGCCAGATTTTCTTCCATAAGGCGAGCCTTCTCAATAGCTACCTCCATTGCCTTTGGCTCAAAGACCCTAACTCCACCACTGATTCAGGCGTATAAGTCCTTGAAAAAATGTTGCACAAGCATTGCCTCATCATTTCTAATCCCTACATACTATTTGAGCTTGTAAAAAAGATGCTCATATTGTTCCACAAACATTTCCATTTGTCTTAACTCATGGAATTCATCTGCTCTACGCTGCCTCTAGTGATAAGAAAGGAAACAGGTCTTGAACCTCTCCATAAATAATTCCGAAGTCACCATGCTGATGTCAATATGTAATTTTTGTTCTTCCAGCCACCACCAAGTGGATGCGAAGCCTCTAAGGTACATGATGGAACACCTAGCCCTAGTATTATTTCCATAGGGATGCATAGCAAAGCATCTATCCAAATCGATCAGCCAAGTCTCTACCTCAAGACCCCACCAGAACCATCAAATGTGGGAGGTCGTGCTCTCAACAAATCTCTCATGTGACCTGCCACTACTGCATCCTGTTTAGCTGTGGTTTCCCCACGTCTAGGGGATCTCTCCCTTTCCCTATCCAACCTTTGTTCTTCTACTTTCTTAGGGCCTAAAGGACCCAGTATCTCCTCAAGTAAATGTTGCAACTGACCATCTAAACTAGGTTGTTCTGGGTTCTGACCACCACCTGTCGGATTGCTTTGGGAACTTTGTAGTTCCTCACACTTTGAACTGTGGGAACTTGGTAGTGATGGACTTTGGCAGTTGGCTCCACAGTCACCACCCCGGCCTCTTCCTCAGCCATGACCTCTACCCCGAGGCATGATCCTACACAACAATTGGGGTTATAAGAGATCAAGAGTTAATGCAAAGGCTGCCTAATGGACTCAAGCTACCCAGAGTACCCAGCATTTGCAAACCTGGCTCTGATACAAATTTGTAACGCCCCGTCGCGCAAACCCCAAAGGATAACTAAAAATGCAACAATTTTCTTTTTTGAAAACATAAAGTATAAACATTAAGTTTACTAATGCAACTAACATAGCCAATGATTACAAGTTAAACACCTAAGTCCCTTGGGGCACACAAGGTGACATTACATAATATATCCAATAACAAAATTGATAAAAGTAATTATCAATTCTTCTAATGTAACTCATCATTTAAAAATTTATTAAAGATAAGCAATAAGACAAGAATGAACCATATAGAAATCATACATGTATTCATAGCAAATTTAACTTGGAAATATAAATAACTTATTTTCTCGAACATAACACAACCTTAATATTAACAATTATGATTCAAGAATGAATTACATAATGTGATTATACATTACATCAATCTACAAGTACATCTCAATGAGCAATTACTCAAGGTTACATCACAAGTCTACCCAATACATGGGAGAGCAACACATCAATACACCAAGTATGATAGAAGTACATGTATACATCTGGAAACATATAAACTCTCGATCAAGTTGTCTCTGGATCAACTTTTAGACTTGATAGGTACATGAGGAATGAATAGGGAGAACACATATGCAAACTTTGATCATAAGAACCACTAGAAGTAGGAAATAGGTCATTGATCTATAAGCATAAATTAATTGAAAATAGGACATTACAAGTTTTTCCTTTCCAAATATTGCTTTCCTTGAAGCAATGTAAATTCAATTCTCCATCTCCACTTGATTGAAAATATTTTTAAATACCAATATTCCAAATCATCCTTGGAAAATTTTGACAAACTATCTATTGATCATATACTTCTAATAGTGGCTACATTACTCAAAAAAATTTAGGGAGTATTTGATGAGTAATATTAAAATAATAATATCTAAGGTGTAACCATTTTGTTCATGTTTTTGATAATTAAAGCAACAAAACTAGGGCATTGGCCCAATTACAGAGAACCTAGAGGCTAAAAACAAAGTCCAAAGACCATAGACAACACATCAGCAATAGTTTAACAAAACATAAAAAATAAAGAAAAACAATAAACAAAAGGAGACACTAGAGAAAAAAACAATATCATCCTAACCAAACAGTTGACCTCAATCATCAGTGAGGAACTTGAAAATTTCCTTGTGATTGTTATCATTACCCCCAACCTTCATCAAATTTTTTCCTATAGAAAACAGAGGTTAGTTATTGATTTGTGCATAACCTTGGAGCTAAATTTGGATAGGTTGACCATCATTTTATTGTTGAGATGAATGGATGATGCATAGCCCTTGAAGCTCTAGAATCTTCAATGAAGGACTTTAGCCATTAAAGATAATCAACCACAAAGAGAAGTGTTGCAACAATGGAATGCTGATTAAAGATTCTATAGTGATAATATGATTGATATGATATCAATATGATATCTTATTGATATCTGGATATATTACAAATGAACAAGATGCCTGATTATATAGGCAAGAGGAAAACCCTAATATGCATGAGATGTTGCCAAGTGTTAAAATCTAACATGTGACAACATGTGAACCCTATGGTGATGATCATTAAATGATGAGATAAGTTCTAGAAGGAATCTTATCCCACTAACTAGGAAGGGAATATTATCCCATTTATTAAATGATGCAACCTAGGACTAAATGATTTATGACCTAAGTTAACTTATGTTAGTGTAATAATTAATTAATTAATTACACCAACACCCCCCCATAAGTGCAACTTAGGGAGGAAAATGCAATGATTATGCAAAGATGATCGATGATGATGGGTCCCGGCTATGAGGCCATGTTAGGTAGGTACCCATGTACATGAAGATGCAAAAAATCTCCCACAACCAGAGAAAAGGGGAAAACCCAGTAGGAACAAAACCCCTCTCCAAAAAGGAGATGAAAATGCAGAAATGTGAAATAGGATGGGAAGGATGGAGGACTCCCAAATACCCCCCAAGGACACCATCCATCACATGGATACAATACAATCAAAAGCCCCCCCATAGGGAGGAAAGAGAGAGACAAAATTGTCCCCCCAGAAGATGAGATCACCTACAAGAAAGGTAAGTGTCTGAAGACAAAACAAGATCCAATGTCGACAAACAACTTGTCTCCCTTTCAGAAGAAACAAAACCAAATGCAAGTGCAGAGATGCTTCCCATTCCGGATAGGAATTGAAGGAAGGAAGGATGAAGATGGATGTCGATGATGTCTCTGAACTCTACTCAATTGTCTCCATGCTTGAAGATGAAGATGCCACAATCAATGGTGAGAGTGATAAACCAGGTCGATGATGAAACTGATACTGAACAATATCCAAAGATGAGATATAATGAATATGATGGATGTGAAGGAGACTGGATTTCCCCCCCTGAATGAAGTGTCCTCAAAACCACTGAAAGAAGTCTGAAGCAAATCCAATGGTTGATGCTGAAGAAATCTCAAGTCCTGAAAGGAGTAACAGGGAAGAAGTCTCGGATATGAAATATCTGAAGAGAAACCAAGTTCCTCCAAGATGGTCTTTGAATTCCAAATCAAGGTCAAGCCAAAATAATGAGGAGACTTAAAAGAACTCTGCAAGGTGTGATTTGAATAGAGGAGTGATATCCCCTCAAGAATGGTCTCCAAACCTGTAGAAGTAGTCAAGTCAGTGATACTTGAAACAAAACCATCCTGTGATGTCAAGTCTGAAAAACTGAATGTGTCTTGATGGATAGAGATGATGGTGGAAGCCTTAATCAATGATTTTGGACAAGTAATCACTGAATGTGAAGGGATACCAATTATCTCTGATGAAGAAGAAGCACCGAAAGGAACCTTGTCAACCTCTTCAGAAAGATCAAGGTAATCAACTTCCTGCACAACAATAGCATCATGGAGTACTTGATCTGAAGAATGACATTTTGAAGCATGATCATCAGGAAATGGTGGAGTATTTGAATCTCCATATATCTCCCAAAGCTTAGTCCAAAGAATGTGAGGACAATCACAATGATCAATTGATCGCAAAACATCACAATCAACTTGCATAGCAATGATCTCCAAGATAGTGTACCTACTGCAACTCCAAGAAAATTTTTGAACACCTTCACTTGGACAGGGAACTATGCCATATAGATGAGGCAATAGATGAAGTGACTGAAGATGGTGGCAGATCCCATCTCGCCATTGCTGATAGTTACCCTTGTGCAACATAACCAAAGGAGAATAATATGCAAGCCCCATAACAAAATTTCTCTACAAAAAATAAAGACACTGACCTTCAACAGAGAATAGAAGACTTCCAAATAGATATGCAACTGAGAATATGCCTCTGAGATCAAGCAATTCTTCTTCAATCTTCAGGATGTCTCAAGAATCAAAAAACCAAAAAAAAAGGACACCTAGAGCTGAAACCAAAGAAGATGACTGGACTGATGAAAAAATGCATTGAAATATCTCTCGAATGCCACTGGAATCTCTGAAATCCGACAATCTGATGCGAAGATGTGTGCTTCTGAGTCCAGAAAGGAGGGTTGACTTCAGTTGACTTGAATATTGAATAGCAAAAAAATCCTACAAAATAGATGGTACCATTGGATAGTGCTTTGAATTCTCTTTCTGTCGATATCTTGTTTGCAAAGTTTTGATATCGTGGCGTGAAGATATGGCCTCCGGAAGAAAAACTGCAATGTGATCTGTACTAGCTAACAAGGTGCAAAAATCAAGCACCCGGGGCTAAAAAAAATAAGCCCCCAGTAGCTGATAGGACTGTGGGGTTGGCGTTGGAAAAAAAAAAAAAAAGTGCCGCCCGGATGGCGGCGTCGGAGTGGCGTGAAGGCGGCGGAACGGGTGGCACGACCGGTGGAGGATGCACCGCCCGGTGAATGGAGTTAGCCCCGGTCACCGATAGAACCAGGGGCGTCGACAGAGGGCTGCAGACTTCAACAGAGAGTGGAGAGCGTCGGTGACCGGAAGCCGGTGGTCGGTGAATGGGAACAACACCGACGGACGAGAGCCGGGAAGAACACCGGTGGCAGCGGATGACGCAGAGATGACGCAGAGGATGTCGGCGAGGTCTACAGCGGTCGGTGTGATGCTGACGGAAAAATATTTGAATATTGCAAAAAATTGCAATTCAAATAATTTAATAAATGCCGATAGAAAATGAATGCCGACGGGAAAAAAAAAATTAACCCCAACTATAGCCTGCAGAATAAATATTAATGCCGACCCAAAAATTTAATTGCCAGTTGCCCTGCAGATTTAGATTTTTGCGAAAACTATAGAAATTTTTTTCCCAAAATAGCCAGAATTTTTTTTGATTTTTCTAATTTTTTTTTACCTTGATGGAGGCCTGAAAGGGAAGATTTTTTCCTGCAAACATGTACGGATTTGTACAAAAATGCAAACCCTAGATAATACCTTGAAGGCTCCCGGATGATATGTCTCTGATTTTGACAAATGAACAGGCGATCTAACATGTGACAACATGTGAACCCTATGGTGATGATCATTAAATGATGAGATAAGTTCTAGAAGGAATCTTATCCCACTAACAAGGAAGGGAATATTATCCCATTTATTAAATGATGCAACCTAGGACTAAATGATTTATGACCTAAGTTAACTTATGTTAGTGTAATAATTAATTAATTAATTACACCAACATTTATCAATATCCAACACCTTCCCTTTAAGCTCACCAAGTTCCCCCACTGTAGTAGCACACTGTGGGAAATGTGAGTCCCAACCCAAAAGGTCCACATCAGCATTGTTCATGCTAACCGTGTGCTTGGGCTGTCTCTCACTAGTGTTCTTTGCATATATTTAGAATCAAAATCTTTCTCTTCCTCATTAGTAGAGAACCTCACAACCTACTCAATAGCATCCTCAGTTACCTCCTTTTCAATAGCCTTTGGATGGCCTGCTAGATGGTTGGATTCTCTAGGATGAAAATATCTTACATCTATCACATCCTTAGCCTTGTACTCTTCCACATTGAAATGAAAAACATTAAACTTCTCAACCATTACCTTCTTTGGAAAGAATTTTTACTTTTTGGTGGAGGTTTTCTAAAATACCATCTAGTCTCATTTTCTCAATCCCAAAGAGAGGGGACAATTTTTAGGTCACAAAGAGCTTGAGTTTCTTGAGATTGGTCAAAGACAAGAGTTTTAGGTGAAGGATTATCCCTGATAAGTTTGGGGGGTGGTGAGCATGGGGGTATCATTAAGTGTAGAGGGTTCATCCAAAAACATAGGTGGGCAAAGGTATGAGTAGAGTCAAAATGCTTCTTCTTTTTACCTTTGGTTTTCCCTTGAGGGGTCGAAGTGGTCACCACTTGAGGGCAATCAGGAGGGGTTTCCTCACTCAAAAAAAAAATACTTTTTTTGGGTTGGCATAGAGTAAGATGAAAGTGATAAAGGTGCAGAATAAGGCCTTGATGAAGACGAATATGGGATTTTTTTGGGTATTTTTATTTAATTCCAAGGCATCATTAATGGAGCTTTCTAGGGAGGTTAACAAGTAGAATGGGAAGATTATCAAAAAATTATGACAAAAGTAGTTAAGGAGGGGGGAGTGGTAGAAATAACAATACATGCATCTACCTTCCAAAGTAAAAAACTTCATCAACATAACACATATATTATCCCATGGTGGAGGAGGTTTTTCCCTATCAAATCCACCTTGTATTTTGGTGGGTTGTTCACCATCTTTGAAAAAAGGGTTAAGCTACCAATTTTTTGTGTTTTTTTTCCATTTTTTCCCTTTCGTGTTCATACATGTCTCCTATGCAATTTCATCTTCATCGACCTAAAAGGAAATTATGCCAACATTCATTTTCCTTGAGTCCGAGGAATGGGTGAACTAAATGGACAAACTCTCATCATGTCCCTTAAGGAACTCTAATAAAGGAGTAACACATCCTTTGCAAAAAATATGCCAAACAGTGGCATTAGTGGAGAAATCTTAGCAAGAACTAGGTTCAATACAAACTCTATCCCCACCCATCTTATCTTGGTAGAATAACAAAGTTTGCAAAAGATAGCCGAACTTCTAAAAAACTTACATAAAATCTAGAGAGTTAAGGAATGAGTGTAAGTAGGAGAAGATAAAGGACAAAAATTTGTGCCAGAGAAAAAATAATAAGTAAACAACCCCTTCCAAGAATAAATGTAACTATTACATTGCATCCTCTAAATAAAATTTGATCATGTCTCACAATGTCAGTGGTACGAGTAATTAAAATGAGGGGGATTAGCCTTATGCCAACTATCATAATCATCATCATAGTTAAACTCAAAGATTTCTAGGCAAGATGGAAGATGATCATACAAGTATTGTCAAAGCTAGAAGATGACACCTATTCCATTCTTGCACTTCTACAAACCTTATACAAATATCTCGCAAAAAGGAAGAAAGCCACAAAAACAACACCATGTGTAGACCTTTGAAAGGAAAAGAAAAGGGAAGGTAATATGATCATATAGGTCCTGTTAAGGATGGAAGATGACACCAATTTCATTTATGTGATTCTATGGACCCCATATAAATGCCCCATAGAATGGTAGAAATCCAATGAAATTATACCATGTGTAGAGTTTTTAAACTTAAATATTTTTGGGAAAGATTTGTTAGATGATCTTATAATTCCTATTAAAGATCCAGTGAGTAAAGTCATCATAATTACCATAAATGTGGAAATATGCTACCACCTTCACATGATCAAGCCGAACGTGGAAGAGCGACACCAACAACATGGGCCACCACACAAATGTTGTGACCCATATAGAATATAGCCCAACACCCTTAGTCAAAGTTATCATCCACATCAGCATGTAGTAGAACAAAGACAAAGGATTCCCATATTTAAAATCCAATAGATTTTTTTTTAAAGTTTCTTACTTCAAAAAAAATATCCCTCAACCAAAGACATAAGTCTAAGGTTAGGGTTCAATTCCTAATTAAAATAACCATTAACTTCTATTAATAGAGGCAACATAATTCCATTCTAAAGTAAGGATTTTACTAACATAATCGTAGAGACTAGAAAAATTACTCCAACATCATAGAGACTTTTGGTCCATCCCCAAACATGACATAGCATCAACAACCAAGTTTCCCTCATGATAAACATGTTTGATCTCAAAATTTTCAAAGCCAAGGAGTTTCTAGACTTCCTTTATAATATCCTCCAACACCTAGCTAGGTTGAGCAGTACCTTTCACTACATCAATGACTAGTTTAGAGACCCCCGAGCAATGAGAAGATTATTGGCACCAATAGTAAGAGAAATTTTGAGGCCCCATAAAATAGCCATGCTCTTCACCAATTGTTCGCATTAACACCAAGGCCTCCAATATAAACTGCCTCCACTACCCTCGAAGGGGTTCTCAACATACCATCCCCACTAGCCATGCTAGGGTTGCCACTAGTAGCACCATAAAAATTATGTTTACACCAGCCAAATTGGGGTGGATTCCATTTAGTGTGAAATCTTGTTATGTTCTTTGTAATGTCAACATTATAGAATGAATTAGGAAAACCCCACTAAGTAGCAATTTTTGGTTCCAAAAGGAGAGGAGGGGAATACGGATAAATGCAATAACAAACCAAAATATTATCTGAAAGTAGTTTGCAAAAAGACAAACAAACCTCCTTTGGACTTCTTTTCAGCTATCTAAAGATCGAGTTGTTTCTTTCCTTCCAAAAACTCTAGTAGAGGTGTGGAGGTATTTGCTTGCATAATTCTTTAATAAGGGGGTGATGGAAAGGAATAACCCATTCCTTCATGAGGTCACCCAAATCTTTTGTCATGATCCAACAAATTTGAAGCTTCTACCTCACAAATCCCCAAGTTTTCTAAGATAAAGGAAAATTTATGAGGATGTGAGTGATTGTTTCCTCATCCATATTGCGTAGGACACATCTATTTGGTAACTAGAATCCATGCTTGATGGGATTGTCTTAGGTTAGGATTCTATTGTACATGGTTTTCCACCAAAAAAAATGATTTAGGAAGGAGTTTTTTTGTCCCAAACTATCATCCAAACAACACAATTGTCCTTGTTTAATAGAAAATTGTAAGTCAACTTGATACAGAAGTTTCCTAAATAGTACTTTTGGCCCAAAAGAAATGACCCTCCCTAGGAAATATGGGGAATCTGATCCTATAAAGATCATTTTGGAAGAGTAAAGCACTTCGGTGTAGATGGTATTGGTCTTGGTAACAAGTTTGAAGGAATTTCAAAGAATTTTCATGCAAAAGGTAATTAGATACTAGGGAGCCAAAGGAGAGCTTATATCAAGTATTTTAATGTTTCTAAAAGAAGGGTGGTCTCTAAAGGGTGTATTAAACAACCATAATTCTTCCCAAAATGGATGAGTACCATTCCCTACCTTCCATTTAAGACCCAATGAGATCAAACTATGAGTTTTAAGGATATTAATCCAAATCTTAGAGCCTTTAGAAAGCACACTATGGAATATTGAATGATTGAGATATTTTGCACTTAAAATTTTTCACCAATCCTTTTTGTTTTGAATAAGGCTCCATCCCACCTTTTTCATCAAAGCTTTATTTAAGAGAGTGATTTTCCTAATGCCCATACATCCTTGATCCTTTGGAAAGAAAACTTTATCCCAACTAACTAAAGCCATTTTTTTCTTATCCTTTCTACCTAACCATAAGAAATTCCTCTAAATTTTTCCAACTTATCTACAATATAGACTAGGATTTTAAAGAGAGTTTGAAAGTACACTAGGATTCCCTGAAGGGAGGCAACAAGAAGTTACACCTTACTAGCATTTCTCAATATTTTTCCCCTCCAGCCAGCCAACCTTTTTTGCATACACTTCAAAATAGAATTCTAAAAAGAGGGGGAAACCTATTTAATAGTAAGGGAGAGCCCCAAATAAATTCCTAGAAGATTTACACACTAACGACCTAATATACCTTGTATTTTCCTTCTTATCGCCTCATTGGATTTGAAGAAGTAGATCTTGATTTTATCATAGTTAATACATTGACTAGAGGCCACTGCAAAGTTAGACAAACACTTTATCCAAAATTTAGCCTCGACCATAGCGGTAGCACCAAAAAGGATGGTGTCATACACAAATTTTTGTAGAGCAGAAGGAGGGAGAAGAAGCCACCCTAACTCCTCTTAGTTCACCATTTTCAATGAGCTTTAGGATATTTCTCCATAAAACATCAACAACTAAGATAAACAAGTAAGGGGATAAGGGTTCCCCTTGATAGATACCCCTACCAATCCCAAAGAAACCCCTTGCAATAACATTTACCAACACTGAGTACTTCACAATAGTAAAAAATTCCCTAAAAATGTTGATAACTTTCTCATGGAATCCCACCTTTCTTAGAACTTTAAACATGAAGTCCTAGTCAACCCCATCATAAACCTTTGATATGTCAAGTGTGAGAGTCATACCAGGAAGGAGGCTTCTTTCCATTGAATGCATAATCTCATGGGTTGAAATGGACAAATTGAGAATTTGATGTCTTAGGACAAACTCCTTTTGGTTCACATCGATCAAATTTCCCAATAGGGGTTTAATCCTATTAATCAAAACTTTGGAGAAAATATTATACACTATATTGCATAAACTAATAGGTATGAAATCAACAATACCAGTAGGATCCTAAACTTTTGGAATGAGAGAAATATAAGAGCTATTGAGATTTTTTAGAATTTTGCTAGTACAGAAGAAATCCTTGGTCATCCTAACTATATCAAGTCCTACAATGTCCTAGAATTCTTGAAAAATAATGCTAGAGGGAATCCATCAGTACCCAAAGCTTTATAAGCTCCCATAGAAAATATAACAAGCCTATCCTTGTCTTCAGAAATGGGAGCCATAATGTGTGCATTATCTTAATGGGACAATGCAATTGGTAAACAATTTAATAGGTGATCCACAAGCTCATTGTCACAAGGAGGGGACTGATCAGAGTAGGCTCTATAGAAATAGTCTGAGCCCATTTTTTGAATAAGGGTATCATTAGTAATATTTTCACCATGATCATTCATGAGGGCGGATATAGTGTTCCTTTTCCTATGTATTATTGCAAACTTGTGAATGAAAACAAAATTTGTGTGCCCCTCTTTCAACCATTAGACCCTTGATTTCGATTTCCAAAAAATTTCCTCTCTCCATATAATTTCAATCTAGTCCTTTAGAAGAAATTATTCAGTAAGATGGGAGTCAATAGAGAGATCTCTCTTTTCAGTTCAGTTTTGCAAACAACTCCTTTTTTCCATAACATTCCCAAAGGTTAGTTTTTTACATCCCTTCACTTTTTTAATCAGGTTTAGCTTTTGAGAGACTCTATACATAGTCATACCCTGGAAGGGAGTTTTCCACCAATTGAGGATACAATTTCTAAAGTCAAGGTGTGTGGTCCACATGATTTCATAATGGAAAGGAATGGGTCCCTTACATGGATTGTCATCCCAAGAAAGAAGAGGATTATGGTCTAAGATAGTCCTAGGTAACACCACCAAATTTAGGTTTCACCCCATATCCTTGTTAGAAGGGACCAAAAAGTGTTCAAGGTTGACTTGAATAAGATTCTTACCTTTCCTGAAGTTTTTCTAGGTAAAGGGTTGCCCCTACAACTTAATATCTATTAGGCTAGTTGCATTGATGAAATATGTCAAATCTTCCATGCTGTCGGTGTAGTCATTTAATCCCCCAATTTCTCAGAGGGAAAAATGAGGATATTAAATTCACCAACCACCAACCAAAGATAATTTCTATTTGTCATTATTTGATGAGCTAAATCCTCCCAAATTGTCCTACAAGCATTGCAAAGGTTTGGATCATATAGGTTGATAAGGACCCAGGAGAAAAAAGATTTGCTAAATTTAACAACTAGACTATTGACAATGAGAAACAATAGAGAACCAGTAGCCACCAATAGATTCTACATAGTCACAATCCCTCCAAAGGAACCATGCACTTCACTAATGAAAATCATGGAAATAGACGCGTGGTTATGGATTTTTTTTCTAAAATCATGGAAATGTGAGTTTAACCTTGGAAGTGTGTTATTGGACACATTTACAACAAAAAAGTATTTTTAGAATTTTAAATTTTGAAATTTAATTTTTCAAGCTTTTCTTCAATGGTGGAATTAAGAAATTTATGGTTTTTCCTTTGTAATTAATTTTAGAAAATTTGAATTCAAGAGTGATTTGTGATGAATTTCAATGAAGGGAAAGAAGTCTCCCTATTTATTTTTGATTTGGAACCAATGGGTATTTTTAGGAAATTTAAATTTTAATTTTAAATTTTCAACCATTCTCTAATGGTGAAATTGGAAAATGAATTAGAATATTTTTTTGATCGATTTTGAAAGAATCTTAATGTGAAATAAAAATTCTCCTTAATTGTTATTGATATAGAATATTATTCAATACCATTTTTTTTTATTCCAAAAAAAAAATTCCATTGTTTTCTAGTGCCATATTCATTGGAGGATGTGATGAGCTTAGGGTGTCAATATTAGAGAGTTATGAGAATGGCTCCCAACAATTCCCCGATCCATAATGAAAATTTGGTTAATCATGCTTGGGTAGTTATCTAATCAAGTGATAACTAATAAAATATGGGTAATTAATTAACTAAGATAATGGATATCCCTCTCCTGCCTTGAATTCTTGTATAAGCTAAGGATGATTGTGGAAGACAAGCCACTCAAGGAGTGTAAGACTTGAAATATCAAGTACCCTTGTCTATATGACATGATACACAGTTTCATGTTGAGCCCCATGTGAGTGTTTTTGATGCCATTCCCGTTCTTTCTCTCTAATATCTAACCCTAGTATAGTTGAGTAACATCTTAAATATGATATTTCCTTCCATGTGTATATTGTTGGTGATTCCAATGGTGAGTTTCCCAATCAGGATTTCTTGTGGTATTCCCTTTGTGATTTTTCCTATTGAGGATCCTTTTGTTACTTATATTCTTTAAAATTTTCTAATACTTGGGTGGTCATCTCTATATCTAGACCATCAGCCCACCCTAGTCTAAGTTTAATTTTCTCAAAATTGTTGGATGTCACAACTGTGAATCTTTCTAACCTTTGATTTTCATCTCTAACCCATTTCATTTTAGCTTTTTAGTATTCATTGATTTATCCAAAATTATCTCTTCCTCTTCTTCAACTAAGTTGATTTTATTTTCTCTTTTCATATATCAGGTGCATTTGATAACATGAAGAGTATCTAATCTATGTGTGTTGTATAGTAAGGGATTTGAGTTGATGAGACTGACTATAAAACTCTCAGAACTTGAAGAATTTTCATATATCTCTTTATGTAATTCTAGGTAAATGCATGAAGTTGGGTCCACTTAGTGTGGAAGTTTCATCCTTAGGAAAAAATGCCTAATCAGGTTGAGAAAAATGAGATCTCACTTTTTAAGAAACAGGATCCCATTTTTCTTCAAGACCCCAAGATAAAAATTGAAATGGGATCTCATTTTGTGGTGGTATCTCAATCTAAGGACTATGAAACGAGATCCCATTTAGTAGGAAATATGATACCATTTTCTACTAAACAGGATCTCATTTCAAAAAACTATTAATTTTTTTAGAAAATGACTACATGGTCATTTTCTTCCAACAATGAATGAGAAAAAAAATAGGATCTTGTATCTTAAACAAGATCTTGTTTGCTTTTGGACCATTAAAATTAAAAAAAAAAAAACTAAATGGGATCCCATTTAAGATACGAGATCCCATTTCTAGAATGGGATCCAATCTCTTAAAATTGTAATTTCAGCCTGGTTTTTTCTATAGGGTTTTGAGTTGATAAAAGACTTGGGGAGATGACCCTTAACTTTGGACCTACTTTGACCTGCAACTTGAAGGTCATGTTAGTGTCACTAGAAAAGAGTGACTTTGGACATATGTCTGAAGACGTTTTTTGCAAAAGAATGTAATGAAATTAAAACCCATTACAGATGAGATTGTGTAGATTTCAAATATGTATTTTTATACAATTGAATTATTTTTTCTATTTTTCAAATATATTTTGATGAAACTGGTCCATAAACTTGAAATAATAGGTTTTCTTTTTTTTTAATAACTTTTTTACTTTTTACATTTAAAAAAAACAAATTATATATCAACAATATATAGACAATTCTTTTCAATTAAAAATAAAATAAAAAATGATAAGTCTAGGTCTACTTATGCTCATTGTACATGAGGGGTTTTCAAAAGGGTAACTACGGTAACCAATAAAAAATTAATTAAAAAATACTTAGAAAAAAATTATAAAAAATATCTTCAATAATCTTTAGTGTATTATAGATATTTTCCCAAGAGGATTCAAAAAATACTTTTATTTAGGTTAAAATATGGTTGTTGTACACATGCATGGTATGGTCCTAAAAAAGTGACTTTTAAATAGTGGTTTTTAGACACGCCTATTGAAAATAAATTTTATCATTTAGGTATTAAAATGAATTACATATTTGGAAACTGGACTCTGAGTACTCCATTTTATAGTAGTGGATTTTTTCAAGATTCAACCTTTAAGTGCTTCAAGTTTTTATGTCAAATGTGACAAATTCTAAAAATTAGGAAAAAGACTTCCACTTTTTGGCCAAAAAGTGGACTCAACTTCTTGCACACACCCCTCCAACAGATTTAACCTATGTTCAACTATGAGTTCCATTTGGAAGGACATGATATTGATGCTTTTACTTACAAAACTAATATCTTCATCACTTAAGATAGTAGCAATCTTCAATTCTTTTTCTCCCACTTTATTCAATTCCCTAAGATGCTTCATGAGGTCTACCTGATATTTCCCATCTTCATCTCTAAAAAATTATGTATATTTGTGTAGTTGATCCTCCAAGGTATAAGAAATTTCATACTATTGTTATCCATAAACCAATAGATTCTCCATTTCTCTTCTAAAATTTTCAACCCATTTGTCAAATAATTGAGATTTTCCCTTCATCTCATTAAGTCCATCCACCTCTTTCCAAATCATTAGAATAAGAGCCTTTGGTAAGTAGATTGTTCAATAACAGGAGAGACACACCCTCTAAGGAACACTTTCATCTACTCAATTTGAGCCTTAAGCTCACCATTTCTTTGTTTATCCTTATTCATCCTAGACTTGACTGAGTCTACCACTAAGTCTAGGTGTACACACCCAAAATGTGACCTAACCACACTTTACTGATCCTAGCATTTAATGAAATAAATATTTATTATTTAATTAATTAATTTAACCTTTTCCCTTATCCTAATAATTAATTACGTAATAAATTTAATTAATTTTTCTTGTTACATTTATCCACCACTTTTAAGCCTTATTTGTGACACCTGCCGAAGATCTATCCCAACACCCACAATTCAAATTTCGTAACATTTAATTCAAAAAATTAAAGGTCCTAGAAATTGGTGCTAGGACCCATTCACCCTAGTTAGCGAATGGGTCCTCCATCTATAGGAACTTCCTTTATTAGTAGATTCTACATGGGTTTTTAATGATCTTTCATCCCTCGAAGGTGAGGTCCTGGGAAACAGTTCCAGGACCCACTTTCCCTAGGTAGCAAATGGGTCCTCCCTTAATGAGGACCCCCTTTTTTAATTTCATTGTGGTAGGAATTTAATAATTTTTATCTCT
Source organism: Sequoia sempervirens (assembly GCA_007258455.2). Lineage (NCBI taxonomy): Eukaryota > Viridiplantae > Streptophyta > Pinopsida > Cupressales > Cupressaceae > Sequoia > Sequoia sempervirens. Next base: position 170,232,014 of record VDFB02000017.1, read on the forward strand.
AGATCTGGTGTTGGCTTGAATTGTTTGAATTTCAGGGATAATCTCCTAATTTAGTATAAATAAGGGGTCGATTCACATTGTTTCTCCTAACAAGACCTAGCAAGTTTATAAAGAATTCTAGCAATTTCAAGAGAGCATTATAGAGTGCTTCAAGAACATTTTTGAAGGAATTTCAAGGTAGATTATCAAGTGTTTATTGCAACAATTCAAGATCATTCCATCATGTCTAGGGTTTAGTGCATTCATGCATGTCCTCAAGAGCTAAGATAGTTGATGTAGCATTGAAGATATACTTGCAAGCATTGGTCACATCTTATTCAAGGATCAAGATTTACATTCTTCATGGCCACTACATGTTAGATTGTAGATTTGCATTACAAGACAACATCCAAGATATCTACATTGCATCATTTCATGTTTCATTCTTCAATTTCATTGTCTTATCATTTGGTTTAATTACCTACAAGGGGTTTGAATTAGGTAAACCCCTATTCACTGACAAACAACAAGTTTTTCTTCCCTTGAATGTGTATTTGCAGATTTATAGGTTGAAGATCAAGTGGAGAGCAAGTTTAGAGAAAAGCTGCAAAAGTTGCCACGTTGCAAAGTTGACCTTTAAAGTGCAAGAATGAAGAATTAAAGCTACAAAATTAAGTACAGGTTTTCAGGAGTTGACAACTGAGAATATGAGAGTGCAAAAATCAAGGAAAATAACCCAAATCTTAGTTTCAGAAACCCTAAGAAGGACCCATTCGCCACTAAAGGCGAATGAGTCCTTTGTGCCCTAAAAATAGGCTTCTTGTAGCAAGGTACACACCTCTTTGAGCTCTAAAAGCTTCCCTCATAGTTTCTATAACAATTAGGTATCATTTCTAATTATTATTTGCATCTTTTTGCTCTCATAATTGCATGTTTTTTGTGTGGTAAAATTAAGTGGTTCATCATCTTGTTGATTCATTTTGATGAGCCCTATATATTTCTCCATTAAACATTCATGGTGAACCTGATATATTGAACATTGTAATTTTCTTATTTTGAAGTCTTTTATTGCATCCTAGGGTTAGATCTTGCATTCATTTGCATGTCACTTTCATTGAATTAAGATCTCATTTAGGGTTTCTTGCATTGAATTTACAATTGCATCTCATTTAGGGTCTAGATTTGCATTGTTTTGCATCCCTCTAAATCTGAAAAATACAAAAATAAATCAGTCATTGTGCATCTCATTTAGATCTCATTTATTTGCCTTTGAAAATCAAAACAAAATTGCATTTCAACTTAGGTCCTTGCATTCATCTTTTCATTGCATTTTCACCTTGCATTTCTGGAAAATTTGAAACTGAAACTCATTGCCTCAGACCTAGAACTAAAAGACATCACTAAAAGCTTGTAAGTCATTAAAAAATATTTTAAAAATACCTAACCAAGACCCATTTTCCCTTATTGGTGAATGAGTCCCTGATCAGGTCAAAGTTAAATCTTCTGGAATTTGAAAAAGCATTAAAAATTACCTTGAAATTTATAGAAACATCACAGAAAAACTTAACTAGGACCCATTCACCCTTACTGGAGAATAAGTCCAGGTTAGCTATAGATTTGTATTTTTTGGAACTTAAAATCCCAATTTTAGGCTTCTGTTTGATGCTATTACTTTCCTATTTCAGTTTCTTGGTTTGTTGTTTCATCAAATTTATAGCATTTAGCTTAAATTGATTCATTTCAGTGCATTATTAAAAAAATCCAAAATTGCATTCAAAACACTTCATTTTTTAGTTTATTGCATCGTCTAATTAGAAAATTGCCATGTTTGATCTGAAATCCTGAGAATGGACAACTGCTTAAGCAATGTGTGGAAATCCTTGTTCTCTTTGGTTGATGTTTCAAGTCATTTTTTTGGAAATGGCCATAATGAAATTGAATTCACTCATGCTCACACAACTCCTAATCCATGTCCTCCTCTTGATGTTGACATCATTAGAGAAGATGATGACAACATGAACAACTTCATAAATGGTTGACTAAACAATCTTGAGAATAATGCATCCTTTTATCCATCCATGAAACAACCAACCCAACTTGAGATGTTTTGTATTTTACATCTTGAAATTGAGTCACAAGTTAAGCCTATGTTCCCTACCATAAGCGAACCTAGTTCCTCTAAACAATCAAACATTCAACCTTCCTATCTTAACAAAGTAACCAACACATCAATTAAACTTAAGGAGACATACAGAAAAGGGTTCACGATCTTAAGCAAACAAGGATGTGATACAAGTGAACATGAAATTTATCAACTCTTAGAATAAATACCAACCAAAATACTAAAGGGTTAGGATATCAAGATCCTTCTTCTCACACAAGTGTTCTCCTTCCTAACGAACAACCACTGATTCATAATGATGATAGGATTGTCTTAGATCCTCCTCCTGACATAAGTGTTCTCCTTCCGAAGGAGCAACCAAATGCCTCCTAATGACAATGATAAAGAAGACAAGGTAATCTCAGGTCCTCTTGCCCTATATCCACCTAGAGAAATTGGTGAATCTAGCAAGCATTTAAGGCCTTACAAACTAAAGAAACTTAAATTCCCTTTTCCACCACCTAAAAGCGAAAGAAAATTACAATTACTTCTAAACCAAGAACTTATAACATTACCACCCATGAAAGAAAAGATAAGATTATATCCTAAAGGTGCAAATGTTCCACATTGTCAATACCACAAAACTCATGGACATAGTACCAGGATGAGTATCACACATTAAAATTAATCCTGACAAACTTTCATTTCGATGGAAATAATTGTTATCGAGTGATTGCATAGAATTCCCTTCCACTCCTTGCTATGTAATGGTTGTAGAACCACACCATTCTCACTATTACATGTTTTATATTCATTTCAAATCATTTCAAAACACAAGGATCTCTTTCCCATCACCTATCTTGACTCATTCTTGTCTTGCACTAAGTGGGGGCGAATTGTGTAGTCTTGTCCTAGTAATGCATTTGTCGTTGTCCCTTTGGCTAGTTGTCTTCCTTCTGTTTATACCGACCGAGATTGGGATGTAGACGACCTGCTATAGGTTGAATTGAATGTGTCTTACTAGTCTTTCATTTTCTTTATGTGATTACATGTGCGTAATATGATCCCCCATGTTGTTTTGTTTGATGTACCTCTCTCTTTTTGTGCATTCCTCTATATGTATCTTTCATTCTTCTATATGTCGTAATCATTTTTTATTTGTCTTGCATTTTCCTTTTGGGAATGGCACAAGGCATCAATACATTCATGTATATTTCATGTTGACCCAAAAGTTTTTCTTTTATCTTTTTCATTTGTCTTGTGTTTTCCTTTTTGGGGATGACGTAAGGCATCGAGACATTTAGGTCTCTTCCATGTTGATTCGAAAGAATTTTTCTTTTTTTTTCGGTCTCTTTGTGTCATTCTTCTAGTTCTATGAGTATTTGGGGAATGATGGCAGTTTTGTGCTCTATGAAAACATTGTAGCAAAGATATGTTGACCCCAAGTCCATAGATCCATTATTTATTTGTGGGGGCAACCCTTCCTTCCTATTTGATGATGCAGGTTGCTTCAGAAACATATGACTTGGCATAGGGATTTTTGAGGAAATCTCTCATGTCTTAGGAAAAACATTGGCTACTTTAAAGCAATTTCTCACAGTCATGGTGTAGCAACCGCTTTAAAGTGGGAGCATACATTGATGACATCTTTCAACAAAATTTCATGGCGTGATTTTTGTTTTTTCTTGTGATGTGTCCACTTCTTGGTGGTGTCATTGGGTTTGATGCCATCCAAGAGTGTATGATCTACCATCATGGCATGATGAAAATGAGGCATCCCATGAGTGAAAATATAACACCTTGACTTGTCCTCTCTTGGATACATTAGGCACAATGCCCCCTAAGAAGAAGACCTTTACATGAACAAAGCAAAATCCCATTTAACAAAATTTTACATGACTTTCAAAAGCATTTACAAAAAGCATTACATCGTGGTGCCTTATTGAAGTTTTCAGGAGGATAACTTTAGTATGGTATGAGAGGACAATATGATTCTCTCATTTTCCAATTCATTGGGACAACTCACCTAGTGGACAGACTAAGGTTCCACTACCCTAGAGTGAGTAGCATATATTATGGACAAACAACCTCATTCCACATCATGTTGGGATGATTGTGCTTGATCCTTTTGTTTTTCTTTATTGGCCTTTGACAGGGTATGGTTATGTATCTTTGTTATTGTTGCATACTTAAGTGTCTTGAATGTCTACTTTAGTGCGAGTTTGACATGGGGTCATCCTCTCACTAAAGTAGGGGAAAAATATAGCAACAAAAAAAGTATCATTTTTCCCTTACTTGGTTAAGGAATAATTATCATTAAGTTAACTTAATGGTATCTTGGAAAAATCAAGGTCCTAGAAATTGGTGCTAGGACCCATTCACCCTAGGTGGAAAATGGGTCCGCTCTCTATAGGACCCCCCTTTATTAGGAGATTCTACATGGGTTTTTAATGATCTTTCAACCCTCGAAGGTGAGGTCCTGGAAAACAGTGTCGTGACCCATTCACCCTAGGTGGCGAATGGATCCTCCCTTAATGAGGAGCCCCTTTTTGAATTTCATTGTGGCAAGAATTTAATAATTTTTATCTTCAGATTTGGTGTCAGCTTGAATTGTTTGAATTTCGAGGCTAATCTCCTAATTTAATATGAATAAGGGGTTAATTCACATTGTTTCTCCTAACATAGACCTAGCAATTTTATGAAGCATTCTAGCGATTTAAAGAGAGCATTATAGATCACTTCAAGAGCATTTTCAAAGGCATTTCAAGGTAGATTATCAAGTGTTTATTGTATCAATTCAAGATCATTTCATCATGTCTAGGGTTTAGTGCATTCATGGATGTCCTTGAGCGAAGATAGTTGATGTAGCATTGAATATCTACTTGCAAGCATTGTTCACATCTTATTCAAGGATCAAGATCTACATTCTTCATGGCCACTACATGTTAGATTGCAGATTTGTATTACAAGACAACATCCAAGGTATCTATATTGCATCATTTCATGTTTCGAGCTTCAATTACATTGTATCATCATTTGGTTTAATTACCTACAAGGGGTTTGACTTAGGAAAACCCCTATTCACTAACAAACAACAACTTTTTCATCCCTTAAATGTGTATTTGCAGATTTACAGGTTGAAGATCAAGTGGAGAGCAAGTTTGGAGCAAAGTTGCAAAATTTTTCAAGTTGCAAAGTTGACCTTTAAAGTGCAAGAACGGAGAATTGAAGCTACAAAATTAAGTACACATTTTCGAGAGCTGAAAACCTAGAATCTGAGAGTGTAGACATCAAGGGAAATAAGCCAGATCTCAATTTCAGAAACCCTAATAGGGACCCATTTGCCACTAAAGGCGAATGAGTCCTTTGTGCCCTAAAAATAGGCTTCTTGCAGCAAGGTACACACCTCTTTGAGCTCTAAAAACTTCCCTCATATTTGCTATAACAATTAGGTATAATTTCTGATTGTTATTTTCATCTTTTGGATCTCATAATTGCATGTGTTTTGTGTGGGAAAATTAAGTGGTTTATCATCTTGTTGATTCATTTTGATGAGCCCTATATATTTCTCCATTGAACAAAACCTAGATAAAAATATACAACTTCCAAAGAATTTTCTAATAGAGAATTCAAATTTTTAACATAGTATAGCACAAATGCTCATAAAAAAGTTTTAAAAGGAATTTAGAAGAAAAAATTCCCATTTATTTATAATCTTAGAATTTACATAAGAATCCAATACAATTTCCAAAACATAAATAAATATTGAAATCAATAAACTCTCATTCAAGGTTTCCTAAAAGAAGCTAGTATTTAATTTAAATTCACTTCAAATATGAATTTTATCATTCAAATATGTTCCAAAATATAATCTTACAAAAATTACAATCATATAGAAAAATTATAGAATTGTTATCACGCTTAGAGATCTAGAGTAGTTTTAGTAACATACCAAGACCTACAATCTCACTATCGAAACCTCCATCTCAATCACCCAATAAATACAAGTAATACATGTAACCATCAAATTGTAATTTTGAAACCATTAGCTAAAAATAATTAAAAAGTGTGGCACCCAAATACCTAGTTAGAATACCAACACTCATTGGCTAAAAATAACATATTCCTTCCACCTGTTATAAGCACGTCAAAATAAACTCATCACTCATACTTTGAAAGCTACAATATTCATATAATTGACATTAAAAGAAAGGTTAATATGCCTTTCCTAATAAAAAATAATTTTAATCTTATATTTACTAGAAATAAAATAACACAAATGCATTCATTGTAACAAAATCATGTTATAACAACCCCCAACAGTGTGGATAGAATTTTTTCTACCAACAAAACATTAAAACAATATGCATAGCATGCAAGTAATATAATAACAAAATTATGAACATTGATTATCATTCATCAAGTACAATAAATAAAGAAATAATAAGTACCATAAGTGTAGCTCAACAGAATCAATATATACATAGGATCAAGTACTGCAACCCTCATTAATGATAATGAGTATAGTAGTACATGTAACCAACCGCCAAGCATAGAAAGTGATCATGTATAATATATACTATAATATATATCTAAAGTACTCCAAGCTCATTCCACACCTAAACCCTCTAAGCTTCCAAGCTCTTGTTGTAGATCGAGGAAGGCATTGAACCTACCATTAGAGGAAGTTCCTTTCCTCATCTATTAACTAACATATACATATCCATGCACAATCCAAAAGTGTGGCACAATACAACACTAGTGATTATCTTGTTTAGTTCATTTTTTATTACATTTTCATACATGTAGAGACATAAGTTCAAGTCACACAAAAAATATAAATAAGGTCCACAACACATTTGAATAATACTATATACATATTGTTGTCACTTGGCATTAGAACCTTGTTGAGCCTATCATTCAACAATTCCAGGGAAACATGAGACTAATCTCAAGGTGTGGGACCCTTGAAATTGAGATAAGATGTCCAGAGAAGGAAAAATTCATCTCTAATCCAGATGTAGACGTCTTGGCCCAACCCAACAATTAATAATCTTATAAGTAATCATATTCTACTACTTCTTTAGGGTAAATGAGAAGAACCTAAATGCATAAAAGGGAAATAGTGGTGATGCACCTATCTTAAATAATGTTCCTTCTTGCCCACTTCAGCACAAGGAATCAATAGAAGTTCAAAAAGAGCTCACACAAGTCTCTTTTTCACAACTTTTGAAGATAGATATATAGACCTAAGAAATTTGACAAGCATTAAGAGGGAAGAAGATATCCACAAATAGTCCCTACAAATAGATTTTACACAACATAGAGAAAGAGAAAATGAAGGAATTTCAAAAAATGCATTCCAAAAGTCATGAATGACATTTGGTGAGCACCAAATTTGGCACTAGCCAAATGAAGCAACCCATTTGGCAAGCACCAAATTTGGTGCTCACCAAATGGGTTGCATTGGGGAATACCAATTCAATGGGTTGGATTTTGCATTAGGCATCCAACCTAAAGGTTTGGACAACCATTTCATGCAAAAGACACAATTTTTTGAAAGGGTAACAAAATTTCACACATTTTTGGTTGTGGTCACTGTCACGTTTGCATGTCTTTCAGTGCAAGTTTATAAAAAAACTGTGATGGCGTTAAGCTCTCTGTTAGCTATCTAAATATATAATTCTTTCTTTGTTTTGATTTAGTTAAGGTTTTGATCCATAAATTCTCTTGTAAATGCCTCTGTTTTTGGTCAAAAACCAACATCTGCTAGTTTTAGGATAGATTTTTGCTCATTCATCGAAACATTAAACAAATTACATTTTTTAATACTAGACTCCATTCTACATGTGATGAAAAACAAATTCAATTTTAGATTAGTTTTCAAAAAAAATTAGGGGGGAGCACGCTCAAATTTTATCTTTTCAGGATGTGTCCAATTTGAAAATTCATAAAATATTATATATTCATTAAAAAAAATATCCGAAAGAACGATGATAAACTACATGGTGTTAGCTAATTTCTCACCATTTGAATTTTTGAAATTCTAAAGAAAAGTTTATCAGAAAGGGGGGACCCTCAGACACTATGTTATTTTTTTGATAAAAACAAGACTTGTTTTGTCCCTTTTCGAGTTCCTTAAGGGTATGTACAGAATCATCATGGAAAAAATAGGCCCTTAAGTGGCAAAAAATTCAAAACAATCAGAGTTAGGCAACTTGATGTAAAAATTTGAATAATTTATCTATATTATTTCAAACATATGTAAGAATAGAATTTGTAGAAAATTGAATGTAGTTTCTAAACTACTAGGTCTATTTAAAAAAACTAAAAATCTATATGGTGAAAATTTGAAATTTCAATGCAATAGTACTTAAATTTCAGGGAAAAAATAAGTAGGTGTTTGTCTAACCACCCTAACCACAATAAAATGATAATATTTTTTTATAATATTTTAGATATAAGTAGAGGAATCATGTTTGGATGTGATGCATAATTTTTTGTAATTTTTTTCCCATTAAAAAATTAATTATGAATTTTTTATTACAAATTTTAAAAAATATAAAAATCGTATGTCTGACCACCTTAACTTGGTCAAAACTTCATGATTTTTTTTTTTTTTAATCCTATAATATACGAAGCATAGAATGTGATGCATGTTTTGGATTCAAAAATGTGATACCATTTGAAAGCTTTAGATGTTTTTCAATCAGCTTATCAATTAGGACTTTTTCATTAATTCAAATAGAACATGAATAATAATTATTTATTAAATTCAAAGTAAAGCATAATTTATATTGGTGGAAAGTTGAGAATATCCTTTAAAAACCCTTTTTGTTTCATCAATTTTGGGTAAAAAAAAAAGTCGCCAACCACATACCCTACACATACCCATCATATCGCCACTTTTTGGCCCATCATGATCCTACACATACCCTTAATCTTCATTAATTTCAAAAAGAATTAGTAGCTTAGAAACTATATTTGGAGCACTTCAACTCTTGTTTTTGTTGCATCTTGAAAATTTGAGCATAATTATCTTCATTTTCTCTTGTAAATCAAATTTTGTTGATTTTAGAAAAAAAATTGGCATCTTAAGAGCCAAAGTTGTGTCATAGATCTATGAAGTTACCCATACATTGGGCTTGACATGGGACCAAGCCTCCTTAGGAGTCAAATTTCACAATGCCTTGTGAGGAATACGATTTTGAATATAATTGGCATAATTAACTACCTGAGCCCTAAAAGAAGAATACATATCTCGTGACTGAATCATATAGTTGGCTATCTCCCATAAAGTTTCATTCTTTCGCTCAACAACACCATTCTATTGAGGGGTGTATGGAACTGTAAGTTGATGGTACAAACTATATACTCAGTACAAAATTCCCTAAAATTCTTACTAACATACTCCCCCCATTATCTGTGTGTATCCGTTTGATAGAAATAACATATTGCTTCTCCACAAATGCCTTAAATATTTTGAAGGAATCAAAGGCATCACTCTTATACTTAAGAAAGTACACCCATGTACACCTAGATAATTCATCAATAAATGTGAGCACATATTTGGCCCCTGAAAATGAAGGAGTTAGAAATGACATGATGTCACTATGAACGTACTCTAAGGGTGCCTTAACACATGTGGCTCTACCCATAGGAAAATAATCTCAGTGATTTTTTCCAAGAGCTCATCCTTGAAAAACACCATCAATACAAGAAATATTAGGGAGCCCTGACACTAATTCCTATGTACTCATCTAATGGAGATATTTGTAATTGACATGACCAAAATGTTCATGCTACAACATGCTCTTAGTGTCTACATGTGCTATGAAGGATGAACCTGAACCAACTAAACTCTCAAAACCATCAAATTGATATAAATGAGAAGAAGAATCAACACTTCCAGTAGCCACAATAATATCAAGATCATGAAGGTCTCAAATAACTACATAATGTAGGGTAAATTCGACTGTCTTACCAGTGCCAGATTGAAAAATTTGATACACTAAAAGAAGGTTGGTGGAGATATTAGGAACTACAAGTACCTCCTGAAGAAAACCACCCTCACGTGTGACAGTGCTTGAGCCCAAAACTGAAAGTTGTGTAGAATCCCCAACTACAATATGAGTAGTGCTACAATCTAAAAGGAATGAGACCAAATCTTGAGTAGGTGTCATGTGATGTGTTGCATCAAAATCAAGTATCCATGGAGTTGCAGAAGGTATGGCCCTTGCATAAAGGGGATGACCTTTACCTGTAGATGATGATGAAGATTTAGGGGTGGAGATGTTATGCTACTACATGGATTCCTCGAAAGCCTCTAATCTCTTCGAACATTGATTGACAGGGTATCCCTCCTTACCACAAAAATGAAAAGGTTCTACTGATTTCTTCTTCATCTTGGAGGAAGACTCACCAGACTTAGAAGTTTTATCATACCAAGGAGTGGTTTGAGGTTTCTATTCCAACTTTTGAGATGTTTTGTAGGAACGCTCACTACCTAATGAAGTATCTATCTTAGGCTTATGTTTTTTCTTTTCTTTCCCTTTGGATGTATGTGCTACCAGTGCTTGAGTTTTGGAACCAGAAAGAGATTCAAACTAAACCAACTTTGCTTGTTCACAAGTCAAATGATCACAAAAAGCCTCAAAAGTAGGCATGGTAAATGCATTATCCAATGCATCCATAGTTTTAATTTGACTCATATTAATATAAAATACAATCAACTAACCATTGCACCTCCTTTCGATGCAAGTGCTAGTTTATAAAATCTTAGAATACCACCATCTCCTTGATAATGGGCATGTTTTTTTAACTATGATTAAAGAGTTCATAGATGCTAAGCTAGACCTACTTCAACAAACTAACAATTTAGGTTGAAGACCCCTACATAATGCTACCTATCTTGACGAAATATCACATATTGCTAGAATTCTTATAGAGTTCAAATATAAGTATTTGTATTATATAGTGGACACCAATGGCCAATTACCACTCCATATAGCCATCATAGTAGGAAAGTTGGATTTAGTCAAGGAGATATTAAAATATGTCAGAGATTGCATACAAATTGTAGATACTGATGGAAGAAATGCTTTGCATTTGGTGATTGAGAATGCAATACATATTTTTAGTAGAATTTCAAGGCACATTAAAACCTTGGTGTTGTTGGTGGTCTCAAAGAAGTTGATCAATAGGGTTGACAACCAAGGAAAGAAGGAACTGGATATAGCAATAGACAACATGGATAGTGACGAACGCCTTTTCAATGAGGTAAGTGATTTATTTATTCTAATCTTCATTTGGTTATAGGTGATTAAACAAAAGGTTTTTAAGAGTTAAGAGTTTCATTCCATTTCATGTATGAGAATGTAGGCACTATTAAAAGCTACTGCCAACTAAAGCTTACAAAAATGAAACTTTTGAATCGTAAAGGTGGAAACTAAAGTTAATTTTACGTTTGATTAATTATAAAATTGTAAATAATTATTTTAATTTCATTGATAAAAATATATAATAGTCAAATTGTTTGATAGTTTAAAAACAATATGAAAAACCAAAAAATATAAGGGGAGTTTAAAATTATTTAAAAATTAAAAATAAAATAAAATAATAATTTATGGATAAAATTTAACTAGACAATTTTTAAGGCTATTGTTTCAAGTAATTTTATTTTAATTTTTATAATTTAATTTATTATTCTCAAATATTTTTATCAATATTTGTTTTACAAACCATTAAATATATATCAAACACTTTTTGGAGATGCCCCATATGTAATCCATAAAGGGATCTTACAATTAGTCTAGTTCACTAATTTATTGAATACAAAATTGACCTACACCAACAAGGTATCCCACTATGTTTGTTTCCTACCAAACTTTTGAGAGTATTTTTTGAAGTCAAAAATCTTGCCTATGACAACTATCCATAAAATCCATCCTTTTGGATATATTTGTTAATGGCACATACTATCCCTATTTGAGGTGATACTCATTCGTAACCCATGTATCCTCACAACTTACTTGGAGAATACGTTTGCAATCTTGGAAGTGTCTTTCATCTTTTGGTAAGGAATGAAATTCACCATTATTGAAAACCAATCAACTACTATAATTATTAAATCATTATCCCTCTAAGTCCATAGTAGTCGAGGAAAAAATTCCATAGAGATTTTCTCCTAGGGGTTCTCTACCATAGGTAACAATTTATAAAAAATGGCATTCTAGACAACTTGACAATTTTTACATTTCTCAATAAATCTTTTGATGTCACAATGTAGACATGGAAAACAATAACTCACATCCAACATGGCCTAAGTCTTATCCATAGTGACGTTTTCTCCTAATATTCCACTAATCAATTCCCTAAGCATACTCTCTCTCATAGAAGTCATGTTATACAAAATGACATGCTTTTGAGTGAATACCCTTCTTGTAGAAAACAATCCTTAAAAAATCCTTACCTTCAATCCAAGGCTACACACAATTCTATCATACCTCTATAAAATCCAAATATTTAGTCTACAAACCCTTCACCATCTCCGTGTAAACCAAATCTACTATCATATTAGTTAATGATGTAAGTCTCCTACTTAAGACATCTACTACCTTATTGGGTTGCACCAACTCTAGATGTTTGAGAAAAAAGAAAGAAAACCCAAATAAATATTCCACCCATCTCATGAGGCTCTAATCTAGCTTTGTTTGATTATTAATAAACTCCCCAAAATGTATACAACACATTTTAGAGATGTACTAAACATAATAGATGTAAAGGGGTTATACAATTAGACTAGTTCGCTAATTTATTCAATACAAACTAAACCTACATGAAGAGGGTATGCCACTATGGTTTATTGTCTCTTAACAAACTTTTAAGAGTATTTTCTTAACTCATATTCACAATTTTTCTCTAACCATATATTAATGGATGGTATGTAAAACTACAATTTAGCCATGTTTTCAATTTCTTCCATAATGTATGCCAAAATGGCTCAAGAACATAGTATCCCTATTTGGTAACCCATGTATCCTCAAAACTTACTTGAAGAATAGGTTTGCAATCATGAAAATGTTGAATTCATCTTTTGCTAAGAAACAAAATATACCATTTTTGAGAACCAATGAAATACTATAAAGAGTAAATCATTACACCTCTGATTCCATACTAGTCCAAAAGTAAATTACATAGAGATTTCCTCTCGAGGCTTCTCTAAGATATGTAACAATTTGTACAAATTAGTATTCTATTCAATTTGAAAAATTCTACATTTCTCAATAATTATTTAAGTGATTCATTTATTCTTCTCTTCATTTGGTTATTGGTGATTAAACAAAAGGTTTTTAAGAGTTAAGCATTTCATTCCATTTTTATCAATATTTATTTTTACAAACCATTAAATATATATCCAACACTTTTTGGAGATGCCCCATGCGTAATCCATAAAGGGATCTTACAATTAGACTAGTTCACTAATTTATTAAATACAAAATTGACCTACATCAAAAAGGTATATCCCACTATATTTGTTTCCTATCAAACTTTTGAGAGTACCTTTTGAAGTCATTTAAACTCTTGCCTATGACAACTATCCATTAAAATCCATCTTTTTGAATATTTTTGTTAATGGCACATACTATCCCTATTTGAGTTGATACTCTTTCATAGCCAATGTATCCTCATAATTTACCTGAATATATTTGAAATTTGAAACATAGAAAAAGAGGTTCACCATCAATAGGGTGTCAATGATGAGCCTAATTTTCATTAGGTGTGTGTTTCACTCAATTATGAAGGCCAAAATGCTTTAATAACAATGAAAAATCATCCCTAACTATTATAGCAACAAAAAGGGAAGTTTTTAGAGGCTAGAATGGTGTGTACCTTACTGCAAGAAGGCTATTTTTAGGTCATAGAGGACTCATTCGCCTTTATTGGTGAATGGGTTCCTATTAGGGTTTTGAAAACTGACTTCTAGGTTTTATTGCTCTCAGTCTACACTCCCAGATCCTAGGTTTTCACTGCTCCAGGCCTGATTGAGGACTCATTCGCCTTTAGTGGTGAATTGGTCTTGTTAGGGTTTCTGAAAACAAATTTTTGGGTTCTATTCTTCAAGATCTACACTCTCACCTCCCAAAAGTCTAAAATAGATTTTTTAGATTCGTTTTCATGTTCTTGCAATGTGGATGACAACTTTGCAACTTGACAACTTTGACAATTTCACTCCAATCTTGTTCTCCACTTGATCTTTGAACTATGAACTTGCAAACACACATTTGAGAGAAGAAAAAATTGTTGATTGTTAGTGAAAATCATTATAATCCCACCTCAATTAAATTCAAAAAGGGGTGTCCTATGTGAGGAGGACCCATTCTCCACTAAAGGTGCATGGGTCTTAACACAACTTTCTAGGACCATGCTTTGGGGCAACGAAATAACATCAAAAACCCATTTCAAAAATGACAAGAAAGGGGTGTCCTATGTGGAGAGGACCCATTCACAACTAAAGGAAAATGGGTCCTAACACCATTTTCTAGGACCTTATTGGGTTGCACCAACTCTAGATATTTGAGAAAAAAAGAAAACCCCTAGAAATATTCCACCCATCTCATGAGGCTCTAATCTAGCTTTGTTTGATTATTAATAAACTCCCCAAAATGTATACAACACCTTTTAGATCTATGCCCTATACATAATCCATAAATAGGTTATACAATTAGAGTAGTGATACTAATTTATTCAATACAAATTGAACCTACACCAAGCAGGTATGCCACTATGTTTTTTGTCGCCTTATACCAAACTTTTAAGAGTGTTTCCTTAACTCATATTCACAATTTTTCTCTAACCATCTATCAATGGATGGTATGTAAAACTACAATTTAGCCATGTTTCCAATCTATTCCATAATGTATGCCAATATGGCTCAAGAACATAGCATCCCTATTTGGTAACCCATGTATCCTCAAAACTTACTTGAAAAATGGATTTGCAATCTTGAAATGTTGAATTCATCTTTTGCTAAGGAACAAAATATGTCATTTTTGAAAACAAATCAAATACTATAAATAATAAATCATTACCCCTCTAAGTCCATACTAGTCCAAAAATAAATTGCATGGAGATTTTCTCCTGAGGCTTCTCTAGGATATACATAACAATTTGTACAAATTAGTATTCTATGCAATTTGACAAATTTTACATTTCTCAATAAATATTTTGATGTCACAATGTAGCCATTAAAAAAATACCAGTCAAGAGATTCCAACATGGCCAAAATCTTATCCACAATGAAATTTCCTCTTGATTTTCCACTACAAAATTCCCTAATTAGACTCACTCATAGAAATCTACAATATACACAATTACCTTCTTTTGAATAGATATCCTTCTTACGCAAATTAATCCTCAAAAATCATTACCTTCAATTCAAGGATTCACACAATTCTTGCATGTATCTATAAAATCCAATGATGTAGTATACAAGCCCTTCATAATCTCCATCCCAACCAACTCTGCTATTATATTATTTAATAATGCATCTCTCCTACTCACGGTATCTACTATCTTATTGGTCTACACCAACTCTATGTTTGAGAACAAAAGAAAATTCCTAGAAATACCCCATCCATTTCATAAGGCTCTAATCTAGCATTATTTGATTATTAATGAATCATAATTCTTGATGACTAGTATATAAAATAAATTCTTTTGCTAATAAATAATATCTCCACTATCACAATGCCTAAATAATATCATAAAACTCCTAATCATAAACTAAAAAATTCTAATTATCATCATTCAATTTCTTTTTGAAATACATAATTGGTTTATCATCTTAACTTAAGACAACATTGATAACCTTCATTACTGGTTTAGCTGTGAATAACCTTCTTTATCACCGCATTATTGGAATACAATATTTGACATTTATTATCGGTTTAATCATGAATGTAATAAGTTTTCTTATTGAGATATTATGGGAACATGGGTTTTGATATTCATCATTGGTTTAATCATGAATTGTACTTTGAAATGAAATTTTTTATTTTTACTTATTTAATTTTGTTGGTTCTTATATATATAAATTACTAATTGATATAATTGATATAATATGTTAAGATATGAAAATTTAAAATTATTATGATTTTATTTTGAAGAATTCATATTTAATCAAGCACTTAATTATATATTCATTAATATTTAATAAATATTTATTTTAAGGAATAAATTATATTTTAATTATGTTAGTCACAATTGTGTCAAAAATAAATCAAACTAGGGGTCTCATAAGATATAACAACTATAATCTTCACTAAAGAATAAAATAAAATTTAGCTCCCAAGAATCTATTGATCTCAAATTTCTTATCTTACCTTTGAATCACTGTCATAGCTCATCTATTGACTAGACAAAAAATTTCTTTATTACAATATTACAAAAACTAGTACTCACTACTATATAATACTTATTATTATAATTTATCTAATATTATATTATTGATTCATTATTTTTTTAAATGTTACACTATACATGTCTTTATTTAGACATAATTAATGACTCTAGGAAAATTCGCGTTTAGCAATTCACTGTAGGAAAATTCACCACCAACAATTCACTGTAGGAAAATTCACCACCATGACAAATTCACCTCAAGAAAAATTCACCACCAACAATTCACCGCCATAGAAAATTCATCGCATTAAAAGTTTGCGATTAATTTTCCATGACAATGAATTGCTGGTGGTGAATTTTCTTTGAGGTGAATTTGTCATGGTGATGAATTTTCCCACGGTGAATTGGTGGTGGTGGTGGTGAATTTTCTAAGGTGAATTGCTCGCGGTAAATTTTATGAATGCCATAATTAACATACCCATCTTAAACAAATCTATGTTAAAAAGATAATATTATTTTGATGCAAATATTTTTTACTACCATCTATTGAAGATAGGAGGTGTTTTTGAATTTTTATATATATTTAAATTTCATCATGGATATGTATTTAGTATGTTGCATTTTATTTAAAGGAAATTATGATAATCAATCTAGTTTCTATTATAATATATGGTTCTTTGAGAAATTGAATTAATTTTTTAGTTTACTTTCATGTAATTTTGTAAATATTAATATAAGAATTTTGAATGAAAATATTTATTATAAAAGTGAAATGAGATCAATATTATTTCTTTTGTTAATATTTAAATTCTCTTTCTCAAGGTCATTACATCCATTTACCTACTTGATTAGAGAATATTAGAATAAATAATAAATATTTCATATATTTATATATATATGCATGTATATATAATGTGAAAAAAAAAAATTAGTTTGATTCTTCCTACATAGAAGTTCTATTACTAGAGAGGAAGATTCATTGGTTAAAGAATATATTTTGATAAACAATTCTCTGCATAATGACCATTACAAATGGGTCTTAAACATTCATTATTGGTTTAAATATGAATATTATAACCTTGTTTATCAGCATAATATGAGTGTTGGCATTCATTACTTGTTTAATTATGAATATTATAATCTTATTGAAATATTACATTCATCATTGGTTTAATTATGAATGTAAGTATACACAATTTGGGAAGAGGCAAATAAAAACCTAAAACAATTTATATACACATATAATACTATGCTTTTAATCTTCATATTTTGTCAAACAATTTACATATTTATAATATTTGTCATATCCTATTATAGCAAGCTATTATACCTCCTATAACCACTGAGTTGTTTTAAACAGATCATAATACAACCAAATATCCATATAACCAATATATTATCCTACAAATGATAATTTAACAAACTATAATAAAGCTAATGATGTAATATTCATATATTATGGGAACCAAACTTATTTATTTGACAATTAATTTTTGTACAATCAAATGAATTTATTTTAGTTTATTTATTTATTTATCTTTACTTATTTTATTTTATTAGTATTTAAAATAATGCTATATGTATTAGATTCAGAATTAGTATATTAATTGATATAATATATTAATAAAAAAATTCAAGTTATTATAATTTTTACTTTGAAAAATTCAAATTTAACTAAACAATTAAATCATTTGCTCATCATTTATGGCAACAGATGTGGTCACTTTGGTGAAATCCAGGTTGGTGTTTGCTCGTTTTTGTGTTAATGTCTCCATTAATAAAGCTCTTCCCAACTTTATCATTCTTGAATCCAAATGGGGGAAGTGGACTCAAGCTCTTGTTTATGAGAATGCCACCCTGTTGTGTTAGAAGTGTGGCAAACAGGGTCATGTTATTCTAACTACAAGAAGGTTGTTATGAAGGATGCTTTGCTGAAGGATAAAAATCCATCCTGCTCGTCGGTGTTATAGGATAAACTGCTTGACCCAAGCACTAGTGGGGTTGGTGAGCCATTAAAATCAGGTGAGTTTGATGACTACTCCTTCATGGATGGCTTGAATGAACTTCTGAAATCCCTTGTCTTGAGGGAAAAGATAGAAACTAATTTGAAAATAAGTTGCTCTAAAGGGCTGGAAAAGGGTGAAGTCTCTATGCTATTGGATGAGAATTTGGTGTCTGGCTCCTGTATCTATCTGGGGAAGCAAGCTTCTAGATCCTCTCTTGTGTCTGATATGTGTTTGGATTTTTCCATGAAGAAGTTGGATGTCTAAGGTGCTAACAATCCTAGATGTGAGACCACGGTGGACCTCTCAGTCACTTCTCAGTGTCCTGAGGGTGCATTATTTTCTACCCCTTCTAAGTTAGTTTTGACTAACTTGCGTATTCCTACTCCTCAACCGGCTATTTCGAAGGACTGCTCTATGGAGGTAACTAAGTCTATTATTCTCTCCCCAAGCTCTAAATTGATAGCCCAGTCAGAGGGTGATTGCTTGAAGGACTGGCAGAACCCAAAAAGGAAAACAAGGAATAAGAAAGTGGATGTTGGAATGGAAAGTAGAGTTGAAAGACCTTCAGAGAGACTGTCTAGGCACAAAGCCACGACCAGGGATATTGCCACCGGCAAGCAATCTACCCTTGATTCAGCTCACAAAGGAAAGAAATGAAGTTCCTTTCATGGAACATGAGAGGACTAAACAATCTTCTTAAACAATGTTCCTTAAGGCAATATAATTTTGATTTGAAGTTAGATGTCCTGCTGCTCCAAGAAGTCTAAATGACCTACCAGTCATTTTCCTCTATCGTCAATAAAATTTGGTCAGGATCTGCCTTCTTTTATAGCAAGGTGGATGGTGCTTCGAGAGGTGTTGCTACTTTGTGGAATCCTGCTAAAGTTTTGGGTGAAGCATTTTCCTTCTCTTAGAATTATCTTGATGTGACTCTTAAAATTGACAATCTCACTTGGCATTTGTTTAATATCTATGCGCTGAATTCTAGAGGTGGAAGAAATAAGATGTGGGAGGAAGTGTCATCCTTAATAATGAGTAACAACAATGTGTGGTTTATGGTGGCTGGAGACTTCAATTCCCCCCTTTTTTCCTTCAGAGAAGCTGGGTGGCTTGACGGACCATAGTGATAGTATGAATGATTTGGCTGAAGTCATTAACATTTCTAGTTTGTTAGACTTGGAGTTAAAGGGAAATCCTTTTAGGTGGTCGAACAATAGGAAGGGCATTCAACTTATTCAAGTTTGGCTGGATAGGGTCCTTGTCTTGGCTGGCTAGGATCTTGGTTGCAATACCTCTCTTACCTCCCTCCCCAGGACTGTCTTTGATCATAATCCTATCATCCTTCAGTGGTCTGACAAACCATTTTTGGGCCCACACCCATTTAGATTTGAGATAATGTGGATGTCTCACCATGATTTTAGAAAACTCGTTGATAATTGGTGGAGCTACCTTGTTCAAGGCTCGACTATGTATAGAATATCCCAAAAACTAGAACTTATTAGGAAAGAAGCCAAAGGTTGGTCCAAGGCGACTTTCCGTGACTTTTTCAAAACTAAGAAGATGATCAAGGACAAGCTTGAGGGGTTCCAAAATATTATGGCCTCGGGTCATTCTCAGCAACCTGTTCATGTTGAAGAAGAAAACTGGAGGAAAAAGTGGAAGGATATTTTAAGTAAAGAAGAAATATATTGGAAGCAGAGATCAAGAGTCCAATGGCTCGAGGGTGACAGGAACTCTTCCTTTTTCCATAGGACGGCCAAAAGACATAAAAAGAGGAATACCATTAAGTGTTTGATGAATGATTCTAATTAGGAAGTCAAGGAGGCTGATAAAATTGGAGAGGTTGTTGAACAGTACTTTAGACAGATCTACTCTGATACTGGCACTCCCCCCTCCGATGAACTTCAGGTGAGGCTCATGGGTCACCTCCTGCTTGGTATCAGTGAGTTTGACAATTGGCAACTCTGTGCCCCTGTGACCGAGGAAGAGGCTCAGATTGCGATGTTTGCTATGGGAGCCTATAAGGCCCCAGGACTGGATGGTTTCCCTCCAGCTTTCTTTCAATAATATATGGACATTGTCAGCTATGATATTACTATGGCTATTAAAGATTTCTTTAGGACAAGTAAATTGTTAAAGAAATTAAACAATACTTTTATTGTGCTTGTTCCTAAAGTGCAGGATCCTATACACATGACTGACTTTAGACCTATAAGTCTTTGTAATACTGTTTACAAGATTTTTTCCAAAGTCCTTGTCAACTGATTGAAGCCATTATTAGACAAAATTATCAGTAGATGTCAAAATGGGTTTGTGCCAGGCAGACAAATCCTGGATGCTGCTATTATGACTCATGAAATAATTCATTCTATGGAGAAAAGTAAGAACCAAGGTATGGCTTTTAAACTTGACATTTCAAAAGCCTATGATACGGTCAGATGGAAGTTTTTGTATTTTGTCCTTGCTAAGTTTGGCTTTAATGATAGAGTGATTGGTATCATTAGGGAGTGTGTGGAATATGTTCAGTATTCAGTGCTTGTCAATGGGATCCCCTAGGGTTCCTTTAAAGCTAGTAAAGGTCTTAGGCAGGGGGATCCCCTCTCTCCCTACCTATTCATCATGGTGGCTGAGGTTTTGGGAAGGAATTTTCTTTCCTTGCTCAACTCAGGGAAAATTCAAGGGATTAGAGCTGCCTCCACCCTTCCTCCCTTTGTTCTCCAACAGTTTGTTGATGATACATTTCTTTTTGGAAAGTCCTCTATGATTGAAGCTAGAGAATGGAAATGCCTCCTGTAGGGTTATGCTTGTGCTTCTGGCCAATGTATAAATTATAACAAAAGCAATGTCTATTTCTTCAACATGAGATTTGATCTTCAAGCTAAGATTTTATCCATCCTGGGTTGCCTTAGTGCTTCTCTTCTGGGTATCTACCTGGGCCTACCGCTTACTATTAAGGAGGTGTCACACAACTTTTGGAATGGTATTCTGGAGAGAATGCAAAAGAAACTTGTTGGTTGGAAAGGCCAGCTTCTTAGTAATGCTAGTAAACTCCAACTTCTTAAGGCATCCCTTCAAGGAATTCCGGTCTACTTTCTCTCTCTCTTTAGGATTTGAGGCTCCATGGCTGAAAAGTTGGAAAGAATTCAAAGATCCTTTCTCTAGACGGGAATGGAGGAAAAGAAAAGACTTGCGCTGGTGAATTGGGACATTGTCTGTCACCCCAAATGTTAAGGGGGCCTGGGGATTAGGAATATTACTAATTTGAACAAATCCCTTATTGCCAAGATTGGCTAGAATTTGGTACAGGAAAGGGCAGAATGGTGTAATATAATGAAGGCTAAATACCTTAATCAAAGACATTTTTTTAGAGCTTTGGACCTGATTGATCTTCCTCCGGGCTCTAAGATTTGGAACAATATCCTTAAGAGTAGATCCCTATTGAAGGTAGAGACGGATGGAAAATTGGTAATGGGAGATCAATTAGGTTCTGGGAGGACAGCTGGATTGGGAGCAGACCCCTTGTTGATAGTCACTTTAATATATTAAGGGAACACGCTAAAGATCTCATTGGTACTTATATTTTTTATTATACCTCACCCAGAGCTAGATGGAAAACTCTGAAGTTTTCTTTCTTACATTGGACTAACCTTCTACCAAAGGTTACGGAGCTTCAAGAGATTTTGAAAACAACCAAACTCCCTCTATTTCCCAAGGAGGAAAAAATTTTCTAGTCAAAGAATCACACTAGGGAGTTCACTGTTGAGTCTGCTTATCTGCTGCTTCTCAGGTTGGTGGTGATGAGCAGTTCTGGAGGAAGGTGTGGATTCATCAACTCATCCCTAAAATAAACTTCTTTTGGTGGACCTCCATCCATGGGAAAATTTTAACTATTGATAACCTTGTCAAGAGGGGCTTTCAATTCCCTAATTGGTGTACTCTTTGCAGAAGAGAAGAAGAAACCATCCCCCATCTTTTTATTCACTGCCAGTTTGCTACCTTGGTTTGGCAGAATGTTTTATAGAGACTGGGCATCTCTTGGGATTTTAATAGAGATATCCAACAATTCATCTTAAATTGGAAATGGCCCTCCAATCATCTGTTAATTAAAATGCTCTGGAAACTTATTCCACCCCACATCTGCTGGTTCCTGTGGAAAGAAAGGAATAACATAATTTTCAGAGAAAAGGAAAATAATGTGGAAGGTTTGCTAATAATCCTTAATAAGTTGCTCCTGGATAATATCTCAACATGTAAATGGAAGATGCCTACTATTCCCTCGACTGCTTGGGATAGAAACATTGCTACCGCTTGGAATTTACCCAATGAGGTCCTGAGATTTGACAACTCCAAATTAATCATCATGAAGCATACTAGATGGAGAAACCCTAAATCACCCTGGGTTAAGCTTAACTTTGATGGGACAACTAGGGGAGGGACGTCAGCTGCTAGAGGTATTATCAGGGATCATACTAGCAGCCTAGTTGCTGCCTATGCGGGGAAATTGAGCGATCATACTAGTAACCAGGCTAAAGGCACAACTCTCCTCTGGGGTCTTAAGATTGCTCTGTCACTCGGTGTCAAGACTTTGGAAATCAAAGGTGACTCAATGCTAATTGTTGAAGCCACTAAAGGGAAGATGAACATGGGATGGTCCCTAAAAGGTATTCTGGAGGACATTTTCCCTCTCCTAAATGCTCTTCATGATTTTTCTATCCAGCATGTCTTCAGAGAAGGGAATGCAACTGCTGATAGCTTGGCGGTGGCGGGTCTTGATATTGAAGGGCTTTGGTGTTGGGGAAATTAGGTCTCTTTGCCCCCCTTGGCTCTGGTGTGTTTAAAGGAAGATCTCAAACATCTAAATGTTGAGTCCTAGATGGTGCTTACTTATTTTAGCTGGGCCCCTTCTAACTTTGGTTAGAATTTTTGGCGAGAGTTGGCTTTTGAATAATTGGTTGTTATGTGAGGTGATGGGTTGCATATGTTTGTCCGATGGCTTGTACAACCTTTTGTGGGCTGGTGATATGGAAAATATTTCTACTCGCACTGACCAATGGAGTCATCATTTTGTGAACCCACTAAATTTTTGTGTTCAATTTTTTAAGCTTGCAGATTTCATGAGATTTTTTGAGACGACTAAGTACTACGCCGATATCATGCCCTTACATACTGTGGGTGATTCACACAAGGGAGCTACTGCCCTTGTGTGGGTTGCGAGAAGTAACATTTATTACCTCTATTTTTGACTTTTTTTGTCACTTTTCACTGGCCTTTTCCCTTTCGATGCTTCTAGAATTGACTACCAACTCTTCTGCCCTAGTTCTCTTGGTTCCCCTGTTCTAGTCATCGGCATCTTTGGTGTGGGCTCTATGGGTGGGGACAGAGTGTGTGTGGAGCCAGACAGGTGTGACGAGTGGAAGGCAAATGCCACTATTTGGCACATCTGTAAAGAGGGCAGAATTGCGTAGTATATGGAGGCCATGACTGGTCACAATGAGGGCTTGTCTAATAAGTTTGTCACCTCGTATAATGAGGGTAGGGTCACCATTGGTGGCATTTCCTTCGAAGTTTCTGAGGAGGTTACTGCTAGAGTTACTGGGCTCTTGAATAGTGGCCGAACTTGGAAGAAAACTATGAAAGTTCTGGACCAGATTACTCTGAATCAATTTTTTCATGGCAAAGAGAAACCTGTCAAGTTGCGGGGTGGCTTTGACCGCGAGGCACTTCTGGAGCCATGGGATAGAGTTTGTTTGGCAATCATGAAATATTTCACGTTGGAAGGGAGGTATGGGGTCTACTATTATTACCACTTTAATTTCCTCAACCACCTTAGGAATCATCTGCATATTTCTATTCCTTTCTTCCTATATCATGCTCTTGATAGTACTATTGCAGAGTTTAATGAAGCCTCTATTTGTAGAAAGAATTATACTATCCTTCACCAGGGCCTTATGTCTAGGCTCTATCATTTCCATATGGCGCTTTTCCTTGCTTGGCCTATCACTATGCAAGAAGTCTCATCTCTCCTTGCTCTTGACGAAACCCCGGTTTCCTCTACTCCCCCCTCTGCTAGTATTTTGGACACGCTGGGCTCGAGTAAGAAAAAATGCCTAAAAAATCCTTCCTTGAAAGCCCATCCCCATGGCATTTCCCCTGGTAAGGGCCTGGGGGATATGGGTGGGGAAAGAAAGCGGCTTGCCCCTACGCCGTGCCCTAAGGCTAAAGCCTCTAAGAAAACTAAATTCTGCCATCAAATTGATTCTAACATCGAGATCACTGAAGAAGCTAACACCCCCTGTTGATCTCATAGACTAGTTCTTAAGCAGGACAAGGTGGGAAGTCTTAAGGAAGCCTCTGATTTAGATAAGGATCTTGAGAGTGATAGTGAAAGTCACGAGGAAATGGTGGCAGGTGGGGAAGGCGAGTCTATGTCAGTGAATAGTGTGTCCCATGTGTCAGAAAGCTTGAAGAAGGGCCCTTCTGGTGACAATGTGATGGAAATTATCCCTTGGTCCTCTGATGCAGTTAAAGGAAAAGCCCCCTTGCAGGAATATCACAAGGAAAAAGATTAGGCTTGGGAAGAAGTTGGCAAGCTGAAGGGGAGATTGGAGAGGTTGGAAAAGAAGGTCCAGGAGGTGTCTTAATTTTCCCTAAGGGTCATGCACAAGTCGACCACTAGTCTTTGCTTGTTGCAGAAGGACAAGTCCGTGGATGGTGCTGAGGATGATGCTAGTTTCAAGGAGCTACTCGAGTTCCTCACGATAGATTGGGCAACAACTATTTAGGATATGCCTGGTATGAAGGAAAAGAATTAGGCCACTGGGCCTTTTTGTTCTTGTTTTTTTCTATGTCTAGTTGTTTTTTTTTACTACTGAACTTGTTGGACCCCTGGTGGTCTTTGGACTTATTTTGCTGGTTTCATGCTTGCATGAAGATTTTTTTTATCCTACGTTTACTGTTACTTTTTGTTTTTTGATGTTGTGCTGTGGGTGATGGATTTCTCTTTGCTGTCACTGTGCTGTTAATGTGCTTTCGCTGGATGGCTTTTGTTGCCTTGTACTTATGGGTCAACATGCTTATTTTGCTGCTTTTTAATTCAAAAACAAACATTTATTTTAATGAACAAACTCAATTTTCAATTATGTCAGTCATGATTGCACTGAGTATGAATCAAAATAGGGATCATTGTTAGATCTAACAACTATAATCTCATTTATGTCTATATCAAATAGTAATAAAAAAATTAAACTTGAAAATCCAACTTCATAATCTTGTAGATGGTTTGTAAGTGAACATATCCAGTTTCTATAGTAATGTATAGTTGTTTGAGATAATGGATCAATTTTGTAGTTGCACATGTATACTCTCACATAAGTTTATACATATTATATATATATATATATATATATATATATATATATATATATATATATATATATATATATATATATATATATATATATATATATATGTATATGTATATGTATTTTGAATGAAAATATTTATTATAAAAGGAAAATGATAAATCTAATTACTTTGTTAATATTTAAATTCTCTTTCTAAAGGTCATTGCAATTGTTTAATTGCTCACTCAAAGAATACTAGAACTCACAATAAATATGTAAGTTGAGATAGAATATCTATATCTAATTATCTATTTGTATGCATGAATGCATGTATGTATATGTATATATATATATATATATATTTAAAGAGGTGAATATATATAAAAAAAGAATACATATATATGACTTAAATATGTCTAATCAATTTAAATATTTTATGTTCTTTATATGCATGCATTTATATATATGTATGTATATACATGACAATGTTTGGAATATTTTCTTCTAATCACTTCTTTCACTCATAGTACCTTTAACTAAGATGTGTGACCAAACCACTTGCCTTCACATGTCCCCTCAAGAGACTTGACGTCCACTTAGATGTCTAGCATTCCATGGACCTTCTGTTAGTAACTTCAACCACATCTCTTAATTTGGTTGGACCGACTAATTGTGTGATGTTCATCGACCTACATGTTGAAGAGTATGCAATTAAAAAGCTTTGGTTTTGGGATGTTTCCACAACATTTCCATTAAAATGCTTCACTTTATGGATGTTTCCAGGATAGTGTTGTCGTATTACGTGTACTGATTTTATTAGTAAAAGTGCAACATTTGTAAAATCATGTTTGAGTGGAAAACCTCTCTTCAATCAAATGTCTCTGTTGTTTCCCTGCAGTTTCGTTGAATCTACCAAATGATATTGCTGAATCTTTAAAACCAGTTGTGCTCATGGGAAAGTCTCTATATTAAGAGTTTATTGTGTGGTATGGTTATACCATTAGGAGCAAATTGGAATCATCTCGCATTGATCCATATGCAGGATTGATATCTCCCAAGGAATGGAGGCAAAACTATATGCAGCTGCTACCTCAGGGAACATGGAGATGCTGACAGACATGCAAGATAACACAATCAACACTCTCCAAGAGGTTACACGCATAGGGAATACAACACTGCATCTCGCAGCATACCATGGTCATGTACAGTTTGTGAAAAGACTGATTTAGATGATGAATCACAATAATCATGATATAGAGGCTGCAAACCAAGCCAGGGTTGGATTCGTCCAAGCAGCATATCATGGCAATGTAGAAGATGTGGAAATGTTGATTCAGATGATGAATCGTGATATAGAGGTTGGTGCACAAGCGACCAGTGAATTCCTAAGGGCTAGAAATAAGGAAGGTAATACAGCCTTACACGAAGTTGCAATTGGAGGACGTTACGAAGTAATCAAGGTTTTGTTGGAGTATGATGTTGATCTCGTAAATATGATCAATGACACTGGAGAGACTGCATTGTTCAAAGTTGTAGGAGGCCATAAGAAAAAATTTATGGAGCTTTTGCATCTGACATCTTCTGAGTATGATAAGAGGACAGATGGCTAGACACTTGTGTAGTGTGCTTTGTACAACAAACAGAAAAGTATCCTCTAAACATCATTTTTTTATATAGTCCTAGAATACCTCTATCTCCTTGATAATGGACACCTTTCTAACTGTTCAGGAATGTTTAAAGAGCTCGTAGATATTAAGCCAACATACCTATTTCAACAAGTTGATAATTCAGGCAGAACACTCCTACATAATGTTGCCTATCTTGATGGAATATCACATATTTCCATAATTCTTATAGAGAAAGATAAGTATTTGTGTTATAAAGTGGACGAAAATGGCCAATTACCACTCCATATAGCCATCATAGAAGGAAACCTGGATTTAGTCAAGGAGATATTAAAATATGTCAGAGATTGCATAGAAATTGTAGATAATGATGGAAGAAATGCTTTGCACTTGGTGATTGAGAATGCAGTACATATTTTTAGCAAAATTTTGAGACACATTAAAAGCTTGGTGTTGTTGGTGGTCTCAAAGAGGTTGATCAATAGTGTTGACAAGCAAGGCAGGACGACACTGGATATAGCAATGGACAACATGGAGAGTGACGAACGCCTTTTCAACGAGGTAAGTGATTCATTTATTATGCTCTTCATTTGGTTATTGGTGATTAAACAAAAGGTTTTTAAGTGTGAAACATAGAAAAATAGGTTCACCATCAATAGGGTATCAATGATGAACCTAATTTTCATTAGGTGTGTGTTTCATTCAATCATGAGGGTCAAAACATGCAAATAATAATAAAAAACTAACCCTAAATGTTATAACAATGAAAACAGAAGTTTTGAGAGCTTTAAATGGTGTATACCTTGTAGAAAACTTGTTTTTAGGCCACAAAGGACTCATTCACCTTTAGTGGTGAATGTGTCCCTGTTAGGGTTCTAGAAACTGCTAGGTTTTATTCCCCTCAATCTGCACTCACAGATCCTAAGTTTTCATGCCTTCAAGCCCTACTAAGGACTCATTAACCTTTAGTGGTGAATGGGGCCTTTTAGGGTTTTGGAAAACTGACTTCTAGGTTATGTACTTCAATGTCTGTACTCTTAGCTCCTAGGTTTTCAACTCCCAAAAGTTTGAAATAAATTTTATAGCTTCAATTCTGTTTTCTCGCATTATGAAGGTCAACTTTACAACTTTACAACTATTGTAATTTTCCTCTAAACTTCTTCTCCACTTGATCTTCAACCTGCAAATTTACAAAAACACATTCAAGGGGAAGAAAAAATTGTTGATTGTTAGTGAATAGGGGTTTGCCTCGGTCAAACCCCTTTTAGGTAATTAAACCAAATAATGAAATTGAAGCATGAATATGAAACAATGAAATGTTGATACCTTGGAAGATGTCTTGGAATATAAATCTACAAACTAACATGAAGTGGCCATGAAGAATATAGAGCTTGATCTCAAATTAGATGTAAAACAATGATTACAAATGGATCTTCAATGCTACATCAACAACATTAGCTCAACCACATGCTTGATGCACTATGCCCTTGATATGATGATATGACCTTGAATTGCTACAATAAAACCTTGATAATATTCCCTTGAATGTCTTCTTGAATGCTCTTGGATGCTCTAAAATGCTCTTATGAACTCTTAAGGTGCTTGCATAATAATTCTTAGGTGAAATTATGTGAATTAACCCCATATTTCTACTAAATTTAGAGATTAACCCAAAAATTCAAATAATTCAAGCTGACATGAGATCTAGGAATGAAAATTATTAAAATCCCGCTATCTAAAATAAATTCAAAAAGGGGGTCCTTATGTGAGGAGGACCCATTCACCACTAAAGGTAAATGGGCCCTAACACAACTTTCTAGGACCATGCGTTGGGGGGATGAAATAACATCAAAAACCCACCTCAAAAATGCATAGAAAGGGGTGTCCTATGTGGAGAGGACCCATTCGCCACCAAAGGAAAATGGATCCTAGCACCATTTTCTAGGACCTGAATTTGAATTAAAGGGGCCTATTAAGCTCAATTAACCATTAATTAATGAAACCCTACATAAGTGTGAAAGTGTAATACAACACTTTACAATGCCTTAAATAAGGTACAAGTTAAGTTCATTTTATTAAAAAGGGCCCTTGATTAATGTGAATGTGTATGTTGAGAAAATGTGTCTCAACCTTGCAATTATATACGGTTTATTGTTTATAGGATATATATATATTTCCTAGTTACACCGATAGGTGTATACAATGTCAGCAAAGATCAAAATGTGAGTGTGTTAACTTTTTTCAGGAAACTTCTAAAATGACCGACATACATTAAATAATGTTGTATTGTAAATCTAGACCGTTTGTTATTAGGTTTTAGATAAAATGGCTGATATTTTGTTGGCATGCCTTTCCCTAGAATGTTACCCTATTTTACGAGGGCGTTGTATTACGATTGTGGTACATAGAGAAAATGATGTTTTTTGAGAGTTTGATAGTGGTTGTGTTGTCTCTTGATCTTTGAGTGGTGATACTCCTATGAGAAGCTTTCTCTACAAGTATATTGTAATCGTTTTGATTGCTAGATAATATATTGGGTGGATTTTAAGTGTGGGGTTTTTTCTCTTGAAAGGGTTTTCCCCACATAAATCATTGTGTCATGGTATGCATGATATTTATGTTTAGTTTGTTTAAGTTTTTATAATTGTTAAAGATCTGTATAGTTTTTCATTATTCTCCTTTCAAGATTAGTGTAGGGAGTTGTTCATCTACTTTAGCTTCCTTACAAGTGGTATCAGAGATTGATCACCTTTGGTTTCAGTTGTGGGTTGTTGGATTTTTTGAACTAATCTAGATTTGAGTAAGAACTTGTGCAAAAGATAATTTGTGATCTTGTTGTAGGAATTTTTAGATTGCAAATTCATCGGGGATAATAGAGGTGGAGAAATTTTTAGGAAATAATTTTGAGATGTGGAAACTAAAGATGGAGGATATGGTGATAGTTTGAGATTTGTGGGATGCTATTGATGAGAATGTTTCAAGACTTGCAGATCCTACTTAAGATGCTCAATATGATGGTATGGACTGTTAAAGCCAAGGGTCTAATAAGATTGTGCTTGGCAGACTCTACTTTAATTAATGTCCATGAAGAGACCTCTGCACAGAAACTATGAAAGAAGCTTGGTGAGATGTATCAAGCCAAATATTTAGTGAACAATATTTTCTTGAGGAAGTAATTGTATTCCTTGAGAATGGAAGAGGGTGGACAAATCGTAGACCACCTGGAAGCATTTAATATGTTGGTGGATCAATTGGCATCAGTTGCAATGTCAAAATGGATGAGGAGGAGAAATGTCAGATCTTGCTTTGTTCTTTGCCTGATTTGTGCAATTCTCTTGTTATGGCTAATGGGAGTACTTCTGTTATATTGAAAACTGAAGATGTGGTGGGTTCTTTGCTTTCTAAAGAAATGAGGAGGAAAGTATCCATCACTACCAAGGAGGCCCTAAATGTTCATTCCCTAAATGTTCATGGAAGACCTAAGGAAAAAGGCAAGA
Source organism: Sequoia sempervirens (assembly GCA_007258455.2). Classification (NCBI taxonomy): domain Eukaryota; kingdom Viridiplantae; phylum Streptophyta; class Pinopsida; order Cupressales; family Cupressaceae; genus Sequoia; species Sequoia sempervirens. Next base: position 170,262,968 of record VDFB02000017.1, read on the forward strand.
AGAATGAGAAGCATGAAAAATCTAAGTCCAAGGGGAGATGTAAATCTCCTGGAAAGTCCAAAGTTATTTGTTGGAACTATAGTAAGCCTAGGCATGCTCATAAGGAATGCAAAGAAGAAAAAAAGAAGAAAATGAAGAAATTCAATTATGATTATGAGTTCAAGAAGGAAGATGGTGACGCAATCATTGTAGCTTTGGCAACTCGTGTAGATAATGATGCATGGTTAATTGACTTAGGTGCATTTTTCCATATGACCTTTCATAGAGATTGGTTTCTTGAATATGAAGAATTTGATGGACGTAAGGTGTACTTGGGTGATGATTCTCATTTAGACATTGTGGTCGTGGTAAAGTTAAAATCAGGTTTCTTGATGGTAGAATAAAAAGGACTAATGGTGTGTTGCATATCCTTGGATTAACATGAAATTTGTTATCTATGAACAAACTAATAGATGTAGGTGTGCAATTAGTATTTTATGATTCAGGATGCAAGATGGTTATAGGTTCTATGGTGATTGCTATAGGTGTCAAATATGGCACACTGTATAAGCTAGTTGCATGCATTGTTGAGTGCAATAGTACTTTTGTGAAAAGCAATTTTGTGGAAGAAGTGAGGGTTTCACCTTCAGTAGATGGTCATGGCTTTTGGATACCCAAGGGTGCTCTTTCTTCTGAGAAAAAGTTACTTGCAGAGAAAACTATGTTATGGAACCAAAGACTTGGCCACATTGGAGAAAAGGGTCTAAGGACCTTGAAAAATAAAAACCTTGTTGAAGGTTTGTCAGATTGTAATCTTGATTTTGATTTTTGTGAGCATTGCATTTATGGAAAATAAAACCACATTCAGTTTTACTCAAGTTCTCATAAATCTTGTGGTGTATTGAATCTTATTCATTTTGATGTGTTTGGTCCTATAGATGTTCCTTCGATTGGTAAATCCACATATTATGTTTCATTTATAGATTTATAGTAGAAGGACATGGGTATATTTTCTAAAGAGTAAATTTGAAGTTTTTAGTCGATTTAAAGAATTTAAAGCAATGGTTGAGTTGTAGACTAGAGAGAAAATAAAATGTTTGAGGACTGATAATTTCAGTGAATTTTGCTCTATTGATTTTGATATATTCTATAAAGATTGTGGTATTCACAGACAAAAGACAATTTCGTATTCTCCACAACAGAATGGAGTTGTAGAAAGAATGAATAGGACACTGATGGACAAGGCTAGGAGTATGTTGAGTGATGTCGATCTAGAACAAAGGTTTGGGGCTCAAGCTATTGCCACTTCCTGTTATTTGATTAACAGGTCTCCTACATTAGCTCTTGTTGATAAGATGCCTATAGAGGCATGGCCAGGTCGCAAGCCTTCATTAAGACATCTTAAAGTTTTTGGTTGCAAGGCATATGCACATGTGCCAAAGGAGAAGCGAAAAAAGTTGGAGAACAAGGTTGTGAAATGTATCTTCATCGGATATAATTATGGTGTGAAAGGATACAAGATTTGGGATCATGTTGCAGAAAAGTTAATACATAGTAGAAGTGTTATTTTAGAGAAAAAAAGCCTTCTTCTATTATATTGCAACCAAAACAAGGTAAATAGGAAGATGTGATTCAATTTCCTTCTACACTTGAGAAAGTTGAATCGAGGCCCAAGGATAGACAAGAAGTTGAGGAGAGATCATCTAGCTCTAGATATTCAGAAGAGGAGGAAGAACCTCCAACTCAACTTGTCCGTAGGTCCACAAGACATAGACAACTACCTAAAAGGTATTCACCTGATGATTGGAGATGTATTTTTTCTTTGAATACTAACATGGATGAATCCATATCTATAGAAGAGGCACTAGGTAAGAATGATGCAAAATCTTGGAAGATTGCTATGGATGAAGAAATGACAACTTTGAAAAAGAATGATACATGGGATCTTGTACCATTGCCTGAAGGATGAAAACCTGTTGGTTGCAAATGGGTGTTCAAGAAAAAGATTGGTTCAGATGGAGGTATTGAGAAGTATAAAGCATGGTTGGTTGCAAAGGGTTACTCTCAAGTCGAGGGTGTTGATTATGGTGAGATATTTTCTCCTATTGCAAAAATCACATCCATTAGATTTTTTCTTTCTATTACTGCTACTTATGATCTAGAGGTTGAGAAAATGGATGTGAAAACTTCTTTCCTTCATGGTGATTTAGAGGAGGATATTTATATGACACAGCGAGAACACTACATGGTGAAAGGAAAAAGTAAGTTGGTTTGCAAATTGAAGAAACCTTTGTATGGCTTAAAACAGAGTCATAGGATTTGGTACCCAAAATTTGATACATATATGTTGAGTTTGGGATTTGAGCGTTCTAAATCAGATCATTGTGTTTATTATAAAATTGATGACCTGATCATTTCCTATTTATTGCATTATATGTTGATGATATGTTATTTATTGTTACAGGGAAAGGTATGATTTCAGAACTAAAATCTCAACTTGTTGCTAAATTTGAAATGAAAGATCTTGGTGCAGCTAAACACATCCTTGGGATGGAAATTAAAAGAGATAGGCTGAATAGAAAGCTATGGCTTGGCCAAAGTAAGTATGTCAACTTAATTTTACAGAGGTTTGATATGCAAGATTGTAGGCCATTGTATGTTCCTATTTCAGTTGGAACAAAGTTATCTATGTCCATCGGAGATGGAAGACATGAGCAAAGTTCCTTACCAAAGTGTAGTTAGAAGTTTAATGTATGTTATGGTTTGTACAAGACCAGATATTTCCCAAGCAGTGGTAGTTCTTTTTAGATATATGTCTAATCCTAGTAGAGTTCATTGTGATGCAATTAAAAGAGTCTTCAAATATTTGTGGGGTAGCTCAAATTATTCCTTATGTTACTATAGTAATATGATTGAAGATGATATGTCCCTTGATATTCATGGTTATGTGGATTTAGACTGGGTAGGTGATGTTGATAGTATAAAATCCCCCAGTGCTTATGTGTCAACTTTATTTGGTGGTGAAATTAGTTGGATGAGTAAGCAATAGGTTGTGGTTGCTTTGTCCACTACTGAAGCAAAGTATGTGGTAGTTACTCATGCTTGTAAAGAAGCCATTTTTCTTAAGATATCGTGTTTAGATATTGGAATAAAACAAGGTGCGGTGATAATTTTTTACGAAAGTCATAGTGCGATATGTCTAGCCAAGAACCTAGCATTTCTTGCTAGGACCAACCACATTGATGTATAATATCATTTTGTTAGAGATATGGTCAAAGATGGCAGGGTGAAGCCGGTTAAGGTACAAAATTTGATGAATGTTGTCAAATGATTCTTTAACTAAGCCTGTGAGCACAAAGAAGTTCAGATGGTGTTCAAAGACTATGGACCTTTCGGCCCCTAGCAATTAAGGAGACAATGGTTACACCCTAACACTGCTCTTGCAAGGTGTTCAAAAAGTGGGAGATTTATTGAGAAAATGTGTCTTAACCTTGCAATTATATACGGTTTATTGTTGATAGGATATATATATATATATATATATATATATATATATATATATATATATATATATATATATATATATATATATATTTATATATATTTCCTAGTTACACTGATAGGTTTATACAATGGCAGCAAAGAGAAAAATATGAGCATGTTAACTTTTTTAGGAAACTTCTAAAATGGATGACATACATTAAATAATGATGTATTGTAAATATAGACTGTTTGTTATTAGGTTCCAAATCTAATGACAAATATTTTGTTGGCATGTCTTGCCCTAGAATGTAACCCTATTTTATGAGGGCATTGTATTACGACTGCAGTACACATAGACAATGATGTTTTTTGAGAATTTGATAGCGGTCGTGTTTTCTCTTGATCTATGCCTGGTGATACTCTTGTGAGAAGATTGCTCTACAAGTATATTGTAATCTTTGTGATTGTTGAATAATATATTGGGCGGCTTTTGGAGTGTGGGGCTTTTCTCCTAAAAGGGTTTTCCCCACGTAAATCATTGTGTCGTGGTATGCATGATATTTACATTTATTATGTTCAAGTTTTTGTAACTGTTAAAGATCTGTAAAGTTTTTCATTATTCCCCTCTCAAGATTAGTGTAGGTGTTGGTGTAATTAATTAATTATTACACTAGCATAAGTTAACTTAGGTATTGCATTTAATTAATTAAGTCCTAGGTTGCATTATTAGATAAATCATTTAATAAATGGGATAATATTCCCTTCCTTATTTGTAGGAGATAAGATTCCTTCTAGAAGATGAGTTGTCCTAGAACTTATCCCCTCATTTAATGATCATCTAGATAGGGTTCACATGTTGTCACATGTTGTTAGATCAAGACACATGGCAACATCTCATGCATATTAGGGTTTTGCTCTTGCCTATATAATCAGGCATCTTGTACATTTGTAATCATATCCAGATATCAATCAGATATCATATCATATTAATAGAATCTCCATTGTGCATGCCTAGTTGCAACACTTTCTGGGTGGTTTATTATCTTTCCTGGCTTAAAGGTCCTACATCAAAGACTGCAGCTTCAAGGACTGTGCATCCATAATCCCAACATGGTATCAGAGCTTATCTAGTGAAACGTCAACCCTTGATCAAGAAAGTTGGTATGCGAGATTCTCCGCAGGCTTGAAGGTTTCCATTGAAGGCTACTTGTTTCCACCTAGGGACCAAGCTGATTTCTGAACCAGATAGAGTCAAATCCGAGCTCACCATTGTCTTCAGAAGGCCTCGAAACCCTAGGATCGCCTGCCCATTCATCAAAATCGGATACATCAACCTGGGAGCTTCAGAGGTATTTTTAGGGTTTGCAAAATCAATCATACTATACGTACAATTTACAGCAAAAAAATCATCCCGGTCAATTGTCCTCTAAAGCAAAAATTTTTTATACACAGGCCACTTTTTGTTTCAGAAAAATCAGGCTAATATTTTTTATTATTCGGCAAAAATCATATTTTTCCTATATTTGTGGGAGAAAAATTAAAAAAATTCGGGCAACCTGCAAATTTATTTCACCGTCGACATCAATATTTCTATCGGCATCATATTGTGGGTCTGATTTTTTTTTTCCGTCGGCCTGGGATATATTTTTTTTGCACATATAATTTAATAGGCATTTTTGAATTGCCTATCAGCAATATTCAAAAATTTTGGGAGGATTTTATTTATCTTTTATTTTAAAGTCTGCGAATATATTTTTCGTTGTCGCCCGCATTTATTTGTTGCAGGAGGCATGTCCTTTTTTTGGCCCACTTGCGGCACGTGAAATCCTTGACCGTTCGCTAGGCTCGTGCCCCAGATCGCCGTTCTCTGTACTCCACCGACATACGTCTCCGACCAATTCAGTCGGAGTCCTCTCCACTCGTAGACACCGAATTTTTTTGTTCTTGCCGGTGCTTGTGTTCTCCTCGCCGACCGGCCGAGTCCCTACCGCCGGTGATTGTGTTTGTCTCCCGCCGACTTCCCGTGTATTGCCATCGGCACCGGTGGTTATCCACCACCAGCGGAGCTCCTCCACCGCGGCGCCACCATCATCAGCGGCTCCGCCTGAAAGCTCCGCCCTACCGCCACTTATCTAGTGGTGCTTTTCTTTTTTGCAAGCGCCCGACCCTTGGTCATATCAGCGACCAAGGGCTATTTTTTTTTAGCCCGAGGGCCGAATTTTTGATCCTATTTAGCCTGCAGGTGCCTAATCAGGGCATTTTTTTCATTTGATCATAACTTTCACCCAGGGTATCAATTTTTTGCAAACGATATACCGTCGGAAAGGGAATTTTGCGTACTTTCTAGTGGTGAGATTTGTTCTATGAAATTTTTCTTGTAGAAGACTCTACATCCAATTGAAGTCCAAACCCTAATGTGGACATAAAAGCTTGTATCTTCGCAACTGCTCATCAGATTTCAGTGATTCCAACGGCATCAGGAAGGTGATTCAGAGATTTTTTCATCAGTCTAGATCCCCTAATCAGTTTCAGCTCTAGGTACTCTTGCATGTGATCTTTTCAGTTTGGTGCATTTGATCAATAACCTAGTTATTCTGAAGCTTGGGAAATGATTTTTTGATCCAGGTTGCATCACTTCAGTTGTAAATCATATTTGGAAGTCTTTATTTGTTGTTGAAGGTCAGCGTATTTGTATTTTTTGTGGATAAATTTCATTATGGGGCTTGCATATTTCTCTCCTTCTTTGGTTATGTTGCACAAGGGTAACTATTCCTAATGGCGAGATGGGATCTGCCACCATCTTCAATCACTTGATTTGTTGCCACATCTATTTGGTATTGTTCCTCATCCAAGTGACAGTATTCATGAACTTGCTTGGAGTTGTAGCAGATACACTATTTTGGAGATCATTTCTATGCAAGTTGATTGTGATGTTTTGAATTCTATTGATCATTGTGATTGTCCTCACATCCTTTGGACTAAGCTTTGAGAGATCTACGGAGATTCAGATTCTCCACCATTCCCCAATGATCATGCTTTAGAATGTCATTCTTCAGATCAAGTACCCCATGATGCTATTGTTATGCAGGAAGTTGATTACCTTGATCTTTCTGAAGAGGTTGACAAGGTCCCTTTCGGTGCTTCTTCTTCATCAGAGATAGTTGGTATCCCTTCACATTCAGTGATTCCTTGTCCAGATTCATTGATTGAGGCTTCCACCATCATCATTCATCAGGACACATTCAGTTTTTCAGACTTGACATCACATGATGGCTTTGTTTCAGGTATCACTGCCTTGGCCACTTCTACAAGTTTGGAGGACATTCTTGAGGGGATATCACTCCTCTATTCAGATCACACCTTGGAGATTTTTCTTGAGTATCCACATTCCTTTGTCTCAACCTTGATTGGTAATCTAGAGACTATCTTGGAGGTGCTTGGTTTCTCTTCAGATATTTCATATCCGATACTTCTTCCCTGCCATTCCATTCAGGATTTGAGGTTTCTTCAGCATCCACCATTGGATTTGCTTCTTCCTAGCAGGAGATTTGTGGTTTGGACACCTTCATTGCTTCAGACTTCTTTCAGTGGTTTTGAGGACACTTCATTTAGGGGGGCTATCAAGTCTCCATCACATCCATCATATTCATTCCATCTTTTTCTTTGGATATTGTTCAGCATTAGTTTCTACATCGACCTGGTTTGTCACTCTCTTCATTCATTGTGGCATCTTCTTCATCAGGCAAGGAGACATTTGAGCAACATCTAGAGATATCATCATCCATTTTCATCCTTCCTTCCTTCAATTCCTATCCGGAATGGGAAGCATCTTTGCACTTGCAGTTGGTTTTATTTCTTCCAAAAGGGAGACACGTTGTTTGTCGGCATTGGATCTTATTTTGTCTTCAGACACTTACCTTTCTTGCAGGTGATCTCATCTTTTGGGGGGGCTACATAGTCTCTCTCTTTCTCTCCTATGGGGGGGCATTGATTGTATTGTATCCATGTGATAGATGGTGTACTTGGGGGGTATTTGGGAGTCCTCCATCCTTCCCATCCTATCTCACATTTCTGCTTTTTCATCTCCTTTTTGGAGAGGGGTTTTGTTCCCATTGGGTTTTCCCCTTTTTCTCCGCTTGTGGGAGATTTTTTGCATCTTCATGTACATGGGTACCTAACATGGCCTCATAGCTAGGACCCATCATCATCATCATCTCTACATAATCATTGCATTTTCCTCCCTAAGTTGCACTTATGGGGGGGTGTTGGTGTAATTAATTAATTATTACACTAGCATAAGTTAACTTAGGTCTTGCATTTAATTAATTAAGTCCTAGGTTGCATTATTAGATAAATCATTTAATAAATGGGATAATATTCCCTTCCTTATTTGTAGGAGATAAGATTCCTTCTAGAAGATGAATTGTCCTTCTAGAACTTATCCCCTCATTTAATGATCATCTAGATAGGGTTCACATGTTGTCACATGTTAGATCAAGACACATGGCAATATCTCATGCATATTAGGGTTTTGCTCTTGCCTATATAATCAGGCATCGTGTACATTTGTAATCATATCCAAATATCAATAAGATATCATATCATATTAATAGAATCTCCATTGTGCATGCCTAGTTGCAACACTTTTTGGGTGGTTGATTATCTTTCCTGGCTTAAAGGTCCTACATCGAAGATTGTAGCTTCAAGGACTGTGCATCCATAATCCCAATAGTAGGAAGTTGTTCCGCTACCTTAGCATCCTTATAGTGTACAACACATTACAACATTAAACCAAGGCATTATTAGATTAATTCGATGTCAATTATTTCCAAATTAATTGAGGAAAAGGGATACTTTTTCTTTTACAAAGTGTTAAGTGTTTCATTCCATTTTTATCAATATTTGTTTTGCAAACCATTAAATATGTATCCAACACTTTTTTGGATATGCCCCATATGTAACCCATAAAGGGATCTTACAATTAGACTAGTTCACTAATTTATTGAATACAAAATTGATCTACACCAACAAGGTATCCCATTATGTTTGTTTGTTTCCTATCAAACTTTTGAGAGTATTTGTTGAAGTCAAAATTCTTGCCTATGACAACTATCCATTAAAATCCATCCTTTTGGATATAATTGTTAATGAAACATACTATCTCTATTTGAGGTGATAATCTTTCGTAACCCATGTATCCTCAAAACTTACTTGAAGAATACATTTGCAATCTTGGTTCAAGTGTCTTTCATCTTTTTCTAAGGAATGAAATTTACCATTTTTGAAAACCAATGAGATAATATAAAGATTAAATCATTACCCAAGCTTTAAGTCCACATTAGTCCAAGAAAAAATTCCACGAAGATTTTCTCTTGGGTTCTCTACTAAATATAATAATTTATAAAAGAAATTGGCATTCTAGGAAACTTGATAAATTTTACATTTCTCAATAGATCTTTTGATGCCACAATGTAGACATGGAAAAAATAACACTCATCCAACATGGCCTAAGTCTTATGCATAGCAAAAGTCCCTCCTAATATTCCACTAAACAATTCCCTAACTAGACTCTCTCTCATAGAAGTCATGTTAGACAAAATTACCTTCTTTTGAAAAAATACACTTCTTGCAAAAAACAATCCTAAAAGATTCCTTACCTTCAATCCAAGACTACACACAATTTTGTCATGCCTCTATAGAATCCAAAGATTTAGTTTACAAACCCTTCACCATCTCCATTTGAACCAACTCTACTATCATATTAGTTAATGATGTAAGTATCCTAATCAACACATCTACTACCTTATTGGGTTGCACCAACTCTAGATGTTTGAGAAAAAAAGAAAACCCCTATAAATACTCCACCCATCTCATGAGGCTCTAATCTAGCTTTGTTTGATTATTAATAAACTCCCCAAAATGTACACAACACCTTTTAGAGATGCCCTATACATAATCCATAAAGGGGTTATACAATTAGATGACAGTAATTTATTCAATACAAATTGAACCTACACCAAGAAGGTATGCTACTATGTTTTTTGTCTCCTACCAAACTTTTAAGAGTGTTTCCTTAATTCATATTCACAATTTTTCTCTAACCATTTATCAATGGATGGTATGTAAAACTACAATTTAGCCATGTTTCCAATCTATTTCACAATGTATTTCAAAATGGCTCAAGAACATAGTATCCCTGTTTGGTAACCATGTATCCTCAAAACTTACTTGAAGAATAGGTTTGCAATCTTGAAAATGTTGAATTCATCTTTTGCTAAGGAAGAAAATATGTCATTTTTGAAAACCAATCAAATACTACAAAGAAAAAAGCATATAGAGAATAGCTTCTCTAGGATATGTATCAATTTGTACAAATTAGTATTCTATGCAATTTGACAAATTTTGCATTTCTCAATAAATATTTTGATGTCATAATGTAGCCACTAAAAAAATACCATTCTTTCAACATGTCCAAAATCTTATCCACAGTGAAATTTCCTCTTGATTTTCTACTACATAATTCTCTAATTAGACTCTCTCTCATAGAAATATATAGTATACACAATTACCTTCTTTTGAACAAATATCCTTCTTGCACAAATTAATCCTCAAAAATCACTACCTTTAAGCCAAGGATCCACACAATATGTCCATGTCTCTATAAAATCTAAGGATGTAGTAGACAAACCCTTCATAATCTCCATCTCAACCAACTCTACTATCATAGTATTTAATAATGCATGTCTCCTACTCAAGGTATCTACTACCTTATTGGGCTACACCAACTGTATGTTTGAGAACAAAATAAAATATCTAGGAATACCCCATCCATTTCATAAAGCTCTAATCTAGCACTATTTGATTATTAATGGATCATAATGCTCAATGAATAGTATACAAAATAAACTCCCTCGCTAATAAATAATATCTCCACTATCACAATGCTTAAACAATATCATAAAACTTGTAATCATAAACTAAAAACTTCTAATTATCATCATTCAATTTCTTGTTGAAATACATAATTGGTTTATCATCTTAATTTAAGATAACACTGATAACCTTACCATTAGCATCAATAAATCTACTTAGAAAACCTTCTCAAAATCTAGAAGCATCAAAAGTGGGCTCCTATCACCTTCTTCTTTAGCAAGCCAAAATTCTTGACTATGATAGCTATCCACTCAAATCCATAATTCACTCAACTAAAAATATTCCTTAAATAATTATCTATAATTATTCTAAAAAATAAATATTCACATTTATAAATTGTCCTTAAACTAGACACTAAATTAAACCGCTAATAATGAAGGTGTCAAATTTTAATTTAATTTAATTAGAAAGATTCAAATATATTTTCCATTTCATTTCAATATTATAAAAGTTTGTAATTTCCAAGAATTTAGTTTCATTGAAAGATAAAATATTGCACAATTAAAGCTAATTTTATAGTCTTTTCAATATTGATAGAAACCTTAACTAGTGATCGATTCCTTTTGATTTAAAATATGTGGGTTTTTGTGTAGATTATATGGTTCCTAGAAATAAATGGTGGGCGGAGGACTCCAAATGTGACACAAAAAATAAATGAGCAATCATTCACCACAAAAAATCCAACGTGGAAAGCCCAAATTATTTCAGTAATTGCAGTGTTTGCAACGGTGGCATTCGCAGCAGCATTCACTCTCCCAAAGAAAGAAAAAAAACATCATATGTATGGTGTTTTCTTTCAGATTATAGTGATTTGCATTGCATTAGCATTCTGTAGCTCAATTTCATCAGCAGTTCTGCTAATGTATGCACTTTATGGTAAACAAGAAGATCCCCTTATTCTCAACACCTCTCTCATTGGATTATGGATATCATTAATATCTTTGATGTTGGGATTTGGGGCGGGAGTCTATGTGGCTGTGGCACCAGACCATATGGCTGTAGCAGCAATTGTTTTGGGCATGGTGACCATTACTCCAATTTGCATAAGAATAATGATCCTTCATTCCAAGAGATACATCTTTAGAGATGATGCTTACTACCTTTGTATATTCATAAGATTTTGGGAGATTCTGGATGGTGCTCATGATGTTTGACGGCCTGTAGAAAAAATGGAAGTGTACCTGCAGGTTTTCTGTGGAGTTGTCTCTTAAATGTCTCCGACTCTATCCAGGAGAAATTCAGAGATGTCTGGAGAGATGTAAGTCATACCTGAACTTGTTTCCCATATCCAAAATTTGTCATAGGGGTAAAGAGATGTGTCTCTTAATTGCTAAGTACTTTTTCAGGGTCAGTTATGTCCAACGTTTTTGTCTCAATTTTTAACAGTGCTCTCTTGTAGGAGTTTGTTCGTTGATCTCCTACAACACTTAGTAGACAAGAGTGTACAAACCAGTCTACTTTCTGAAGTATGTGATATATTGGAACTGTATAGTTTGTAATCTGGGCATGTAACCAGGGTTAATGTATTTATACTGTAGCACATTATGCTTATGGGTGTTTACTTGTTCAAAATCATTGTACAAATGCAGGGGAGTATGGTTTTCACTGGTATGATTGGTGCAAGAGATACTTATCATTTCACATTTAAAAATAGTTTTCTGTAGCTATGAATTAGTTTGCTACTCCTTGAAATTGGTGTAAAAGGCAACTGATGCTACAAGTATTTTGGCAGGTCGAGCTTCATAGAGTGGATGGTTTGGTGAAGGAGTGGACACAGTGTGCGCCAAATGGATATTACTTCATTCCTATTTATGAAAAAGTAAGTAGCTCATCGATGGACAGACAATTCTGCAAAAAGTAATCTTAATGACAAATTTGGTAGTGGAATTCACTTTTCAATATAGATTTAAAAAAATATGTTCTAGAAAGTACAATATCTGCATTTTAATTACTTTTTTATAGAATATTTGATCTGGGATTTAGAGTACAATTATTTGGAGCATATGCCACCGATAAATAGCAAAAGCTGCTTCCAATTTTCTTTTGTGTCATGGTCAATTTTTTAGTTGCTAGCAAGGGGCCAATCTTTTAGAATTTGTTAGTTGTGAATTTTGAAGAATGTTCTTGCATTGTAGCATGCATTTTATAACAACTTGCTTTGTGTTCTCTTTCTAAAAGGGAACATGTCCCAGTTTCTTTACATTTAACTTTCTTCCTTTATAACTGTTGTAATTTTTCAGACCAATGTTTGTTACTTTAGAGGCTAGGACTCTAAAGTGTGGTTGCCATGAAATTTCAGAAAGTGTTGTAAACGACTGAGATAAATAACAAAAGCTGCATCCACTTTCTTTTTATGGCATTAACAATTTCATAGTTGCTAGCAAGTGGGCAATCTTTAAGAGTTTGTTGGTAGTGAATTTCAAAGAATGTTCTTGCATTGTAGCATGCATTCTATCACAAATTACTTTATGTTCTATTGCTAAATAGGAACAGGTCCCAGCTTCTTTATTTTTTTAACTTTCTTCCTTTATAACTGTAAATCATTGTAACTTTTCAGACCTCAGTTTGTTACTTCAAAGTCTAGAGTATGTTGCTATGAAATTTCAGAAAAGTAAAGTGTTGTAAATGACCAAGATAGACCCTTGGGAAAATGCTTTATGCTTTACCTTTGTCTGGTGTGTATTTATTACACTTGGTTGTATGGATATGTGAATAACCATATGTTTTTTTTATCTTTCCTTGTCCATGAGTGTGTTTCTTTGAAGCTTTTACTCATACAAATGAATTTCATAAATGCATCTAGATCTCATTCTTGTTCTAACATAAGATATTAAGTTCCCTAAGATAGACATGTTACATGCACACATTGACGATTCTACTTGCTTATTTCTCATGTATGTAGACATATTTAATGTGAAATATACCATTGAGACTTTCTTATATTATTTGTTCTGATTTTTCAACTGGGGATATTTTGTAATCAAAATCAAAGGTCCAGATGGATGGTCATGGAAACCAGATCAGTCAATGTTTACTTTTTTTTCTTTCCAACTTTGTCCTTGAGACCTGTATAAATGTGTTTGATTTAGTGAATGTTGAAAGTTATGAAATATTTACTTCTTATGTAACTCCTACAATTTTCAGCATATATATTTCTTAAGAGTTTAATCTTTTCATTTTCTCATTATTTCTCATATGGATTTATTTTTCAAACATTTGAACAATAAGACAGACAAATATTGAATGAAATGCTTAATGTTAAGTATTTTCATTAATGATTGAATCCTATAAGTATAGATAAATATATGTTTGAACTTTCTTTAGTAGTCATAACTGAGCAATTCATGGATTGTGTCTTGATGAATGTAACTATTTATTTATTTTATATCCTGACCTCTAAGGGATGGTTGTGATTAGCTCAACTTAAAACGTGAAGTAGCTTTTTGAAATCCTAGAAAATATGAAAAAGAAATAGTACAAAAATTTGAAAATAAACAGGGAATATGAGACACTCTAGAAATATATAACTGTAATGCTACTCGGATTGCTGCAATGCCTAAGATATCTATTGTGTAAGTGAAGTATGAAACTACTAGAAATTAGAGTCGTATATTAGAGTCCTAAACTTCTGAAAACATAAATAAACTTCTGTATTGAAAACAAAAAGTTGTAGTTGTAACATTAATGGAAATATAAAATTAGTACATGATCTATAATTGCCTATAAAAAGTATGTTTTGCGGATTGCAAATCACCAAAATCTTATCATGTTCTGTTTTGGAACCGTTTACTTACTCTTTCGAAGCTAAACTATGTTCATATAGGCTAGAAATTAATGCAAAACACAGGCATACACAAACATACACTTCAGTTTTCACCTAGGAAATTCCCTACCTTGAGGTGAAAACATGGCTTGGTAGGTGCCAATAGAATTTTGACCTTTTGTATTGCTTGTAAATCACTACGAATAGGATGGATTATAACTTTAATGGTTGTTTCAACTCCTCTATCCATCTCACACTTCTCCAAGACTTTTAAGAAGCTATCACATATATTGCACCTCCTCTAGTAGTGGCATGGTCCTCCCATGCATTGGAATCCTCCTAGACTAAAAATGAAGTGTACAAATCATGTCCTTTTATGTTCTCCAATTTCTATTTGCACCATGGAAAATTTGTTGCTTTCCACAAGGATGTTCACTGTGGCGATTACATGTTAACCAGTTCAGTTTTCCACTTTCACTGCTTTTGCTAGGCAGTGGATTTGTCTATCATAAATCAATGGGTGCTTGCACATTTCCAAGTTTTGAAAAAAATGTAATGTCCCCCGCTTTGAAATTAATCTAAAGACCAAACCTAGCGCCCATTGACTCCCATGGTCTTGGGAATTTTACAATAATGAAACAAGAGACAAGGCTTGGGGAAAACACAAATATCAAAACACATAGATTATAGATGTGGGAAAGGGAAACTTGGCATGATTAAGGGAAATCTCCTACAAGGTGGAAAAAATCAATAATTTAATTATTAAGGTTAAAATTATTGAAATTTTAAAGATATTAAAATTATTGAAATTAAAGATTAGCGTAGCCACATCCAATAAAGTGTACAGACATTTAACTAACAGTGTGAAACCATCAGAAAGGGAACATGGATATCAAAACATGGCATGTCGATCATAATAAGCCATCACGATTTGAGCTTATAATATGAACAACATTGATTCTAGACTATGGTGTATTCAACAATCATGTTAGTGTTTATTAAATTTATGAAATTAAATTATAATAAAAGTTTATCAAGCAAGTGGCATTTGAAGGGTTATGATTGTTGGAGGAATACTTTATTGAAGAGAGACCAAGCAAGGAGAAGGAGACATCAGTGAACAAATATATTTATTATCTGATTTCTACTCCTTGTGGAGCATGGAACTATGCTTCAATTAAGCTAAGGAAAAAATTCCTATAGGTTTGGAATTGTAGGACAAAAATCGGCAATTCCATAGAGTGATTTCACATGGAGATCACCATTGTGCAAGATTTGACTAATTTCAGTTTGAATTAAAATATCCTTTTAACTAGTAGCTGGTCATCGCAATCTAAGGGCGGAGAGCAGGCAGATTTTTGAGGTGTCTCAAAGGTATTTCACCAAGAGATAGATTGTTGCAGATTTGGGGTGAAATAGCAGCCGCCACAAAGAATTAATTTGGTCTTTTTTGAACTAATTTCTGAATATTATATTTGATTATGGAAGAAACCATTAACTGTAATTTCTGAATCAATTTCATCAAGAAGTAATAAGGATTGCATTTTTATGTTTAATTGTGTAAATCCCTACAAAATGTACTAGGGTTTGATACTGGCAGTATTCCCTTTGTATAATTTATTATAGTGAGTGAAGGGTATGTTATATTTGTAATTTTTTTATTGAATATTACAAAAAATTACATTTTCTTGTTCCTTAATTCACCTTGATGCTTTTTGGATCATACCTCCCTTCATATAGAGGCTTTGGTCCCTTAAAAAGCTTAGTGAGTCTTTTGGTCCTTTTACTCCCACTTGCCAAGATTCTTTCAAAGAGTGCCATTGTTTGCAAGCCTCTCTGGACCTAGAATGTTCTTAACCACATTGAGCAATGCAGTGTTGGCATGGTTGAAAATTCTCCAGTCTATGATCTCAAACATTTCCATGTTGCAAGGGATCCCAAGGAAAGGGAACCCATTTGCTAGACATCGTGGCAAATCCAAAACCAAATAAAAAGCCCAAAAGAAGCTTGAGGGAGAAACAACTAGACTAGTAGAAACAAAATCCAGATGCAATAACAAACACAATGTGAACACCTATACTCATTGATTAAATTAGCACCTAAGGAGACTTAAATTGGTGATGCATGAATGCTCAGATGGAAATTTTCCTAAATTATCATCTTCCACCTGTAAAACCGTTCCATTGCAAAGCCTTCATCATTGAAGAAGTTGTCACTACCTAAAAATGATCAACTGCCAACAAGCGGTGAATAACAAGAACCAAAAGCACAACTACAAACTCAATGAATAGAAGGAGCCTACAGAATGATAGCCAACCTAAGGATAGTGGTGACACCAACATATAATCATAGTGGCCTATCTTTATCAATAAACCTAGCAAATATCGTCCCAATTGGACATTTGATGACTTTATAAGAAGGAAATTTTTTGAAGATCAATCCCTTTATTGGCAAGAAAATCTTCCATTCTTTTCCCCATGTTAATACTTTGTCCAAAATAGCACGAAGGTTCCAATAAGGCAATGCACTTTTTTCAAAGCATTGATAATTATTGAAGTGTCTCTGTCCACAGTGGTATTATAGAAACCTTTTGTATAAGCCAATGTTATGCCAACTAAAAGCTCCTCCCATTCAGCTTCATAATTTGTTTTGATTTCCAAATTGTGTGATCCTCCAATCACAAAAGCACCTGAGGTGTCTTGTAACACATATTCATCACTTGCTGGACCAGGATTATTGCAAGTAGCTCCATCAAAGTTAAGATTTGCACGTGCAAAGGGATTTTCCATTTTTCCTCTGTATGATTATTTGTATAGACCAATAACCCATTAATGGGAGGTAAAAATTTACTTTTAGTATTGAGGTTTCTTTAGAAATTTTAATTTTTTAGCTATTTATTTTTATTAGCTAGTCATGCTTATTGAAGTTATAAATGTAGATTTTATTAGTTAGAAAAACAAAAGTAACAACAAATTACTAATCCAACATGGATAATTTCAATTTGAAAATGTTCATAAGGGAAGGCAACTCTATAATTTATCCCACACTCACAAAGTGAAAAGTTCACTAGGGGAAATCTATTAGAGAAAATGACCCATATAATGTAGTATAGGTTATATTTGAGAAATAATTATTTTGTACATAGGTTTAAGGCTATTATTTGGCCTAGACAATGTGCATACTATTTTGGATTTAGCCTAATTTGGTATTACTACTTTCTCAAGAATGTTTTCCACTTGCAGGAACTAACAATTTTTTCAAGTATTATTGGATCTTTTGTTTGGTTTGGTTAACTTGGGAACTTCTAGCTTGGTCTGAGCCAGCAAGACCACAATTGGTGGACCTCTTCCCAAGGCATAATCGCCTTCCTGCTTTAACACAACTAGTCCAAAACTCTGAGCTCAACAGCCCAAGAGAGGCACAAGGCTTGTGAGCTCAATGGCCTAGTGGGGGCATCAACAACAAACCAAGCTTTTAACCAATGCACCACACTCTTATTGGAAACATTATTGGATCTATTATTTTGTAGTTCTATATTTTATTTTATTCCCAGTTTTTGAATAAAAAAGAAAAATAGCTCAGGTTTTCAACATTTCTACATATCAAAAATCGTAGTTTCAGATCTTTAGTATTTTTCAATTCTTACTTTTTATTATTCAGATATAGGGTTTATAGTTATCATTCAGGTTTCAAAACTCTTTCACAACTCCATTTTTTTTTTCATTTTAACGGTTTGGCTTAAATCTGAAATCTTAGACATAGGGCTCCCACCTATAGTTTGGAGCAGTGTAGCCACATCTGTGTTCAAAACAGTACTTGTTGATTCCCATTAACGTAATTCTCGTTAGCTATGGACATTGATATAACTCTCTTTCTCTCTCAAATATACTTAACTATCCTAAAAAATGCCTTATTTTAAAATATTATCTAGCCATACATTTTGCATGTTGAACATTAGAATTTTGGTTTTGTTAAATTTTAATATAGCATGTAGTTTATAGAATAATTTGACTGCTCATGCATAATTTACAATTTTCACATCCATCTAATACCAAATCATCATTTGTCAAAAATTATCAAAATTCATTCTAGGTAGAATGTTGGATTGTAGATTTTGAATTCTGGAGGTTAATTGCAGGGTCGGATGATAATAATTGCAATGGAAATGAAGACATAAATTTTCACTTCACTGGGTTTGGCTCTCAATGAACTATCTTTATGTTACATGTGCCTAATTTTATGTTGTGCTATAACTTTTCCTGCCATTAATATTATGATGTGGATTAGAGTCAAGTTGTCAATTTAAGTTGGTCTTTGTAGGTTCACTATATCTGGAAGAGTTGTAGGGGCTATTGGAGGACAAAGCTATCCAAAAATAAATGAAGGTCCTGCCAATGTGAAGGTTGAACTCATCTCCACAAAGAGTGAACTAAGTAAAAGTTTGTTTACGCCACACAGAGGAAGTTACAACTTCAAAAACATTATTCCAGGTATGCACATTATTGTTATGTTGATTTGCATGTGTCAAGAATCCCTTTATACTTGCAACAAAACTTGATACTGAGAATTCTAATGCAGTTTGAAGAAAACAAAACTATGCTTCATGATTCTTAATATTTTTACAATAAATCTAGTTTTTCTAAAATGAATAAATAAATGACAATCATTTGTGAATTGAGATTCTTTTAATTCAATTTTTTCATAAACAATCCTCTTTATAAGTCATTTGTGATTTATTTCATGTCTTTGTGAAAACAAGTCTTCTAAGCATATGAATAAAATGCTGTTGTTCCTGCTAATGCTTCTGACAAATGTTAATTATTTTAAAACACACATGCAAGTACTATTTAAGTAAGTAATGGTTGTTTTATTATGCAAACAAGGGTAATCATTACCTATGTAATATAATGTGTTATTATTTTTTTCTTTTTGCAAAACTATATTGATAAACTCAAAGAAGGGGAAAAAGTTAGGGTGTTGGATCTGTTTGATGGTGATGTTGTGGGCATTGGGCGGATTCACTCCCTATCTATTGTACATGGAGTCAACTTGAAAGGAATAGGAGATGCAAATGTAAACATTTTAAAGGTCACAAGTAACATACCCCTTGTTTATGAAGACAAAATAGATGGAGTTGTTCGTATGAAAGAGAAAGAGGGAACCTTCACACGATGGCCACTAAAATAATTCCAAAAAATGACATAGTTGAACATGTTTATCATATACTAGTTGTTGGACATCTTGGCTCACTCCTTTATGCAGTATTTTGAATATGTTGTTTAGGGATCTTAATTATCATGGTGTATTTGAAAGAGTTGGAAACTCTTAGACAATTTTGATATTTTTTATTATATTTACATATATACTCTTAGACAGCTTTGACATCTTATAACTTGATATATATATATTTGCATTAATTTTTTTTTTGCAAATTACCTTTATTTATCATGATGTTGAATCAATCTTTTAATTCTAGCATCTTGTAGCTTGTTCGTATATGTAATATTTTTATTTTCTTTTATGTTTTAGTTCAAGTTTAATATTATGTTAGTTTTGCATTATAAAATTTATGGTATTTAATAAATTATTCATTTCATGACTATATTTACTACCAATTAATGAAATTCATTAAATAAAAATGACTAAATATATGACTAAAGTAATGACTAAATATATGACTAAATAAATGACTACCATGACTAAATAAATGACCAGTTAACAACAATCAATGACTAAATTAATGACTAAATATATGACTAAATAAATCACTACCATGACTAAATAAATCACTAGTTAACAACAATCAATGACTAAATTAATGACTAAATCAATGACTAGATAAATGACTAAAAAAGTTTAGTCATAAATTTGGTTGTGTTATAAATGACCAACAATAAACTATTAATGGTCACGTGACCAAAATTAGTCATTTATATGCAATTTAGAAGGAGACATCAGTGAACTAGACTATGGGTTTGAGGGAGCTTTCATTGCATCCCATGGACGATGGCGTATGTTTATTTCAAACAATGAATTTCTCCTCTGCTATCAATACATGGCCAACTTAGCCTAAACTAGGCCAGAAAAAAGCATAGAAATTTGGTTGACATGGAGATGATTATTAAATAGTAATGGACCCATAAAAAGCACCGTCTCCACAGGTTTCTTTTTTGGCTTAGATAATAAGAACATAAAGTGAACGATAACTTTCCTTAACAAGTCTAATGATTTTTCATAAGTGGCCAGGCTAGGACAAATATTAGGCATTCAACATAAAAGATTGTTTCAACTAACTAAAACTTCAGATGGTACTGCCCTTTCTTTTCATGCGATTTGCATAGTTTTTGTGTTCTTTTTTTCATGTTATTTAATTTCAAATTGTATCTGCTCTAGTTCCAAATTAGGTTGCAACATTTCTTTACAAAGTTGAAGAGCTTCCCTTAGTTTAGTATTCCTTTGTTCCATACAACTTTCAAGTGAGTTAGGTTTGGAGTTTTTTGTCCATGAGTAATTCAATTATAGACTGTAATTTTCTCTTTTGGGTAGCTGATTGAGTTCGGTGCCTACAATCAGTGTATAAGTTTAAAGTATTGAGATGCCTTTACTTTGTTTAATGGAGATCCTTAAATATTTAAACTATTGATTACTATTCAAGGTAAATTGAAATGGTGTTTGTGGGGTTGAACTCTAAAATGTTGTGTCGAGGCCCTTGGGTTTCTTTTGTAGAGACCTTCACAGGATTCAAAGTGTTGATTAGTACATAAGTAAAATGGGGGCTTGTGGAGGTTTAAATTAAAATGTAGCATTGATGCCCCATGTGTTGTTTAGTGGAGAGCTTAAAACATGATTTGATCTTTTGACCACTATTTTTTGATAATTGTTGTTTGTGGAGCATCAAACTGTAAATGTTGTATTGAGGCCCTTACTTTTGTTTTAGTGTTGAATCTCATAGGATTCACATTGTTTTCACTAACAGCCTGCTTGTGGGAAGTTTAACTAAGTGTTGTATTCAAATTGATGGTTTTGATTACTAGAGAACTTTACAGCACTTAAATGTTTATTACTGTTTGAGATAAATGGTTGTTTGTAAAGATTTAAACCACAATTTTCTTTATACCTCTAGTTTTGTTTAGTGGAGACTTTAAAGAACTTGAATGATGATGAATGTGAAGATTTAAACTAAAATGTTCAGTTGAGATTCCTCAATTTCTCTTCATAGAGAACTTCATGGGTTTTTGACCATTGTATGTTGTTTTTAAATTTTTACTCAATGGTGTTCATGGGGATTAAAATTTAAAAATGTCCCAACACTAGTGGGTGGATGGATTTGAAGTGTTAGCTTTTGTTTTTGGAAAACGATGATGGTGGATGATATGAACTGAAATGTTATTCTTAGAACCCTATTTTTGTTTAGTAGAACCTTTCACAGGGTTTGAACTATTTGGGGCATAATTGATGCTTATGAGGATTAAAACTGAAATCTTGTGTTGAGCCTCCCTAATTTTTAAGTGAACATCATAGGATTTGGATTGACATGTGATTTTTTTTGGTGAATGATGCCTTTTTGGATTTAAATTGATCTATTAGATGCTTACTAACAGCAATGGGTGAAGTGTAGATGAATTTGAAATGTTTACTACTATTTTTGGAAAATGGTGCTTTTAGAGATTTAAACCTAAAAACTAGTGTTTCCTCCTCTAACAGAAATGGGTAGATTGACCTTAATGAGTAGTTAAGTTACATTGTATGTTGTTTTTATTGAATTGTGCTCATGGGAATTTAAACTAAATGTTTGATGTCCTAAAACATCAATGGTTGAATATATGAACTCTTGACTAAACTTTTTGGGAAAGGTCAATTTTGGGGATTTAAGATAAACAGTTGTTGGATCTCCCAACAATAATGGCTAGATGGATTATCTCACCCTTGATGATGGTTGCGATGTGTAGAGATCCTCTTGCCAGATCCTATTAGTAGTCTATTTTTGGACCTGGTTCTCTACAATTTATTATGAAATCTATTTACTCAATACATCAATGACAATTACAAGAGAACAACAATTTTTGTAAATAAAATGAAAACATTTCTATGGAATGTACAAGAAGTCTACCAAGGCTAATGTATAAACAATTAGAATAAAATACATTAAAAAATGTTTTTAGGATTATGAATGAAAACCTGCTTGAACTGCACATCTTCAACCTCTCCTTGGCTCAACTACATATATGGACATTATAAATGTTTCTTAGTTAGCCTAAAGATACAAGAGATTTATAAATTTTCTTAGTTTCAAAAAATCACATTACATATTTATCTCAAGATCAATTGCATGTAGCCATTATGCTCAAATTTCTATGACTATTTTACCAAATTCCTCCATAAGCTTTGGACTATCGAATGGATTTTTCAAGTTTGCATATTCAACATAAGAGAAATAATATTATGATCAGCCACTAGTACAAATATAAGAAGAGATTTAAGGTATTATTAAACCAATCCAAGTAGCAGTTCATGTAGAAATGTGCAAATGTGCTTCTCCAACAACTTGGTCATAAATTGAATAACTGATAAAATGATTGTTTTCACTTCATATTAAGCACACACAACTTTTGAAACCTGTATGATCACAAACAAAGTCAAAATAGCTCTCCAAGCTAGCTATTTGAAATGTATTAGATTATTAGAACTAGCATTTTTACTTCTCTCTAGCACACACATAATGTTGTCTTTAGTTGGCCACTATATATCTATATATGAGATAATGATTTGTGATATCACATAGTTTCAGGTTAATACAAATATGTTTTCAAAGAAACAAATTTTCATACTAATGTAGTTGTTATACACCTTGCAAATTAAAACAACTTTAGCATAGAAAGAGAAGAAAACACTCCCCTTCCAAAATGTGCTCACATCAGCTGGTCAAATGCAACATTTCCTGATGCTCAGAATTATGCATAAATTCCAAAGATATAAATACTAACAGTAAGCCAGGTGAAAAAAAAAAGCTTTTGTCGAAAGCATAAATGAACCCTCAACCTCAATATTTAAAAGACTTGATGCCTAAGACATGATTGTCTATAATACTCTAGAACAAATAGAGTAACAATGATATTATATAGAGACACTATATATCCTTCAAAAAAAAAAAAGACCAGGCGATGAAGTTAAAACAAATTTCAAGTAATATGATATTTTTAAGGTTCAAACAAGAAGACCCATTGATCACATATAATGAATGAGAAAATACTTACCTATCAAAACAAAAAAACACTACCAAAAATTAAGAAGGGCCATGAAACAATTTTAAAAAGCATTACTTTGAAATTATCATTATATAGCTAAACACCATAAGTACTTTAAACTAGTCAATAGTTTTGAAATTATTTTGGAAGCACTATACAAAGGCATCTTCAATAGCCATATTGATATTCCACTGTAGGCTACAAGAGCACAAAGAAAAGAAACCGACTACAATTTCCATGAGTATCAAAGCTTATCTAATCAGATAAGACTACATCAATAAAGTTAAACCAACTACATTTTATGCAAATCACATAGAGATCTCACAAAAAAATTCATGTGTCTGGCATGCTTACCAACAATTTTGTAGTTAGCTTAAACCAACATGTATTGTTACTTCAAAGAAACAGTTTGGCAGATGGAGTAATGAATTTATGAAGTGGACCCAAATGGTTATGTTCAAGATCAACATAGTTGAACAATATGCCATCATATCAACCTAGATTCATTGTGTGTGAGAATTGAGAGCCTTTAAACAAGAAAAAAATAGGAGATGGTATATTCTCTAAATTAGAAAATATATGATGAATGTCTTAAATTGCTATAACAATGGCAATGTAGGAGAGATTTGCAACACCTGTGCTATTGATGCAGGAGCATCCAATGGTGTGAGGGAAATCTTACATCACCCAAAAATATGCTTTCCATTTATGTTCCTTTTGTTTTCTTTTTGTAGATTTTTTTGCATTTCTGGATACCCTTTTTGTCGAATAAGAGTTCCCAACTTTTAAAACTACTTTTTTGCTTTTTCTACTCAACTGTTATTTTTAGTAGGTATGAATTTGAAGGCATGGGAAGAAAAAAATTTATGGGAAGGTTCAGGATGGAAAAATAAGCACTTTGGCGAAAGAATCAAGTCAAGATCATTCACGTTTTGAATGTTATTCAAGTTTTAGTTTCTGCTTTTTGCCCTGAAAAACCTTCTGAGTCAAGTTTGAGGCACTAAACGGCCTTGTACAGGCCCAAAAATCATCAGAACTTGTGAAGTGGATTATTAGCGTGTTTTTCACTCCGAGACCTTTCCAATGGTGCAAACGGTTCAAAAAATGGAGTCCCAGATCAAAAGTTATGGCTTATGGAAGTTGACTGATTTTTAGAAAATTGCCAATTTTCAAATTAGGACTCAATTGTTGAATTTCAAATTGTAAATTTTGGTGCTAAACCACCAAAAATCATAACTCAAATATTTTTTTTGGCTCCAAACCAAAAATGGCCTATTTATGGGCTAGTTTCTGATTTTTGGGTAGCTTTTTGGGAAAAGAGAGTTCACATGTTGCGAAAGGGGAACTTGGGTAGTTTTTCTGAAATTTCTGTAATTTTTTGTAGCTCGCATGTATCACAAAGCTCAAGGATTTGAGATCCTCTACATGTAAGAATTCCATATTATTGAATAAAATATTATTCTCTATTATGCGAGTGTTTTTCTGTGTCTCAGGTTTTCTCCCTCATCAGGTGGTATCAGAGCAAGTTTTCTTGAGCATGTGGATAGATCACTAATCGTGACAAAGTTCACACCATGACTATGGTTGTGGGTTCGAGATATTTAAGATTCCTCCAAGAGTGATCCCTGGTAGGCATGGTGGTCCCAGAGGTGGCAGAGGTGGAAAAAATACTGGTGGAAGAGATCCATTAGCGATCGAGGGTTTTAGAGCCCTCCAAAGACAAATTGATGCACTGCAGGAACATATGAGAAGAGGGTTAAACCTAGGAAGGAGAGGAGAAAGTGAGGATGAAGAAGAGGTGGAAGATTCAGATGTAGAAGAGAAAGAGGAAGTGATTGATCAAGATCAGATGCGGCTGATAAGGGCCATTTCGAAGATCGAAAAAAGACCTAGAATAGAAGTTCCTAGTTATTCCAGAAGTTTGAACCCGGAAGAGTTGATCAATTGGATCAACGAGCTAGAAGAGTATTTCGAGTATGAAGAAGTAGAGGACCCAGATCGGGTTAAGTTTACAAAAATGAAGTTGAAGGGCCATGCCAATATTTG
The DNA here is from genome assembly GCA_007258455.2 of Sequoia sempervirens. NCBI lineage: Eukaryota > Viridiplantae > Streptophyta > Pinopsida > Cupressales > Cupressaceae > Sequoia > Sequoia sempervirens. Next base: position 170,288,417 of record VDFB02000017.1, read on the forward strand.
GCAGAAAGAGGTCCAGTTGGAGAGAAATTGAAGAGGAAAAGGAAAGATCAGTAGTTGGGATTGCATGGTGGAGAAATTGAAGAAGCAGTTCATACCAGTGGACTAAGAGTTATATCTGCTGAAGAAATTGCAAGGGTTGAAGCAAGGAAGTAGATTTGTGAAAGAATACACAAAATATTTTCACAAGATGATCATCAGAACGGGCCATACAGAGGCCAACAAGGAGAAGGTAGCCCATTATCTTAATGGGTTATGACTGAGCATTCAAGAGGAGCTAAGCCTAGTCAGAATGACCACCATTGAGGATGCATACTAGTTTTCTCTGAAAGTTGAGGAGAAGTTGAACAAAAGATTTGATAGCAAGCAAAAAAGACGAGGAGGTCAAAGCAGAAGGGGTAGTGGAAGATCTTCTGGGAGCCAAAATGAGGATGAAAGGAAAAATGAAGATGTGGATACCAATCGAGGCTAGAAGAATGATAACTTCTACCACCCTCATGATCAAAACATTGGTGATCAAAGAGGTAGAGGACAAGGAAGATTTGGGTCAGGACTTGGAAGAGGTGGTTTTAGAGGAACTTGTTTCCATTGTGGTGAAGAAGGGCATCAAGCCTATGAATGTCCACAACACCAAGGAAGGAAAGATAGAAGTCTAGAAGGTCATGGAAGGGTTGCACATGCAGATGAGGAAGCTCAATCTAAGCATTCAGATGATGCTGAAAGGGGAGAAGCCCTAGTGGTTAGAAGAACCTTACTGACTGAAGAGAAGGAGTCAGAATAGAGGAAGAATCTATTCTGGACAAGGTGCAAGTGTGAAGAAAAATGTTGTGATGTCATTATTGACAGTGGGAGCAGCGATAATCTGGTGTCAGAAGAGATGGTTACAAAGTTGAAGTTGAAAAGGGAAAGGCATCCACATCCATATCGGATTGCCTGGTTGTAGAAAAACTACAAAGTTTTGGTCAATGAGCAATGCCTAGTGAAGTTCAAGATCGAAAGCTATCATGATGAGGTACTATGTGATATCATCTCCATGGATGCATGTCACATGTTGTTGGGAAGGCCATGTCAGTTTGATAGGCGAGTTGTACATGATGGCCATGAAAAGACTTATTCCCTAATGAAGGATGGAGTTTTCCATAAGTTGAAACCCCTAAAGAAGGATGAAGAAAAGGTATACAGTAGTACTAGAATTTGTTCTGTTGATGGAAGGAAATTTTTAGAAGGCATGAAGCATGAGCGTATGTGTTATGCATTGATTCCTAGAGTGGATAAGGAAGATAGTGAGAAGGTGCCAGTAGAAGTTTTTGGGTTATTGAATGAGTTTCAGGATATTATTTTTGATAATGTACCTGAGGGTTTACCACCAATGAGGAGGATCAGTCATCAGATTTACCTGATCCCTAGAGCCAGTTTACCGAATAAGGCAGCTCATAGAATGACTCCTACAGAAAATGAGGAATTGAACAGACAACTTCAGGGGTTGTTGAGAAAGGGTTTGATTCGAGAGAGTCTGAGCCCATGTGTAGTACCTGCAGTACTAGCACCAAAGAAGAATGGGGAATGGAGGATGTGTACAAACTCCTGAACCATAAACAAGATAACAATCAAGTACAGATTTCCCTTGCCAAGGATGGATGACCTGATAGACTGTTTGAGTGAAGCTCAGTACTTCACAAAGATCGATTTAAAGAGTGGATATCACCAGATCCAGATTCGAGAGGGTGATGAATGGAAGACTGCCTTCAAGACCAAGGAGGGCCTATACGAGTGGTTAGTCATGACTTTTGGGCTAACCAATGCATCCAACACATTCATGCGGCTCATGAACAAGGTTCTAAAAGAGTTTCTTGGAAGTTTTGTTATTATATATCTAGATGATATTTTGATTTTCAATAAGACTTTTCATGAGAATTTAATGCATATTTGTAGAGCTTTTGAGAAGTTGAGAGAAGAGAAATTGTTGATTAATCTGAAGAAGTGTAGTTTTGTGAAGGAGTTAGTGTACTTGGGGTTTGTTGTCTCAGCAGAAGGTCTCAAGATGGATCCAGAGAAGGTGAAGGATATTCTAGAATGGCCTACCACAAGAACTGCTACTGAGGTGAGATCTTTCCATGGTTTGGTCAGTTTTTATAGAAATTTCATTAGAAAATTCAGTAGTATTTGTGCACCCCTAACTAAAACAATGAGAGGGGATAGAAAAGAGTTCAACTGGAGCACTGGAGCAACAAAGAGTTTTGATATGTTAAAGAAGAAGGTGACAAAGCAACCCATTTTGGCCTTGTCAAATTTCAATAAGGTGTTTTAGGTGGATTGTGATGCTAGTGGTTATGCCATTGGAGCAGTGTTGAGCCAAGAAGGTAAGCCAATTGCCTATTTCAGTGAAAAGTTAAATGATACAAAGAGAAATTATTTTGTATATGATCAGGAATTTTATGTAATAGTTCAAGCATTAAAGAAATGGAGACATTATCTATTGCCAAAGGAGTTTGTTTTGTTTACTGATCATCAAGCATTACAGTCCCTGAGTAGTTAGGAAAAATTAAATTAGTGGCAAGTCGAATAGGGTTGTAGATGCCTTAAGTAGGAGGCAGACATTGTTGACAGAGATGTAGATTGAAGTGGTTGGGTTCGATGAACTCAAGATGATGTATCCTGAAGATCCTAATTTTGTAGAAGCTTGGAAATCTTGCAATGAGCCTGTTACAGTTGACAGAATGAAATGGCTAGATTTCATAATCTAGGATGGCATGTTGTTTAAGGGAAGTCAATTGTGTATTCTAAGGAGTTCCATGAGGGAGAACCTGATAAAGGAGAAGCATAGTGGAGGAATGGTAGGAGATTTTGGTCAGGATAAGACCATTGCCATTATCAGTGAGCATTATTATTAGCCTTAGTTATCATAGGATGTGAAGAAGTTTGTGCAGAGTTGCAGGGTACGTCAGATGGCTAAAGGAGTGAGCCAGAATACTAGGTTGTATCAACCCTTGTACCAGGGAGGCCATGGGAGGATATAAGTATGGAATTTGTTCTTGGTTTACCAAGGACACAGAGGGAATGATTCAGTATTTGTGGTAGTTGGCAGGTTTTCAAAGATGGCACATTTCATCCCATGCCAGAAGACCCATGATGCAGTCCACATTGCTAACTTGTTTTTCAGAGAAGTGATGAGGCTACATGGTTTTCCAAAGAGTATAGTCTCATATCGTGACACAAAATTTGTTGGATACTTTTGGAGGACCTTGTGGAAGAAGTTGAAAACAGATGAAGTTCAGTTCTGCACACCATCCACAAATTGATGGGTAGACTGAGGTTGTGAACAGAAGTTTGGGTAACCTACTGAGATGCTTAGTAGGAGACAAACCCAAGGGATGGGACTTGATCTTAGCCTAGGAAAATTTTTCTTACAACAATTCTATCAACAGAAGCATTGGTAGATCACCATTCCAAATTGTGTATGGAGGCAGTCCCAAGACCGCTCCAGAATTGAGAAAGATGGACCAAGAGAAGAAGACAAGTTATGAAGCTGAAGACTTTGCAGAGCACATCAAGAATATACATGAGAAGGTAAGAGAACATATTAATGAGATGAATATGTAGTATAAGGCTAAGGTAGATCAGAAGAGGAGATATAAGGAGTTTCAGATTGGTGATGAAGTGAAGGTCCACTTGAGGAAAGAAAGGTTTCCAATGGGAACCTATAAAAAATTGAAAATGAAGAAGTTCGGTCCCTGTAAAATTATGAAGAGGCATGAATCAAGGAATGTATATGAGGTAGAGTTGCCAAATGGATTCAACATTTCCCCTATGTTCAATATTTCAGATTTGACAGAGTATCATGAAGGTGGCATAGAGGAAGTACCAACAATGGAACAGTGTGGCATTCTAGCACCTACTTCAAAGAAGGAAGAGATTGAAGGAATCCTGGATAGCCGTGTGGGAAGGAGTACTAGAAATAGGTAGTATGAAGAATATATGGTGAAGTGGAGAGGAAGTCCTGTGGAAGATTCATCCTGGCTGTCTAAGGCAGAGGTTGATTGTTTGGGTTTTCCTCAACCATCTGAGACATGACGATTGCCCTAGGTGTCTGATGTAAGAGCATCCAGTGGTGTGAGGGAAATCTTGCATCACCCAAAAATATTCTTTCCATTTATGTTCCTTTTTTTTTCTTTTTGTAGATGTTTTTGCATTCTTGGATACCCTTTTCGTCGAATAAGAGTTCCCAACTTTTAGAACTGCTTTTCTGCCTTTTCTGCTCAACTGCTAATTTTAGCAGGTGTGAATTTGAAGGAGTGGGAAGAAAAAAATAATGGGAAGGTTCAAGATGGAAAATAATCACTTTGGTGAAAGAATCAGGTCAAGATCATTCACGGTTTGAAAGTTATTCAAGTTTTAGTTTCTACTTTCTGCCCTGAAAAAACTTTCTAAGTCTAGTTTGAGGCACTAAACGGTCCCATATGGGCCCAAAAATAATTGGAACTAGTAGAGTGGGTTCTAAGTGCGCTCCTCACTCTGAGACCTTTCCGACGGTGCAAATGGTTCAAAAAATGGAGTCCTGGATCAAAAGTTACGGCTTCTGGAAGTTGGCCAATTTTTAGAAAATTACCCATTTTCGAATTAGGACTCAATTTTTGAATTTTAAATTGTAACTTTTGGTGCTAAACCACCAGAAATCATAACTCAAAAATTGTTTTTGGCTCCAAACCAAAAATGGCCTATTTATGGGCTAGTTTTTTATTTTCGGGTAGTTTTTTGGGAAAAGAGAGTTTGCATGTTGTGAAAGGGAAACTTGGGTAGTTTTTTCTGAAATTTTTGTAATTTTTTGTAGCTCACATATATCACAGAGCTCGAGGATTTGAGATCCTCTGCATGTAATAATTCAATATTATTGAATAAAAGATTATTCTCTATTATGTGAGTGTTTTTTTGTGTCTCGGGTTTTCTCCCTCGTCAACTATAATGAAATATGCTGAAAAATATTAAAATGCAACAAACATATAATGAAAAATTATTCAAAATTGAACGATATAATAATAAGTTACACCTTATGTTGACATTCTAGCATGTTGAAAACTTCTTTAATAGCTAGTACTTCTAACTTAAGGAATTAATTTAGAAAGTGAAAAGAAGCAACTTATTCAGCACACAGCCGATAGACTATAAAAATGGAAAGTAATATATGCAATTGTGGAGTTATCTTTGGATTTAATAGCATTGGGTTTTTTTTTCATACGTTTTGAATCCATTACTAGATTCTTTATTAGGGAGAATGAGGAAGAGATGTTTGATTCTTAAACATGTGAAATATAGCGCAATGAGGAAGAGATGTTTGATGTTCTTCAACATCAATGGTTGAATATAAGAACTATTGACTAACCTTTTTGGGAAAGGTCAATTTTGGGGATTTAAGCTAAATGGTTATTGCATCTCCCAACAATAATGGCTAGATGGCTAGATGAATTATTTCACCCTTGATGATGGTTGCGATGTGTAGAGCTCCTCTTGCTAGATCCTATTAGTAGTCTATTTTTGGACTTGGTTTTATGAAATCTATTTACTCAATACATCGATAACAATTACAATCAAATTTCAGTATTTGGAAAACATTTATGTAATCTGAGCTAGTCAAATGCTATGTTCTTTTACCTTTGTATCCTTTCCAATCTAACCACCCTGTCTGAGCCTTCCAGTGGCTTTCTTCAAACCTTACTTGATTACCTCTTTATCTCCTCAACTCTTTTCACCTATTTGTATCTCTTAACATTAAAATATGAATACTCTCTGCTACAATGCTTATTCCATATCAATTTCTTCCCTCTTTTTGGCGTTGTCTTCTCCAGTACTTAGTTGCTCATGCCAATTTTTTTTTTTTTATGTTTTTTAAATTACTCCTTTTATTCAAATCTACTATCTAATTGAAGATGAGGCTCAACTCCCCTTATTCACAGCCTCCTCTTCTCTGCTTCCTGTCGCCCCCACCATACATTCTATGGTTACAAAGAACAAAAATAAATATTTATCTAATATTTTATTATTTTTTTGACAATGAAAATACATAAAAATTCTTCAAATAACATACTTCTCTCTATAGTGTTTGTAATTTTCTTTTGTTTAAGACCTAGAATGTAGATTTTTAAATCAAACCAGGATTCGTGGTTCTCATTGGGGAGTTCTTGTGTTTATGGGTTTGCCATTTGTTTTCTTAATGAAACTGAGTCATTTTTTTCAATGTCAGATGGTATTCCCTAACCTCCCTTTTTTATCACTTGAATATGGATTGATTTCTATAATATTATGGCACCAAAGCTAAAGACTCCAATATTGAAGTCATCCATGCCTAATTTACACATACTATTTTAAAAATGTATGATAAAAAGACTTTGCAATAGATATCAGTCATAAGAAGTGGAATTGCAATAGGTACAATTACATAGTCTGACTCTATACATACATCCTAGGAGAACTAAGAAAACATCACCATGACAAAAATACGAAGAAAAAAGATAGGGATCACTCATATAAATGAGTTCTATATGTTCAGTACATCCTAGAAATCATTGCCTGATTCATCCCTTCTCTTGATTATAGAAATCAAGAGAAAACCTAGAAATCCTTTGCCTGATCCATCCCTTGGACATCAAAACTGCCTAGACCCTCTCCATATTCATCTGTCACTTTAGAAATAATCTGCTCTAATCTCATAAACAAAGCAATAAAAAACAAATCCTTACAAAAATTAACCAGAAGTACTAATTTAGCAAGAAGTTTCTAATCTACCAAACAAAGAAAAAATCATGGAGAAATATGTCTTATTTATACTTGATGTTTTACTTATTCAAAATATGTTGAAACTTTTCTTTCATGCTTTCACTTTTACATCTTATGGCATCACATTCCACCTATGTATTGTTCCTACAACTAGTTCTCCCAACAATAAATGGGAACATTCATTTTTCAATTTTTTATATTTTTACGAGTTTATAAATCAGACTACTTATCAACTCATCTGATTTTATAGGAGTATTTCATATCCCTAACGTTATGCCTATATATTTTTACATAACCAATTATATATTGTTTCAATTCATTTACTCTTTTTCTTTTTTTCCCTATCGGCATCTCCCTTGAACCTCCAATAGGTGCAAATGCAAGTATGTATAGCATTAAATCTAATTTTGTCTATTGAAAGTGTAATCCCAACTCCTTCATTGATTTCTCTAGCTAGTCCTCCTATGAGGTCTATGGAGTTGGATTCTTGAGAGAGTGCTTTCTACAATGTAGACCTTAACAATATATAGAGAACTAACACTCAATAGATTTGCTAGGACAAACATAAAATATTACTTTTCAAGCTAGAGTAAATAAGATCAAATCCTATTTGAATCCTTGTCTTTAATGCTGGGATATGGAGACTGATACAGAGGATACAAGCAGACAATTCTAGCTAGAGAAATCAATGAAGTAGTTGGGATTACACATCCAACAGAACCCGCACCTCCATTGGTCCCTCTCCCATACAACAAACACCGCCTTACTCTGTAGCCTCCCATGTGAATGATAGTACATGAGCGTTCATCGTTTGTGAGGATAACGAGATTTACAATTGGTACTTGCGTTCAAAATATTGATTGTCCCTTGACACGCTAGTGGGAATTAATACGAAAGTGTCTCCACGCTTAGTCAAGTCCCGTCCTTTAGTCCAAATTGAATTTCAAATTCTGGATTTTTTTCTAGCTGAGATGTTTCTACGGTAACTTGTTTCCACTTAGATGTCAGCAAAGGCTATCCAGCCCCCAAAATGGCATGGAGAGCATGGATGCGCATCATCCATGCATGTACGAGAGTACATAACCAATTGTATTCAGAAATGAAGGGATGTATGAAAAAAATTCATTAAATTTAAATTTCATTACTGGCCCATTAAATTTCCTTCAGTCTCATGTAAAAGTTTATCTCAGCGAAGTTCGCATGATTGGGTTGGTTGAAGTATATGTTCTGTGGCATTAAAAATATAACTTATGTTGTTTTTTAAATTTATTCATTATTAAATAAAATAAATAATTGTTATGTTTTATTTATTTTTTTAATATTTACACCGAAGGCATGTCCTAAACGAGTTCTACAAACTAATTTTTTCCATCAACGAATGAAAAGTGCTGAGAAGCCTGACAAGGTGCTTAAATGCATCTTAGTCGTTCATAAATTTTTGCTAAATTTTTGGCTATTTTAGCTGCCTTTTATTTCTTTCCCCACCGCTATTGGTTTCCCCTCCTCCAAACTCTTCCTCACTACACGTTTCTCCAACGTCGAATGTGGTCTGCCCGCCACATGCTGTGTTTAAACAAGGTTTTTTTTTTTTTAAAATTCATGTATTGGAATCTACAACCTTAAATGATGTGGATCTTCGTGGCATTTGGACAGGATATTCGCATATATACCAGGTGATTTGGCCATTATATAGCCAAAAAAAAATAGCCTCAATATAGAGGGGTATACGTATATGATATGTGAGTATTTTTTTTAAAACATTTGCAACTGCAGACATAAGTTTAGTCCTTTTTACACATTTTATTATTTATTTGCCACTTAGGCAAATGCTTACCACCCACTTGCATCCTGCATTTCCATTTTTAAAAATATGAATTATAAATTGTTTTAAAAATAAATTATTTACAATGTTATATCTAAACCGAAATATATTTTAATAAATTGTAATATATTGATTTTATTTATATTTTATATTTCTTTAATATACTTGTGAAATTGTATTTTACTGGAATATTATATTTTATTAATATATATTATATATTAAATATTTATATAAATATTATTTATATTTATTATTTTATGTATATTTCAATTACTTTTATATAAAATTAATTATTTGATATATTTTTAAATAATATTTTATTTATTACAAAATTAATTTTTAATTAAAATATTAAATATTGATTTATATGTTATTGAATTATTTATTTATTATATATAAAAAATTATATGTTTTAGTTTATATTTTATAAACTATTAAATATAATATAATATATAATGAATTTATTACATTTTTATATTTTATATAATGTAAATTATTAGATTTTTTTAAAAATAATATTATATATTGCATATTTATTATTTTATATATATATATATCCTTACTCTCCTTTCTCTCTTGTTCTTTCCCACTCTATATCTCCCTCTTTCTATCCCTATCTCTCCCTCTCCCTATTCCAAACATAACATGAATCTATTGACAATGGAACCTAATTACCTTCTTGATTAATAATTTTTTTTATCTCCCCTATATGTCTCTCTATCTTTACATCTCTCTCTTTCTCTTCCCATATATCTCTATCTCTCCCTCTACCTTCCCCTATTTCTCTCTCCATCTCTATCTGTTTATCCACATCCCTCTCCTTCTCCACCTCCATCCCCATACCTATCCATATCTTCTTCTTTATCTCTATATCCTTACCTCTCCCTTTCTCGCTCTACCCCCAGCTCTCCCTCCCTCTCTCTCCTTCCCTCCATACTGCAAACATAAGGTGAGCCTAATTATCTTCTTGATTTACAGACCTTTTTTTTTTCAGTCGTATTTGGATCCCTGTAAGTGGATGCATAGTCCATTTGAAGCTATCATTTCTCCGTTGAGACCTTTCTTGAACAAACATAATTTCCTAAATGACCTACTAATTGACCTCATGTACTACAAAAATATATTAAAAAAATAACCTATTTTTTTCCTAATTGACCTTCCAGACCTCTTCGGCGTACCCATTGCACACCAAGGTGCAATTGCTAGTAATAATTGTCTGGCATTCCATGGACGCAATTTCTGTGGAACTTCTGACTAGTAACTTCAACCACGTCTCTTAATTTGGTGGGACCGACTAACTATGTGTCTTCAATTCCAAACGTACACTAATAAATTTTGATGTTTATCGACCTGCGTGTTGAAGAGTATGCAACTAAAAAGCTTTGCTCTTTGGGATGCTTCCAGGATAGCGCTGTGATATTATGTCGAAGGGTGTGCCATTAAAATGATTCGCTTTTTGGAGGTTTCCAGGAAAGCGCTGTGATATTATGTGATGTTTCGAGATGATGCGTTCTACCTTTGGACATTCATAATATTTCTGGTCATCCAACCCATAGTTTCCTATTTTTCGACGACACTTATGACAGTGGGGATGCTAATGCTGTCTGTATCACGGGAAGGCTGGAAGGTTTTTGTCCGAAACGAAGGCTGGAAGTCTTTTGTCCGAAAATTTAATATCTTTACAGCTGATGTGTATCGCATAATGTTTTTCATGTGGTACATGGTTCCTACTATCTTTAGTACTTTCTCAGACACATACTTTTCCCTTATATTTTATATTTTAGGATGGATGATATTTGGGATATGGACGATTACATATGGGTTTGGACATTCATTACTGGTTTAGGTGTGAATGTTATAGCCACCTTTATCACCACATTATTGGATAACAATATTTGACATTTGTTATGGGAACATGGGTCTCGACATTTATCATTGTTTTAATTATGAATGTAATGAGCTTTCTTATTCAGATATTATGTGAATCAAACTTATTTGTTTGATTATTAACTTTTGTACTGAATTAAAAGTTTTTATTATTTATTTATTTATTTTGTTGGTTCATATATAATAGTAATTGATATAATATTTTAGTATATGAAGAGTTAAAATGATTATGATTTTATTTTGAAGAATTCATATTTAACCAAGCAATTAAATCATATGTTCATCAATATTTAATAAATATTTATTTTAAGGAATAAATTCTATTTCAATTATGTTCGTCATAATTGTATAAAAAAAAAAATCAAACTAGAGGTCTAGATAAGATATAACAACTATAATCTTCACTAACCTAGTAAAATAACATTTAACTTGCAATAATCTATTGATCTCAAAATGCTTATCTAACTTACCTTTGAATCACTATGTCATAGCTCATCTATTGACTAGACAACAACTTGTTTTATTACAATACTATAAAACTAGAACTCACTACTATATAATACTTATTATTGTAATTTATCTAATATTGTATTGTTGTTTTTTTTTTTAAAGTTACAATGTGCATGTCTTTAATTAGACATAATTAACATACCCATTTTAAAAAAATCTATGTTAAAAAGATAGTATTATTTTGATGCAACTATTTGTTACTACCATCTATCGAAGATAGGAGGTGTTTTTGATTTTTTTTGTATATTTAAATTTGACCATGCATATGTATTTAGTATGTTACATTTTATAAAGGAAATTATGATAATAAACCTAGTTTCTATTATAATATATGGTTCTTTGAGACATTAGATTTTTTTTTAGTTTCCTCTCATGTAAGTTTGTACATATAAATATAAAGAAATTAATGAAAATAATTATTATAAAAGTGAAATAGATAAATTCTCTTTGTCAAGGTCATTACATCCATTTAGTTGCTTGATTAAAGAATAGTATTTAACTAATAATAAATATGTCATGTGTGTAACAAATTTAGTTTGTTTCTTCCTACATAGTAGTTCTATTACTAGGTTTATGGATTATTTAGTATAGATGATAATCTAGAGATGGGCATTCATTGATTAAAGAATATATTTTGATAAAAAAATGTGTGTGTGTGTGTGTGTGTGTGTGTGTGTGTGTGAAATTTAGTTTGTTTACTAGGTTTATGAATTATTTAGGATAGATGATAATCTAGAGAGGAACATTCATTGGTTAAAAAATATATTTTAATAAAAAAATTCTTTATAGATAATCACCATTACAAATGGGTCTTAAACATTCATTATTCATTTAAATATGAATATTATAAATCTCTTTATCAACATAATATGAGTCTTGGCATTCATTACTGATTTAATTATGAATGTAAGTATACAAAATTTAAGCAAAGGTAAATAAAAACCTATAACAATTTATACACATATAATACTATTCTTCTATTCTTCATATTTTGTCAATACAGTTTACATATTTATAATATTTATCATATCCTATATTATAACAAGTATAATATACCTCCTATAACCACTCCTTTATATAGAATGAGTTGTTTTAACTACTCATAATACATCCAAAATATTCATATAATCAATATATTATCCTACAAATGATAATTTAACAAACTATGATAAACTTAATGATGTAATATTCTTAATAGTAATAACTTCCCTTATTCATATATTATGGGAACCAAACTTATTTGTTTGATGATTAATTTTTGAACCATCAAATGAATTAATTTTTTAATTAATTAATTTATTACTTATTTTATTTTAGTAGTATTTAAAAGACTAATGTATATATTAAATTCAAAATTAGTATATTAATTCATATAATATATTATAAATAAATTAAAACTATTATAATTTTTACTTTGAAAATTTCAAATTTAACTAAACAATTAAATCATTTGCTCATCAATATTCAACAAACATTTATTTTAATGAATAAACTCAATTTCAATTATGATAGTCATAATTGCATTGAGTATGAATCAAATTAGGAGTTTTTGTTAGATCTAACAACTATAATCTCATTTATGTCTAAATCAAATAATAATAAAAAATTAAACTTGAAAGTCCTACTTCATAACCTTGTAGATGGTTTGTAAGTGATAACATATCGAGTTTCTATAGTAATGTATATTTTTTTGAGATAATGGATCAATTTTGTAGTTGGACATGTATACTCTCACAAAGTTTATACATATATACACACATACATACATACATATATATATTGAATGAAAATATTTATTGTAAAAGGAAAATGATAAATCTAATTACTTTGCTAATATTTAAATTCTCTTTCTAAAGGTCATTACAATTGTTTAATTGCTCACTCAAAGAATATTAGACTTGCTAATAAATATGTAAGTTGAGATAAAATATCTATATCTAATTATCTATTTGTATGAATGAGTGAATGTATGCATGTATTTATATATCTAAAGAGGTATATATATATATATATATATATATAAAGAATGCATATATGTATATAACTTAAATATATGTCTTATCAATTTAAATATTGCATGTTTTGTATATGCATGTATGTATGCATGCATGTATGTATATGTATATGTATATATACACTTCAATACACATAAAACACACGTCGAAGAATGTATATGAATATGAAATAAATATACTATGAATAACATTAATATATATAAAATATTAATTTTTTTAATTTAAAAATAATAAATGAATGAATTGCTATTTTTATTTTATTTTAAATACTAAAATAATAAACTTTTTTTCTTTAATAAAATAAAAAGAGATCACATTTGAAAAATAGAGTGGTAATGTGGCCTCTTAAAGTGCTTTCCCTCTCATAGAGGGGCATGCCCCCTTTCAGGGTATTTTCCCACATTGAGTGCCTCTAATATAGTTAAATTATAATATGTATAAAATGAAATCCTTCAAGTAGTACACAAAGGTACTATGATAAAACGATGATGAAAAAAAGGGATTTAATATACCTTGTTAAACTTATATTTTAAAATAAATACATACATATTTCCTAGTGTAATGCCCCGTCTAAATAACCTAAGAATGTTGCAAAGGTGATATAAAAGTGTAATAATTTTTTTTTTAAAGTATTAATACTATGTTAATTAGTTGCATACATTCTTAGGTTAATCGACGTTACACTACTTTAAGTTCTCCATAAGCGACTTATGTACTTCGCATTGCTCCCAATTTAAAAACATAACATAAAACAACCATTGCACATAATTTAAATTTCCATTCAAGATATATTAAAGTACATATACTTTTCAATACATTGCATTGATAAGATATTACATTGCTCATCCAACTGATGAGATAGTTCAATAACAGTTACAATTTTACAAAGAATCTCCTCTTATACAATTGAGGGATGTTTTTACATTACAAGTTACAATATACAATGATGAAGAATAAAAGAAGTCCATATGCGAGCTCTCCATCCCTGAAGCGCTCAATGCTACAATCAAACATACTGGGGACCCAACGGAGTAAGGTGCACGTTCCACCCAACCATGTGGTACCCGTAGGTCCACCCCCCATGCTAGGAGATAGTAATAAGGCTACCTAGACTAAATCTACTAACCCTAGACACTAGTACTTACAATCTATAGGTTACATTGCTTCCAGATTTTGACATTTGATTTGATACACAAACACAGGGTTTAACTGTTATTTTAGGTGGAGTGTCATCACAACGATGCAATGGTTACCCTGGTGTTTCTTCCTAGGTCCCGGCCCCCAATCCTTGGGTTACCCTGGTAACCTCTTACGAAACCCGGCCCCTATTGCATATAGTTGCGGAATCGATTGCCTCTTGAAGAAACGGGACACCGATTATGCCATTCCAGCCCTTCTCGACTTATACTCATAACTATAATAGCTTATGAGTCATAAACGAGGCATACAAATCTTGTTAAAAGTTTTAAATCTATCTACTGTGTTCTTTAGTTTTCACTGACTTACTTAACTAATTGTAAGTTACCCTGACACCTCTTTGTGTGTCGGCCCTTACAACTAGCCACTCCCCTAAATATAACAAGGTTTCTAAGTTATCATGACTAGGGTTCACCAAATGCACAATTTACATCACACAATGATAATTAAATAATGACAATGCCAAACACCATGTTTAACTTTTGCACAAACCCAAATCGATAAATTATACTTTGAAAACAGAATACCCTCATTTATCCCAATTTTACTCTGGAAGACTTGAACGGTTATAACTTTCCCCATTCTGACCCATTACAAGAAAAAAAAATTAAACAAATTTAAAACAATATAATTCTATCAAATGGATATGCTAAATCCATGTGTCCAAAAATTTGAAATAATAGATCAATCATACAACACTATTATAATCAAATGATTTTTGTTTTCTTAAAATAAATAAACTTTCCTTTAAATCACAATTTAACATATTCTTTAATTTTCTAAATCTTAATCTACATATACATTATAAACATATTATCTTCCTTATTTAATAAATATAATTATTAGCATATAATTATATTTATTAAATTATAAATACATACTTAAGTCAAAATGTCCATACATATATACAAGTGTATATATATATACATATATATATATATATATTACTAATAATAAAAGACCAATAAATAACCATTTTCGAATTTCCTTTTTATCAATACTAAACTCTTAAAGGAATTAATAAACTTAATTCATATCACATAAAAATGAAATACACGAATTTCATTGAAGAGTTTTATATGTTTAATGCAGGGGAAACCCTACACAGGGGGACGGCGGCCATGGCCACTTCCCATTGGGGCTCGGCTGCAGGCCGCGCCGGCACCGGTGAGGGCAGTGCCGAGCTGCTGCCCTCACAACCGACTCCTTTTGGGGCCGGCCGTGGGGGTAGCTCCCCACTGCGTCGGCCATAAAATTTTCAAAGAAAAAAATTCCGCATTAGATTTTTTTTTTTTTAAAAACAAATAAACACTGCGGCTAAATTTCGTCCGCCATATGGGGTTTCAAACTGGAAAATTTTCACAATAAAGAAAATACCAGAGAATGTATATAGATTCTCTATCATATATATATATATATATGCATAATATATATATATATAACCTATATATATTATGTATAACTATATATATATATATATAACAAAAAATGAAAATCACAGTAACAGAATACAGGAAAAAGGAAAATATTTTTCTTTCTGTATAAAATTGATTTCAAGACATTATATACAGAAAATAATAACAGTACATTTCTTTTCAGCATGATTTTTCCAAAATTTTATTTTCTCAAAATATCTAGAAACAAATAAATTTCTATATAAACAGAACATTTAACTGTTTTCTTTAAATTTTTCTTCAATATTTTTCCAGATTCTTGAATTCTTGAATCTCAAATAACATAACAAAGAATTTTTCTTCTTTTCTTTTTTTTTTTTAAAAACAAAAGAATTCAATGTAAAACAAGAAGAATACCTAGTATCCAGTATTGGAAGATCAGTCTGTAGAAGTATAACCTCTGCCTGTTGAAAATCCCAAAAGCTTTTCCAAGAAGATCCCGAGATCCACAAGATTTCCAAACCACAAATCTCCCAAACAAAATAACTTCCACAAGAAAATAACAACCCCAAAATTTACAGAGAGATAACAACTTCTAAGAACTGAGAATTTTTTTAACAGAGAATGTATTTTTTTTCCAGTGCCCAGAAAAATTTCCCCGAGGCAATAGAATAACCCCGTGCAATTTCCCGAGATCCTCAATATCCTCCGTGAAAAATTTTCAACAACCTTTGCCATTATGGCACTCATACACTTGTCGAGAAGTTGTTGAGAAAATATCTTCTCCACTTCTCGGCAAGTTTTGCCATTTCAATAATTTACATGCAAATTTAATTAATTTATTAAATTTAAATTTTAAAACTCAAATTTTTAAATCACATGCAATTATTTAAATTATATTTTATTTTCCAATTCACATGCAACTTATTTAATTTTTATTTTCTAATCTATTTAAACACAATATTATTTATGCACTTAATAATTTAATTTAATTAATTTATTTATTTAATTAAATAGTTAAATCCTTTTAAAGATCAACTATTTAACTAATTAAACTAACTAATATATTAAATAATTAAGTAAATAAATTTCAATTATATTTAAATATTAATTTTATAACAATAAATAAAACACAATAATTAACATTAAAAATAACCAACATTTACCTTTTCAAAACGATTTAACCAACAGAACACATTACAAAACAACCTATGACTCAAAACTGAAAACTGACATTGCACTAATACTAAGGTTAAAGATTGGACTAGGATAAACCTAACTACTATCTCCCATTCAACAATTCCGTTGAGTCTTGACACGCTCAGACCTAATTACACAGGTGGAGTCGGTGTCATGTACCTGCAAATCCTGCAACCAAGCAAACAATGTACATGCATGTATATATATATAAAGCATTAAAACAAACACACCGTGTGGAGAAAATCACAGATATCGCAGGGCACTCGCAAGCGAGTGATGCGATTATGTTCTCCACACCAATACACTCACGAAAAACTGACTCAATACATGTTGTTAGTCCATCATAAACATGTGCATATCCATAAACAACTGAAAATAACCATCTACACTAAATCATATCAAGTCTGAAATCAATAAACATCACACAGAGTATCATCATGTCATACAATTATCCATCATTGCTCAAAATCAGCGATCCAAGTATCCAACAAAACAACAAAATCTAATAGTATAATAAAGTATCAACGGAAAGCATAAGCATAAATGGAGGGGTACTACATCCTCCCCCCCTAGGATCAGGCTTGCTCCTGAAAGCCTGCGAACAGATAGGGATAAAGTTCCCTCATGCCTGTCGCATCCTCCTAGGTAGCCAAAGCCTCATGGCTAGGATCCCATTGGACCCTCACCTGATCAACGTCTTGACCCCTGAGACCGAGCGTCTGGTGCTAAAGAATGGCCATGGGCTCCAAAGCCAGCTGCCCGTCCTCTACCTGTAACGCATTCCAATCAAGTACATGAGATATGTCGGGATGATATGGTCTAAGTACAGACACATGAAAAACATCATGAATACGAGACAAACTGGGTGGTAAGGCGAGTCGATATTCCATGGGACCAATTCTTTCTAAGATCTCGAATGGTCCTACAAAACGAGGTGCAAGCTTAGAGCCTTTTCCATAACGGATTGGACTCTTTCGCGGTCGCACTCGAAGAAACACTCTATCACCGACAGCGAACTGTCGATCAATCCTATGCGCATCAGCATATTTCTTTTGCCTATCCTGAGCTGCAATCAAATGCTCTCTAATACGGTCAACCTGTTGCTCCATATCACAAAGCATCTCAGGTCCAAGTAACACTCTATCCTCTAGTCGATCCCAACTAAGTGGAGTGCGACAAGGATGACTGTATAATGCCTGATATGGTGGCATACCTATGGAACTCTGATATCCATTGTTATAAGCGAATTCTACTAAGTACAAGTAATCCTCCCAACGTGATTGTTGATCCATTACGTACATCCTAAGCATATCCTCTAATATTTGGTTAACTCTTTCAGTTTGACCATCGGTTTGAGGATGATAGGCTGAACTAAAGTTCAACTGTGTACCTAATGCACGTTGCAATGACGTCCATAAGGCTGAAGTGAATACAGGATCTCTATCTGATATGATCCTCCAAGGAATTCCATGCAATCTAACGATGTCCTCCATGAATATCCTAGCTACAGATGAAGCATTATAAGATGAACGTACAGGTGAAAAGTGAGCTACTTTAGTCAAACGGTCAACAGTTACCATAATGGCATCATGTCGACGTGATGACGTAGGTAACCCAACAATAAAATCAATGGATATAATATCCCATTTCCATTCGGGAATGAGATGTGGCTGCAATAATCAGCAGGATGATGATGCTCAGCTTTACTCGCTGGCATTCAAGACATCTCGATACATAATCAGCAATATCACGTTTCATACCAGGCCAGAAATACAATTGCCTAAGATCGGCATGCATTTTCTTGACACCTGGATGAGCTGAATACGGAGCTCTATGAGCTTCAGTCATGATTAATGTACGAAGACTCTCTACATGAGGTACATAAATGCGACCTAAATGTCATAATATACCATCCGATTCTAGGACATAACCTTCAAATCGACCTTCTAAAGGTCTACCCGATTCAATCTCCGACTTCACTTCCTGATATAATCTATCAGTAGGAAGTGCAGCTACTATTTGACCTCTCAAATCTACTTCAAGAGTAGTAGCAGAGATCTCATGTCGACGTCGGCTAAGAGCGTCAGCCACTACGTTCTCTTTGCCTTGAACATACTTTACTTCAAAATCGTACTCACACAAGAACTCTATCCACTGTCTTTGCCTAGCATTCAAGTTAGGTTGCGTAAAAATGTATTGCAAACTATGGTGATCAGTATGAAGTTCAAAGCGATGACCTAAAAGAAAATGTCTCCAACGAACTAATGCATGCACTACTGCAGCTAGTTCTAGGTCATGAGTAGGATAGTTTAATTCGTGGTCCTTGAGTTTACGAGACTCATAAGCAACCACATGCCCATCTTGCATCAAAACTGCCCCTAAACCTTCTAAAGATGCATCCGCACAAACTATGAAATCCTTAGTAGAATTAGGAACAATAAGTATAGGCGCATTAGTTAACTTTTCTTTAAGAGTTTGAAAAGCTAATTGACACTGTTCCGTCCAAACAAACTTCTTCCCTTTCCTCTGAAGAGAAGTAATAGGATGACCGATCCTAGAAAAATCCTCTACAAAACGTCTATAATAGCCAGCTAGACCCATAAAACTACGAACTTCACCTACATTAGTAGGTGCGGGCCAATCAACTATGGCTTGGATCTTTGAAGGATCCACAACAATACCTTTTCCAGATATCACATGTCCGAGATATTTAATTTCAGATTGAAAGAAGTCACACTTTTTCAGGTTTGCATACAATTGATTTTCTCTTAAACATTGCAACACCTGTCTCAAGTGTTCTTCATGTTCCTTCATGTTCCTTGAATAGACTAAAATGTCATCGAGAAATACCAAGACAAAGCGATCAAGGTATATACGAAATACACCATTCATTAAACTCATGAATACTGAAGGTGCGTTCGTTAACCCAAAGGGTACTACTGTGAATTCGTAATGCCCATAACGAGTTCGAAAAGCAGTTTTATGGATGTCTGCTTCAGCTATACGCAATTGATGGTAACCGAATTTCAAATCGATTTTAGAGAAAACATTAGCTCCCTTAATTTGATCAAAAAGATCATCGATTCTAGGCAAAGGATAACGATTCTTAATCGTAACCTTGTTCAATTGACGATAGTCAATGCAAAGCCTAAGAGATCCGTCCTTCTTCTTTACGAAGATGACAGGTGCTCCCCAAGGGGATACACTTGGACGAATAAATCCCTTTTCTAAAAGTTCCTCTAACTGAATGCGAAGTTCCTCTAACTCCTGAGTCGTCATTCTATAAGGAGCTCTAGAAATAGGCTCAACTCCAGGAACTAAGTCAACTCTAAAGTCGATATCCCTCTTCGGTGGCATTCCAGGAATGTCATCAGGAAACACATCCGCAAATTCCCTAAGAATAGGATGATCATCAAGAGATACCTCTCGACTCTCACCCTCATCTAAATCGGTAACTGTTGTTGCAAACAGTTGACATCCCTGACGAAGACATCTCTTTAGTTGCATAGCAGATATCATCCGCAAAGAGATAGGTCTTTCAATACCTACGATTTCCACTTTCGCACCTAAATCATTAATGCAACTAACTGTCTTAAGTCGACAGTCAATTACAGCATGATGAGATGCTAGCCAATCCATACCTAAAACTATATCGTACGATCCTAAGGGAGTAACATATAAATCTACTAAGGTAGTTAACGTACCTATTTTAAGTTCACAGTTATGTACTAAGTTATCTACTGCTACTTTCACCCCAGAGGAAAATTCAACTTGCCATTTACCACCTTGTTTAACCGCCACAAGACCACAACGGTCAACAATGGTCGGTGAAATAAAGGAGTCAGTGGCTCTAGAATCAAAAAGTATAGATACATTAACACCATTTAACTTACCTGAAGATTCAACCACCGTATTCTAGTGATCAGCTTGGCGGTCATTAACCGCTGCATATACTGTATGTGCATGTCCTGCATCGCCCACTGTAGGCTCTGAAACTATAGGTCAAGGCCCATAACCAGTAGAACCTCTCATCGAACACTGCCTAGCTATGTGCCCATGCTACCCACAAGAATAACAACCTGTGCCTGTTCCTCTACCAAATCCTCTGCCACTCGAAGGTGCATTAGACTGCTAAAAACTACCCCTACTGATGGTAGACTGTGCACTCTGCGCAGGCTGATCCTGCCTATTACGCTTGTTGCGCCACCAGTTACGACCCTTTCCTGACTGAGGACTGTTCTGTTGTTGAGGTTGAGGGTTATTGTTCTTTTGAGGTGTTTTCTGTTGCTCCCCACCCTTTGTGGGTGTCTGTTGGTTCTTGGAAGAACCACCTGTCTGTACCTGTCCACCCCGTGGACTAAATCCTGCTGGAGGAGCACTCCCAATCTACACTCCTGTATGCCCACCTAAAGCCATAATAAGGTTTTCCTCAACTATACGAGCCTTCTCCACTGCGACTTCCATAGTCTTTGGCTCAAAGACTCAGACACCACCATTGATATGGGCGTTCAAGCCCTTGATAAAATGTTGTACTAGCATAGGCTCATCATCGCCAATACCAGCATACTGCTTGAGTTCATAGAACCTACGTTCGTATTGCTCTATAGAAAGAGCTAACTAGCGTAGATCATGGAACTCGTCAACCCTACGCTGCCTCCAGTGTTCCGAAAGGAACCGAGCTCTGAACCTCTTGAGAAACATCTCCTAAGACACATAACCAATATCTATGTGGAGCTTTTGCTCCTCAAGGTGCCACCATGTAGAGGCAAATCCTCTCAAGTGCATAATAGCACATCTGGCACGGGTATTACTACCATAGGGGTGCATGGCAAAGCATCTACCCAAATCAAGTAGCCAGGTCTCCGCCTCTAGTCCTCCTCCAGAACCATCAAAGGTAGGAGGACGTGCTCTCAGTAAATCCCTCATGTGACCAGCAATAATAGAATCCTGATGTGCTGTGCCATCTACTCTCCTAGGGGATCTATCCCTCTCTCTCACAACCTCCTACTCATCTACCTATCTAGGTCCAAGATGAGTTAGGACCTCCTCTAAAAGTGGACGTATCTAAGAACCCTCTACTGCTGACTGTTCGGGATTCTGACCCCCATTTCTCTGACCCATCTGATCTGCTTGGTCACTATGGTGAGGGCTAGGAGGGGGAGTAACCTGAGGGATTGGCCCACGACCTCCACCTCTACCTCTACCACGACCTCTTCCTCCTCGCCTAGGCATGCTACTACACAAGACAATTTACGAGTCTTAGATACTATTCAACCAAGGTTATCAGTTGCGACACTACGTACTAGGTCAACCTAATGGGTTCTAGATTACCAAGAGCATCCAGTGTTTGTAACCTAGCTCTGATACCAATCTGTAATGCCCTGTCTAAATAACCTAAGAATGTTGCAAAGGTGATATAAAAGTGTAATAATTTGTTTTTAAAGTATTAATACTATGTTAATTAGTTGCATACATTCTTAGGTTAATCGACGTTACACTACTTTAAGTTCTCCATAAGTGACTTATGTACTTCGCATTGCTCCCAATTTAAAAACATAACATAAAACAACCATTGCACATAATTTAAATTTCCATTCAAGATATATTAAAGTACATATACTTTTCCATACATTGCATTGATAAGATATTACATTGCTCATCCAACTAATGAGATAGTTCAATAACAGTTACAATTTTACAAAGAATCTCCTCTTATATAATTGAGGGATGTTTTTACATTACAAGTTACAATATACAATGATGAAGAATAAAAGAAGTCCATATGCGAGCTCTCCATCCCTGAAGCGCTCAATGCTACAATCGAACATACTGGGGACCCAACGGAGTAAGGTGCACGTTCCACCCAACCATGTGGTACCCGTAGGTCCACCCCCTGTGCTAGGAGATAGTAATAAGGCTACCTAGACCAAATCTACTAACCCTAGACACTAGTACTTACAATCTATAGGTTACATTGCTTCCAGATTTTGACATTTGATTTGATACACAAACACATGGTTTAACTGTTATTCTAGGTGGAGTGTCATCACAACGATGCAATGGTTACCCTGGTGTTTCTTCCTAGGTCCCGGCCCCCAATCCTTGGGTTACCCTGGTAACCTCTTACGAAACCCGACCCCTATTGCATATAGTTGCGGAATCGATTGCCTCTTGAAGAAACGGGACACCGATTATGCCATTCCAGCCCTTCTCGACTTATACTCATAACTGTAATAGCTTATGAGTCATAAACGAGGCATACAAATCTTGTTAAAAGTTTTAAATCTATCTACTGTGTTCTTTAGTTTTCACTAACTTACTTAACTAATTATAAGTTACCCTGACACCTCTTTGTGTGTCGGCCCTTACAACTAGCCACTCCCCTAAATATAACAAGGTTTCTAAGTTATCATGACTAGGGTTCACCAAATGCACAATTTACATCACACAATGATAATTAAATAATGACAATGCCAAACACCATGTTTAACTTTTGCACAAACCCAAATCGATAAATTATACTTTGAAAACAGAATACCCTCATTTATCCCAATTTTACTCTGGAAGACTTGAACGGTTATAACTTTCCCCATTCTGACCCATTACAAGAAAAATTAAACAAATTTAAAACAATATAATTCTATCAAATGGATATGCTAAATCCATGTGTCCAAAAATTTGAAATAATAGATCAATCATACAACACTATTATAATCAAATGATTTTTGTTTTCTTAAAATAAATAAACTTTCCTTTAAATCACAATTTAACATATTCTTTAATTTTCTAAGTCTTAATCTACATATACATTATAAACATATTATCTTCCTTATTTAATAAATATAATTATTAGCATATAATTATATTTATTAAATTATAAATACATACTTAAGTCAAAATGTCCATACATATATACAAGTATATTTATATATATATACATATATATATATATTACTAATAATAAAAGACCAATAAATAACCATTTTCGAATTTCCTTTTTATCAATACTAAACTCTTAAAGGAATTAATAAACTTAATTCATATCACATAAAAATGAAATACACGAATTTCATTGAAGAGTTTTATATGTTTAATGCAGGGGAAACCCTACACAGGGCCGACGGCGGCAATGGCCGCTCCCCATTGGGGCTCGGCTGTGCAGGCCGCGCCGGCACTGCCGGTGAGGGCAGTGCCGAGCGCTGCCCTCACAGCCGACTCCTTTTGGGGTCGGCCGTGGGGGTAGCTCCCCACTGCGTCGGCCATAAAATTTTCAAAGAAAAAAATTCCGCATTAGATTTTTTTTTTTTTAAAACAAATAAACACTGCGGCTAAATTTCGTCCGCCATATGGGGTTTCAAACTGGAAAATTTTCACAATAAAGAAAATACCAGAGAATGTATATAGATTCTCTATCATATATATATATATATATGCATAATATATATATATATAACCTATATATATATTATGTATAAATAAATATATATATATAACAAAAGAAAACGAAAATCACAGTAACAGAATACAGGAAAAAGGAAAATATTTTTCTTTCTGTATAAAATTGATTTCAAGACATTATATATAGAAAATAATAACAGTACATTTCTTTTCAGCATGATTTTTCCAAAATTTTATTTTCTCAAAATATCTAAAAACAAATAAATTTCTATATAAATAGAACATTTAACTGTTTTCTTTAAATTTTTCTTCAATATTTTTCCAGATTCTTGAATTCTTGAGTCTCAAATAACATAACAAAGAATTTTTCTTCTTTTTTTTTTTTAAAACAAAAGAATTCAATGTAAAACAAGAAGAATACCTAGTATCCAGTATTGGAAGATCAGTCTGTAGAAGTATAACCTCTGCCTGTTGAAAATCCCAAAAGCTTTTCCAAGAAGATCCCGAGATCCACAAGATTTCCAAACCACAAATCTCCCAAACAAAATAACTTCCACAAGAAAATAACAACCCCAAAATTTACAGAGAGATAACAACTTCTAAGAACTGAGAATTTTTTTAACAGAGAATGTATTTTTTTGTAGTGCCCAGAAAAATTTCCCCGAGGCAATAGAATAACCCCGTGCAATTTCCCGAGATCCTCAATATCCTCCGTGAAAAATTTTCAACAACCTTTGCCATTATGGCACTCATACACTTGTCGAGAAGTTGTTGAGAAAATATCTTCTCCACTTCTCGGCAAGTTTTGCCATTTCAATAATTTACATGCAAATTTAATTAATTTATTAAATTTAAATTTTAAAACTCAAATTTTTAAATCACATGCAATTATTTAAATTATATTTTATTTTCCAATTCACATGCAACTTATTTAATTTTTATTTTCTAATCTATTTAAACACAATATTATTTATGCACTTAATAATTTAATTTAATTAATTTATTTATTTAATTAAATAGTTAAATCCTTTTAAAGATCAACTATTTAACTAATTAAACTAACTAATATATTAAATAATTAAGTAAATAAATTTCAATTATATTTAAATATTAATTTTATAACAATAAATAAAACACAATAATTAACATTAAAAATAACCAACATTTACCTTTTCAAAACGATTTAACCAACAGAACACATTACAAAACAACCTATGACTCAAAACTGAAAATTGACATTGCACTAATACTAAGGTTAAAGATTGGACTAGGATAAACCTAACTACTATCTCCCATTCAACAATTCTGTTGAGTCTTGACATGCTCAGACCTAATTACACAGGTGGAGTCGGTGTCATGTACCTGCAAATCCTGCAACCAAGCAAACAATGTACATGCATGTATATATATATATATATATAAAGCATTAAAACAAACACACCGTGCGGAGAAAATCATAGATATCACAGGGCACTCGCAAGCGAGTGATGTGATTCTATTCTCCACACCAATACACTCACAGAAAATTGACTCAATACATGTTGTTAGTCCATCATAAACATGTGCATATCCATAAACAACTGAAAATAACCATCTACACTAAATCATATCAAGTCTGAAATCAATAAACATCACACAGAGTATCATCATGTCATACAATTATCCATCATCGCTAAAAATCAGCGATCCAAGTATCCAACAAAAAAACAAAATCTAACAGTATAGGAAAGTATCAACGGAAAGCATAAGCATAAACGGAGGGGTACTACACCTAGTTAGCTCCTCCCACTATTTAAATGTGTATGTTTTGTGAAATTATTTTTTATTTTGTATAACACCTCTTGATGTAAATTAGTATATGAAATTTGATCCAACAAAGAAAATACTAGTTCTCTTTGTCAAATTATTTCAATGTTCACCACATTAAGATCAACTACACCTTTGTAAAAGAGGAGTCTAATTTGTTGTTAGTTTGAGAAAAAGAGAAAATAAATTTAGTTGAACCTAACATGTCTTAAATATGAGAATATTAATTTTTTTAACATGTTAAAACATAATGAAAACTAGAAAAAATGATTTATAGTTTTACAATTTACAAATTTATAAAAAAAAAATACAAAACTATAAACACATGATAGAGAGAAATCTAGGCACCAAAACTAGAAGACTTTGTGAAGGGTACCAATATGTTGCATACATGTCTATGTGTTGTGCTATAATTTATATGGAAGGAACAATCAAGATTAACCTCTATCTTCAAGAAATGTTCCCAATTTATGTAAGAAATGAAATGTATGGACAACTGGGTAGATCATCAAATAAAAATTGAAATTGAAATAATAATGATCCCTATTTTAGTCTTCCAACAACCACATCAACCAAATGATAAAAATGATAAAATCGTGTGTGATCCTTCCTCTTGAATATTTTAGAAGGTAGGCTAGTTTCCATGTCCATCAAAAATCAACATGTGTCTATTAGTGGGTGAGACACCCCTATGTATAGAACTAACAAAATGGTGTAACCAATTGAGAAAGAGCTATTTTTTCATCCATGCATGGGGTTGAGAAACCATGCATGAACTTGGTTAGGTATTGGAAATTCAATTCTTTTGTTGTTTCTTGCTCTTAAACAAGTAAAAACCAAAAAATTTCTATCCACAAGCATTCACACAACATAAAATTGTTATACACTCTTGGATCTTTGGTATAATGTATGAAACACTTCTTCTACCCTTTTTGGCAAGAAATCACATTGCACCATTTCTTTTGGCTTCAATGTGAGTCTCATCACAAATTGAAATCTTTGGATTAGCTACATAAGCCCTTGACAATGTATCATAGAACATTGCAACCACTACAAGCCTAAAATTGAGTGCCCTATCTCTATCAAGTCTTTATGTTGTCCTCAAAGTAAGATCAAGATATCATTTTTGAAACTTGTCTACCAATACTTACTAGGTAGTTCATCCTTAAATGGATGTGTCCTTTTTAGCATTTCTACTCTACTTTAACCTTTAATTCACTATATCAAGTCCATGGTCAATTGTAGCCATCACCTTACACCATCAACAACCTTTTCCTCTTCTTCTTCATTCAAAATAGTTGGGGGACCTTTCCTTTTGTTGGTAGTGACACTCGTCAACCAATTTGTTAGCATGATTATTCCACTTCTTTGTTGTCCCCCTTGTTGAAAATCCATTGTCTTCAACATCTCTCATGAAAACTTATATAACATTAATAGACCATTCGTGTTGCATTGAAATATTTTTTGATGTAACAAATGCATTGACTTGGATTACAAGTTTGAGTGGTTGTGCAATGGGAATAACTTCATCCTCTGAATATAATGGTAGCTTGCAACCTCTATTTTGTAGAGGTGTTGTTGTCTATAATCTCTTTACACCTTTCCTAGTTTTGGCTTGGGCTTTATTCTTCATCTGCATTGAATAAAGTGTGTGTGCACATGTATATTGTAATTACTAATATTTTCTTATATGTTTATGATTCATACATTTGACTCCTTTTTAAAATAGAACTATATATACATGTCATGTTTATGATTCATATATTTAATGCATACAATAAGATGAGCATATTCTATGGTTTACTAGTGATAGTGCATATTCAAAAATTGATTGAATCCATAATTGACATAATAGATACTTTTGTTAACATATTATTAAAATAGTTTGGAAAAAATTTAGATTATTTTATCTGTAACGTTAAATCTAATTTTGTCGACAAATAGGATCTAGGCTGTCAACTCCTATCCCATGATAAGAACCCGCACTTTCATCGGTCCCTCTACCATACGGCAAACACTGCCTTACTCTGTAGCCTCCCATGTGAATGATAAGTACGTGAGCGTTCATCGTTCATGAGGATACACTGCCTTTTAACTAAGATGCGTGACCAAACCACTTGTCTTCACATGTTCCCTCAAGAGACTGACGTCTTCTTAGATGTCTAGCATTCCATGGACGCAATTTCTTTGGAACTTCTGGCTAGCAACTTCAATCACGTCTCTTAATTTGGTTGGACCGACTAATTGTGTGTCTTCAATTCCAAACGTACACTAATAATGTTTGATGTTTATCGACCTGCGTGTTGAAGAGTATGCGACTAAAAAGCTTTGCTTTTGGGATGTTTCCAGGATAGCGCTGTGATATTATGTTGAAGGGTATGCCATTAAAATGATTCGCTTTTTGGATGTTTCCAGGAAAGCGCTGTGATATTATGTGTACCAATTTTATGGGTAAAAGTACGCCGTGTGTAAAATCGTGTTTGAATAGAAAACCTCTCTTCTTCAATCAAATTTCTCTGTTGTTTCCTTGCAGTTTCGTTGAATCTACCAAATGAAATTGCCGAATCTTTAAAAGCAGTTCTGATCATGGGTAAGTCTCTATAAAGGGTTTATTGTGTGTTATGGTTATACTGCTAGGAGCAAATTGGAATCCTCCCTCGGTTGATCCACTCGCAACGAATGGATCCCAAACTATATGCAGCTGCTATCTCAGGGAACGTTAAAATGTTTGCAAAGTTGCAAGATAACTCATTCAACATTCTCCAAGAGGTTACACTCACAAAGAATACAGCACTCCATCTCGCAGCATATTATGGTCACACAGAAGTTGTGAAAAAGTTGATTCAGATGATTCGTGATATAGAGGCTGATAACCAAGCCAGCGCTGAATTGGTAGCACGTCGTGGTTCTGTAGAAGATGTGGAAGTGCTGATTCAGATGATGAATCGTGATATAGAGGCTGGTATCCAAGCGAGAGGTGAATTCCTAAGGGCTAGAAATAAGGAAGGTAATACAGCCTTTCATGAAGCTGCAATTGGAGGATGTTACCAAGTAATCAAGGTTTTGTTGGAGTATGATGGTGATCTGGTAAATATGATCAATGACGCTGGCGAGACTGCATTGTTCAAAGCTGTAGAAGGAGGCCATAAGAAAATCTTTACGGAGCTTCTGCATCGGACATCTTCTCAGTATGATAGGAGGACATCAGACGGCCAGACACTTGTGCAGTGTGCTGTGTGCAACAAACATAAAGGTATCCTCAAAACATCATTTATTTTTTATATAGTCTTGGAATACCACTATGTATTCATTGCTGTGGTATATTTGTCATATTTTCTAATTGTATATGCGATAAATATATCACAGCGATGAGTTATTGGTGGTGAATTGTACACACAATGAATTTTTTATTAATTGTTTCTTAAAGCCCTCCTTGATAATGGACACCTTTCTAACTGTGCAGGAGTGCTCAAAGAGCTCGTAGATGCTAAACCAAACCTACTTCAACAATCTGACAATTTAGGTAGAACACCCCTACATAATGCTGCCTATCTTGAGGGAATATCACATATTGCCAGAATTCTTATAGAGAAAGATAAACAATTGTGTTATAAAGTGGATAACAATGGCCAATTACCACTCCATATAGCCGTCATAGAAGGAAACCTGGATTTAGTCAAGGAGATTTTAAAACATGCCAAAGATTGCATAGAAATTGTAGATAATGATGGAAGAAATGCTTTGCACTTGGTGATTGAGAATGCAGTGCATATTTTTAGCAGAATTTCTAGGCGCATTAAAACCTTGGTGTTGTTGGTGGTGTCAAAGAGGCTGATCAATAGGGTTGACAACCAAGGCAAGACGACACTGGATATAGCAATGGACAACATGGATAGTGACGAACGACTTTTCAACGGGGTAAGTGATTCATTTATTCTACTCTTCATTTGGTTAGTGATTAAACAAAAGGTTTTTAAGAGTTGAGTGTTTCATTCCATTTCATGTAGGAGAACGTAGGCACTGTTAAAAGCCACTGCCAACTAAAGCTTACAAAAATGAAACTTTTTGAATCATAAAGGTGGAAACTAAAGTTACTTTTACATTCGATTATTTAATGTTAATTTTACACGACATCTAAAGTTTACAATTGTAAATAATTATTTTTATTGATAAAAATACATAATAGTTGAACTATTAAATAGTTTGAAAAAATTATATGAAAAATTGAAAAATATAAGGGGAGTTTAAAATTATTTAAAAATTAAAAATTAAACAAAATAATAATTTATGGATAAAATTGAACTAGACAATTCTTAAGGCTATTGTTTCAAGCAATTTTATTTTTATTTTTATAATTTAATTATTATTATTTTCAAATATTTTTATCAATATTTGTTTTACAAACCATTAAATATATATCAAACACTTTTTGGAGATGCCCCATACATAATCCATAAAGGTATCTTACAATTAGACTAGTTCACTAATTTATTGAATACAAAATCGACCTACACCAACAAGGTATCCCACTCTGTTTGTTTGTTTATTTCCTACCAAACTTTTGAGAGTATTTGTCTATGACAACTATCCATTAAAATCCATCCTTTTGGATATATTTGTTAATGGCACATACTATCCCTATTTGAGGTGATACTCTTTCATAACCCATGTATCCTCAAAACTTACTTGAAGAATACGTTTGCAATCTTGGAAGTGTCTTTCATCTTTTGCTAAGGAATGATATTGACCATTTTTGAAAACCAATCAACTACTATAAAGATTAAATCATTACCCCTCTAAGTCCATAGTATTCCAGGAACAAATTCCTTGGATATTTTCTCCTAGGGGTTCTCTACCATAGGTAACAATTTATAAAAAATTGCATTCTAGGCAACTTGAGAAATTTTACATTTTTCAATAAATCTTTTGATGTCACAATGTAGACATGGAAAAAAATAACACACATCCAACATGGCCTAAGTCTTATCCATAGTGATATTTCCTCCTAATATTCCACTAAGAAATTCCCTAACCAGACTGTCTCTCATAGAAGTCATGTTATACAAAATGAACTTCTTTTGAACAAATACCCTTCTTGCAACAAACAATCCTAAAAAAATCCTTACCTTCAATCCAAGGCTACACACAATTTTGTTATACCTCTATAAAATCCAAATATTTAGTATACAAACCCTTCACCATTTCCATTTGAACCAACTCTACTATCATATTAGTTAATGGCGTAATTCTCCTACTCAAGGCATCTACTACCTTATTGGATTGCACCCACTCTAGATGTTTGAGAAAAAAGAAAAAAACCTCTAGAAATATTCCACCCATCACATGGGGCTGTAATCTAACTTTGTTTGATTATTAATAAACTCCCCAAAATGTATACAACACATTTTAGAGATGTACTATACATAATCCATAAAGGGGTTATACAATTAGACTAAATCACTAATTTATTTAATACAACCTAAACCTACACCAAGAAGGTATGCCCCTATGTTTTTTTGTCTCCTACCAAACTTTTAAGAGTATTTTCTTAACTCATATTCACAATTTTTCTCTAACCATCTATCAATGGATGGTATGCAAAACTACAATTTAGCCATGTTTCCAATCTCTTCCATTATTGTATGCCAAAATGGCTCAAGAACATAGTATCCCTGTTTGGTAACCCATGTATCCTCAAAACTTACTTGAAGAATAGGTTTACAATTTTGAAAATGTTGAATTTATCTTTTGATAAGGAAGAAAATATGCCATTTTTGAAAACCAATCAAATACTATAAAGAATAAATCATTACCCAGGTCTAAGTCCATACTAGTCCAAAAATAAATTAAATGGAGATTTTGTCCCAAGGCTTCTCTAAGATATGTAACAATTTGTACAAATTAGTATTCAATGCAATTTGACAAATTTTGCATTTCTCAATATATATTTTGAGGTCACAATGCAGCCATTGAAAAAATACCACTCTTCTAACATGGCCAAAATCTTATCCACAATGAAATTTCCTCCTTATTTTCCACTACACAATTCCCTAATTAGACTCTCTCTCATAGAAATCTATAGTATACACAATTACCTTCTTTTGAAGAGATATCCTTGTTGCACAAATTAATCCTCAAAAATCATTACCTTCAAGTCAAGGATCAACACAATTCTTCCATGTCTATATAAAATCCAATGATGTAGTACACAAACCCTTCATCATCTCAATCCCAACCAACTCTACTATCATAGTATTTAATAATGCATGTCTCCTACTCAAAGTATCTACTACCTTATTGGGCTACACCAACTCTATGTTTGAGAACAAAAGAAAATCCCTAGAAATACCCCATCCATTTCATAAGGCTCTAATCTATCATTATTTGATTATTAATGAATCATAATTCTCGATGAATAGCATATAAAACAAATTCCCTTGCTAATAAATAATATCTTCACTATCACAATACTTAAATAATATCATAAAACTCCTAATCATAAACTAAAAATTTCTAATTAGCATCATTCAATTTCTTATTGAAATACATAATTGATTTATCATCTTAACATAAGATAACATTGATAACCTTACCATTAGCATCAATCAATCTACTTAAAAAAACCTTCTCAAAATCTAGAAGCATCAAAAGTGAGCCCCCAGTACCTTCTTCTTTAGCAAGTCAAAATTCTTGACTATGATAACTATCCATTCAAATCCATAATTCACTCAACTATAAATATTCCTTAAATAATTATCTATATTCACATTTATAAATTGTCCTTAAACCTTTACTTACTTTGCTCGTCTAATGTCATGAACTAGACACTAAATTAAACTACTAGTAATTTCAAATTTTAATTTAATTTAACTACAAAGATTCAAATATTTTCTCCATTTTATTTCGATATTATAAAAGTTTGTAATTTTCAAGAATTTACTTTCATTGAAACATAAAATATTGCACAATTAAAGCTACTTTTATAGTCTTTTCAATATTTTTAAAAGCCTTAAATAGTGACCGATTCCTTTTGATTTAAAAAGATGCGGGTTTTTGTGTAGATTAAATGGTTCCTAGAAATAAATGGTGCGCGGAGGACTCCAAAAGTGACACAACAAACAAACAATCAATCATTCACCACTAAAAAATCAACGTGGAAAGTCCAAATTATTTCAGTAAATGCAGTGTTGATTGCAACAGTAGCATTCGCAGCAGCATTCACTCTCCCAAAAGAAGAAAAAAAACATAAAAAACATCACCTGTCTGGTGTTTTCTTTCAGATTATAGTGATTTGCATTGCATTAGCATTCTGTAGCTCAATTTCATCAGCAGTTCTGTTAATGTATGCACTTTATGGTAAACAAGAAGATCCCCCTATTCTCAACACCTCTCTCATTGGATTGTGGATATCATTAATATCTTTGTTGTTGGGATTTGGGGCGGCCATCCATGTGGCTGTGGCACCAGACCATATAGCTGTAGCAGCAATTGTTTTGGGTATGGTGACCCTTACTCCAATTTGCATAAGAATAATGATCCTTCGTTCCAAGAAATACATCTTTAGAGATGACGCGTACTACCTTTGGACATTCATAATATATTTGGTCACCCAGACCATAGTTTCCTATTTTACGTTTGGTCCATGGGTTGCAGTTATTTTGGTGGGGATGCTAATGGCTGCTGTCACAAGGAAATACTTGAAGTTTTTTGTCGCAAGGAAAGGCTTCATTGTCCTAGAGGAAAAAATCTCTACAGGTGATGTGGATCGCATATCGTTTTTCATGTGGTACATGGTTCCTGGTATATTTGTTTTTAGCGACACCACGGCCCTTTTATTTTATTCACTATGGATGATAATTGGGATAGGCACATTCATTGGTCGAAAAATATATTTTCGATCAAAACAAAAGATCTCCTCAAATGAAGACCATTACATATGGGTTTTGACATTCATTACTGGTTTAGCTGTGAATGCTATAACCACCTTTATCACCGCATTATTGGAATACAATATTTGACATTTATTATTGTTTAATCATGAATGTAATAAATTTTCTTATTGAGATATTATGGGAACATGGGGCTCGACATTTATAATTGTTTTAATTATGAATGTAATGAGCTTTCTTATTCAGATATTATGGGAATCAAACTTATTTGTTTGATTATTAACTTTTGTACTGGGAAATGAATTAAAAGTTTTTTATTTTTTATTTATTTTATTTTGTTGGTTCATATATATAAAACAAATACAATATTAATTGATATAATATATTAATATATGAAAAGTTAAAATTATTATGATTTTATTTTGAAGAATTCGCATTTAATCAAGCAATTAAATCGTATGTTCATCAATATTTAATAAACATTTATTTTAAAGAATAAATTCTATTTCAATTATGTTAGTCACAATTGTGTCAAAAATAAATCAAACTAGGGAACTAGATAAGATCTAACAACTATAATCTTCACTAACCTAGTAAAATAAAATTCAGCTTACAAGAATCTATTGATCTCAAATTTCTTATCTAATTTACCTTTGAATCACTATGCCATAGCTCATCTATTGACTAGACAACAAATTGCTTTATTACAATACTATAAAACTAGTACTCACTACTATATAATACTTATGATTGTAATTTATCTAATATTGTATTATTGATTCATTTTTAAAAAAATGTTACACTATACATGCCATTAGTCACACACAATTAGCATACCCATCTTAAACAAATCCATGTTAAAAAGATAATATTATTTTGATGCAACTCTTTTTTACTACCATCTAGTGAAGATAGGAGGTGTTTTTGAATTTTTTTGTATATTTAAATTTGACCATGGATATGTATTTATTATGTTGCATTTTATAAAGGAAATTATGATAATAAATCTAATTTTTATTATAATATATGGTTCTTTGAGAAGTTGGATTAATTTTGTAGTTTCCTCTCACTAAGTATGTACATATTAATATAAGAATTTTGAATGAAAATATTTATTATAGAAGTAAAATGAGGTAAAGTTGAATTCTCTTTCTCAAGGTCATTATATCCCCATTTAGCTATATGATTAGAGAATATTAAAACTAATAATAAATATAATTTTGTGTGTGTGTGTGCGTGTGTGATGGGAAAAAAACAAATTTAGTTTGTTTCTTCCTACATAGTAGTTATATTACTAGGTTTATGAATTATTTAGTATAGATGATAATCTAGAGAGGAACATTCATTGGTTAGAGAATATATTTTGATAAAAAAAATCTTCATAGATAATCACCATTACAAATGGGTCTTAAACATTCATTATTCGTTTAAATATGAATATTATAAATTTCTTTACCAACATAATATGAGTCTTGGCATTCATTACTAGTTTAATTATGAATGTCAGTATAGAAAATTTGAGCAAAGGAAAATAAAAACCTAAAACAATTAATACCTGGATATAATACTATTCTTCTATTCTTCATATTTTGTCAATACAATTTAAATATTTATAATATTTATAATATTTATCATATCCCTATATTATAACAGGATTGTTATACCTCCTATAACCACTCCTTTACATAGAATGAGTTGTTTTAACAACTCATAATACAACCAAATATTCATATAATCAAAATATTATCTTACAAATGATAATTTAACAAACTACAATAAAACTAATGATGTAATATTCTTAATAGTAATAACTAACCAAACTTATTTATTTGATAATTAATTTTTGAACCATCAAATGAATTAATTTTATTCATTTATTTGGTCATTTATTACTTATTTTATTTTAGTAGTATTTAAAATAATACTATATATACTAAATTCAAATTTAGTATATTAATTGATATAATATATTAATATTAAAATTAAAATTATTATAATTTTTACTTTGAAAAATTCAAATTTAACTAAACAATTAAATCATATGCTCATTGATATTCAACAAATATTTATTTTAATGAATAAACTCAATTTCAATTATGTTAGTCATGGTTGCATTGAGTATGAATCAAACTAGGAGTCATTGTTGGATCTAACAACTATAATCTCATTTATGTCTAAATCAAATAATAATAATAAAATAAACTTGAAAGTCCTACTTCATAACCTTGTAAATTGTTTGTAAGTGATAACATATCTAGTTTCTATATTAATGCATAATTGTTTGAGATAATGGATCAATTTTGTAGTTGCACATGTATACTCTCACATAAGTTTATACATATTATATATATATTTTGACTAAAAATATTTATTATAAAAGAAAAATGATAAATCTAATTACTTTGCTAATATTTAAATTCTCTTTCTAAAGGTCATTACAATTGTTTAATTGCTTACTCAAAGAATATTAGAACTGATAATAAATATGTAAGTTGTTATAAAATATCTATATCTAATTATCTATTTGTATGCATGAATGCATGTATATGTATGTATATATCCAAAAAGGTGAATATGTATGAAAAAAAGAGTACATATATGTATATAACTAAAATTTCTTATGGATTTAAATATTTTATGTTCTTTATATGTATGTGAAATGAAGAAAAATGGGTTGGGGAAAAGAGGGTTCACCAAAATGATAATAGATAGACCTATTCTCCTTTATTTCAATAGGAAATGAGATCCACACAAAGAATTATCTTACAACCCTTAAGTGAGTCAACTCAAGGTGTGAATCTGTAGATTTCCTTATAATTGAATGATGAGAGTCAAGGTCAAACAACACTTTGGGGAGAAAAACTAAAAATAGTAAGCTAACACCAAAATACAATCTAACAATTGAAACAAAAAATTTAAACTCGATACTAACAAAACCTACAATCAAATTGCATATCAAAGAAGGGAAAATCTGAGTGTACCTTTCACCAAAAGTTAGTTTCTGAAGCTGATCTGGGACTCATTCGTCCATGGGAAAATGGGTCCTTTGGTAGGGCTTTTCTGCAACTTTCGGGTGCCTCTGGGCCTATCTTTGCACTTCTAGATTCTCTGGGTTTCAATGTAAAAAATTCATAAATAAATTTTGTAGATGAGTTTCTGTGAGATGACAACTTTTGCAACTTTGACAACTTTAATTTTTCTCTTCAAAAGATCTTTAAGCTTTCTTCAACCTAAATTTGCAAACATAACATAAGAGGGAAAAATTGCTTGTTTTTGGTGAATGGGGGTTTTCCTTGGTCAAATGTCATTTTGGTAATCAAACATCGAATTAAATAAAAGCATGAAAAAGGGAATGAAGAAAGAAAAAATATATGTTACAACTCAAAAAACTCTTGAATAAACCTTGAATGAAGGTCTGCAACTTGCATGAAATGGCTAAAATGGATGTGGATCTTGATCTTGAATCTTGCTTGAAATAATGATTTGAACACTTGATTGGATCATGAAACCTACATCACAATGTTAGCTCCACCAACATGCATGATGCAAGAAGACTTTTATATGGCAATTAGATCATGATTACTACAATAAAACTCTAATAAATGTGCCTTTGAATGCATTTGAAAGTGCTCTTGAAATCTCATAAACTTCCTAAGTGCTTCTCAAAATCTTCTAGGTTGAAAACTCTAGGTGAAACATAGTGAAATAACCTTATATTTATAGATATGTATCCTCAATTTCTCAAAATTAAAATATCACAAGCCGATATTGAATCATAGATTTGAATATGTTAAATTACCACCAAAAACACAATTTAAATTTAGGTCCTAAGGTCTAGGAAGGACCCATTCAGGCGAATGGGTCCTAGGTCCATAAACCTAGGACACACATTCCTCGATGAGAAGTTTTATGTTAAGGAATTAATAAATTTCAAGTTTTTCCTTTGGAAAATGTAATTAAATAGGCTTGGTAAACAAATTAAGGGGCCAATTAAGGAAAATTAAGCTCAATAACTAAAGGAGACCTAAACAAGTGTGAAAGTGTAAAGGGATACACCTTACAACACTAAATTAAGGCACAATTAAGTCCAAATTAACTAGGAGGGCACAAACAAGTGAGAAAATATAAAGGGATACATTTTTCCTCACTACAGTATGTATGCATGCACGCATGTATGTGTAGTGTCAAAAAATGTCATCAGCGACATTTTCACACTGGTTTAGCTCCTTGTTAAACTAAGCTTAAAAGTTGCCTTGATTTAGGTCTTGGGCCCTTGTAAACTAAATAAAATATATTTAATTGTGCCTTGTAAAGGTGTTGTAACCCACTTTCACACTTTTCTAAGATTTTATTAATTATTTGAGTCTAATGAACCTAACTTTTCCTTAATTTAATGTTGTAAAGTGTATTTATTTACACTTTCACATTAAATTAAGTGGACCTATTCTAGTGTTGTAATGTGTTCTACACATTCACATTGGATTTAGGGCCCTTTTTAGCTAAATAGACCTATTTTTTCTTTAATTTAGTGTTGTAAAACGTATTTATTTACACTTTCACATTGTATTTTGGGCCCTATTGTATTTATGACCTTAATTTCATCATTAATAGGCCCCTAAGACCCTATATTGTGCATCTTGAGGCATATTTTAATCAAAAACCTGACAAAATCAACAAATAAGCTTAATTTACACACTCCCCGACACTTTAGCAATTAAAATAGGCCTTGTGGCACCCATTCACCACTTTGGGTGAATGAGTCCCATCCAGGTGGGACCCATTCGCCCAACTTGGCGAATGAGTCCCATTTGGCCTATTTTCAAAGTTTGAGTGGGAAAAAATGAGTTTTAAGTTTAAATTTCATGAATGTCGGCTTGTGGGATCCAATTAACAGGATATTAGATGGATTGCCTATATAAACAATCTTTCAAATCATTATTTCATCAAGCCTACATGATATCAAGCTAAGAAAACAAGAGTTAAGCATTCCAAGACTTTACAACATCATCAAGAGAGCATTCAAGATCATTTCTAAGGAATTCAAGGGTAGAATTCTTCATCAATTGTTGCAACAATTCAAGATCCATTATCATGTCAAGGATATCAAGCATCAAGCATCAAGTTGTTGTTGAGCTAGTGTTGTGATGTTGCATCCAATATCCAAGATCAAGCATTGTTCTTCATCCATTTCAAGATCAAGATCTGCATCGTTCATGGCCATTTCATGTTAAGTTGCATATTTACAAGACATCATTTACAAAGAGATCATTCAAGGTATTATTGTCCATTATTCATGTTCTTTGTTTCATGTTTCTTGTTTCATGCCTTCATTTCATTGTTTCATCATTTGGTTTGATTACCTACAAGGGGTTTGACCTTGAGGCAAACCCCCATTCATTAACAATCAACAAGTTTTCTTCTCTTTGCATGTGTGATTGCAGGTCTAGGTGTCTTGGGGCTTGAAGGATCATTGAAGACCAAGTTACAAGCTTGGAGAAAATTGTTGGAATTGTCTCCTAATTTTCCAGGTTGTAATCTTTACTAAAAGGTCATCTACATCCCCAAAATCAAAGTTTCGGATCCGGCAACTTAAAGAAGTAGATTGAGCAGACTGAGAAGAACAAATTCAAACTTTGAATTCCTGAAAAAGCAAAATGAGATTGATTTGCCACAAGTCAAAAATGAGTCCCACTATAAGTGCTTTCCAGAGATTTTTGCAGATTCATATACCCTTTTGCCCGAAACTTGCTCCTGTGAAAAATCCAGAATTGGGATTGATTTGCCCAGAATGGCGAATGAGTCCCACTGGGCCAAAAAGTTAGAATTTCCAATATTTTAAGACTCCTAGTTATTTTCAAGTTTCCAAGTGCACACATTTCATTTCACAGCTTGTTATTCTATTTTATATATGCATTTTTTAAAGTCATTTAGTTCAAGTTTGCATCTTATTAGGGTTTTGTATTTCATCTTGCATGTAAGGGTGATCCCACAATACTGGTTTACAATTTTTGGCCAAACTGGACACTGAACTCATTTTTTCTAACTAAATCTTCACTTTCAGGCACCTATAGCGGCTAAACTGTGAGGAATTTCAAGATTATGCAAACTAGTGATTTGTGAAATTTTATCTGTAGATTCTAAATATATATTTTTCAAAATTTTTAGAATCAGAATGCACTTCTTTTTCCATCTCCTTCTAAAAACTAGTTTTTTTAAGTAAACACCAATTTTAAGGAGTGACGCTCACCGAATAACACATAAATTTTTTTAAATGAAGGATAAAGTTGTAATTTTTTTGAATTTAGATTTGTAACTATGATATCCAGTGCTTCTAATTGGTTTCATAGTGTTTTATTGAATATTTTTTGCTTAATCAAGTTTCGAAGTCAAACCAATTACAATTCAGAAATAGGCGGACTGTATAACACAACTTTTTTTGTATGTATTGAAATTCATTTTTTTTTTGTTGATTAAGGACTTCAATATCTGGTGCACTCATATTTTTCAATTTTTTTAATAATCTTCTATTTTTCCACATGTGTAGAACAAAGATCTTGATTTTCGGTGAAAAACCTACATTCACAAGAAATAAAAAATAAATATAATAATAAAATTAAATTTATTTAAAATTATACTTTTTGGGAAGCTTATAATAAGGACTACATACTTACAAAAACTAAATTTTAAATGAATTCATTTGATTCCCCAAAAGGTAAATTAAAAGTGGTTTTTTATCAGCTCATTTTGATAGGTGTAAAGGAGACTCTGTTATAGGTATGGTTTAAAACTAGCAGGGTTCTATCCAAGGTGGTTTGATCTAAGGTAGTTTGATCAAACCCTCTTCAATTGGAATGATTTAAATGATACATTTTAAGGATTAAATCATTATATTTTCTAAAAACATGTGATTTCAGTAAAAATCAAAATCTCCCAAAAATTGTAAACCAGCTTTGTGGGATCACCCGTAATTATCTTTTCCAAGTCATTACTTGGTGGTGAACCCTTCATTATATCCTATTCAAACCCTACGATAGTCCCTTAGTAAATCTCTTTCTCCCATTATCATCATTTGATTGAGATCTCTAGGGCATCCTTGAATGTTAGTTGGAGAAAAGTGGTGTTTTATGTCCAAAACCATAAAGCATCCATTTTTCAACTAATCATTTTGGTGAACCTGCATTTAGAATACCTTATTTACTAATTTGGAGTCCATCATCATCCTGGATTTATCTTGCATTGACTTTGCATTAGGGTTTGTATTAGTTAATTGGCATTCTAGGGTTTCTAAATTTTGTATTAGTCAAAGTGCATATAGGTTGCATATTTGCATCTCAAATAATTGAAAATCATTTGAAAACTGTATTTTCACTTAGGTTACACATCATATAAACTAAAAAGCATAAATAACTTAAAAACCTTTGAAAATTTTGAAAAAAATCTCTACTGGGACTCATTCACCACCTTGGGCGAATTAGTTCCAGTTCAGATCTGAAACAACCTCTTACAACATTAAAAACCCTCTTTCTGTACTTCTGTTTGCTACCATTGGTTATCTATTTCAGTTAGTTGAGTTTTTGTTACATGCATTTTACTAAAACTAGCTTAAATTGGTACATTTCATGCATTGCTTAATTCCAAATTTGCATTCACAACATTTCATTTTCAGATCATTGCATAGTGTAATCAATAAAT
This sequence comes from Sequoia sempervirens, assembly GCA_007258455.2. Lineage (NCBI taxonomy): Eukaryota > Viridiplantae > Streptophyta > Pinopsida > Cupressales > Cupressaceae > Sequoia > Sequoia sempervirens. The sequence goes on from VDFB02000017.1 coordinate 170,329,992, forward strand.
TACCTTGTTAAAATCTGAAAATTTTATTTCATTTTAGGTCTTTACATTTCATTTTGAGATTGCATATATTTCTTTTCACAAAATGTTAGTTTCCATCTTTTTCAAGTTTGTAAAGAAAAATTTAGTCAATAAGCATGTTAATCATTCATTCAATGCAATCCCTAGTTATGAGAGTCTCTTAGCACAAGAGAGTGAAAATGTTGACCCTTGCCTTAAACTTACACCCCCTCCTATCTCTCCTATTTGTGGGGATAATATGATAGAAGAGATTGCAAGCATAGATAATCATGATGATCATAATTTTTCTTCTCCTGATATGTCTCATTTTAGAGACGAAGGTTTCATGGTGAAAGAAGATGCAATCATTGAGAATCATGAAAATCTTGCGTGTCCTTCTCGTCCCCCCCTTGGGAAGATATTATAGAACAAGAGAATGACATCATAGACACATTTCTAAACATCACCTTACCTAACCTCCATTCTCTCTTTGCTTGTGTGAATGATTTAGTGGAAGAGAATGAGATTGTAAATGATGAGGATGATAGATTGGTATTAGATGATCAAATATTTAAGGTTTATAACAACCCTCTTTATGATCCTTCCCCTACCTATCCCATTTTGGAAGACATTATGGGACAAAGGAATGAAGTCATAAATGATCATGGTAATCATACTTGTTCTTCTCCTAACTAGTATCTCTCATAGCTATGAAGAAGATACTTTGATAATAGAAAATACAATAGATGAATGTCATGAGAACCTTAGTTGTCCCCCTTCACCTAGGGAAACCCTTATTGAGCAAGAAAATTCAACCATTGATCATCCCCCTACTTGTGATGAAGTCATTTTGGAAGATCCAATCCTTGAATTTGAAGAACATTTGGTTTGTAGTTCTCCTAAAAACTCTCCTAGGGAGAATATCATGGTGCAAGAAAATGACAATAATAGTAATATGGCTTCCTTGGATGATGGTAAAAAGGTGATTCTAGATTCCCCTTTATTAGAAATACATCAAACAAAGACTGTTGAGGTTATGAATGCACAAGTGTTCATTAGATCCACCTTGATTAATGGACCTCCTACATACCTTGTGGGACATCCTAAAAATCCTGTAATCCTTTACCAACCTTCACACAAACAACAAACTCAAAACCAACTTGAACTTATCCTTTACCCACCTAAGATGAACATCGTTGCTTATACATATAACACTAGAAACAATCTGCAGCCAAGACAAACACCTCCAACATCCCTCTCATTGCCTAATACTATCTTACCCAACCATCCTCGTTTGCATTCACATACTGGGAAGGAGTATGATCTTGTTGAACAACTTAAGAATACTCCTGCAAAGATATCCCTATGGGACCTAATTCAAAATTCACCTAATTATCACATTATGCTTCAAACAACCTTGTAACAAGTTGTGGTCCCCTCTAGTGCAAACTCACATAACATAGCAGCCCTGATTCAAGGAATCAATGTTGACATTGTTTTCCACCAAAGTGAGCTACCTCCATTGGAAGTGCAAAAAAAAAATGATGCTTTCATGGTAATAGTACACTGCAAGGGAAGATGTATAAAGTGAACCCTTTTTGACAATGGCTCAGCTCTTAACGTGTGTAGTGTGACCCTTTTAGATAGGCTTGGTGTGGATAGATCAAAAATTCAACCTGACTCTTTATCTATTAAGGGATTTGACAATGTAGAAAAACAACCATTTGGTGTGATCACTTCACCCATTACAGCTGGAAAGGCCACATTAGAAACACTGATCCATGTTATGTCTTACGATATTTCATATAACCTCCTTTTAAGGAGACCATGGATTCATGAAATGAATGGTGTGCCTTCTACTTTGTATCGTATCATGAAATATATCTGCAACAACAAAGTGCACATACTCGAAGCTGACCTCGAACCAAATAGTTATTTGAACATTGAGAAAAAAAAGGAGAATCCTTTGAAAACATTAACACCAACCACACAAGTAGAACCCTTGCAACAAAAAGACAAAGAAAAACATATTGATAAAATCACGAAGCTATTAGAAGATGATTGGGGTCCCTTAGACTTCGAACCAACATTCATGGGAGAATACAAGATCATAAATGAAGAGTCTAAAAATGGAAAAGAAAAAGCGGTAATGTCAACAAAAAAATTGGAAGACCCTTTGAAAGCATCCGCCTCAACCACTTTAGAAGACAAGTCGACATACACAAAAAAATTTGATGAAACTGACTATCAACAACCTTCGAATCCTAAAGAAATGAAATCTTTACGGAAGAGGTTATGAACTTATGAAACAACTGGAATATAGTGGAAAAGGATGTGGTGCTAGAGAACAAGGTATCCATGTCCCTATAAAGCTTCAGATGCAAGAAAAAACTAGTGGTCTTGGTTATTGTCCCTTGAAAGATGCAAACAAGATTTCACTCAATATCAACACTCTTATAAAATATTCTTCTAAGCCGACTTTAACAATAGTGCATCTTGAACTGATAGACACTAGTGGTTTTGATTGTCATCCTTTGAAAGAAATGAAACAAACAAAGAAATCTTCGCTTAATGTCAATGTCATCACACAAAACACTAACGATATGAATTCGACAGATTTTACACCCGGTCCTGTAAAGGAGAGAAAAAAATCTTGAACTCTAAAGAGTCTTGTGTAAGTATGACACCTTGTGCTAAGCAAGAGATATCTTTGTTGTAAAATAAAGGAAAATTCTCTACTATTGATGAAGAGAGTATCTTGTTGAGACTCCTCCAAGATCATTTGATATCCCTCCCTCCAAGAACACGAAAGAAATTTTATTACAAGAGTTCATTTTTCACATATCATAGAGTTCATGGTCATTCTACTAATGAATGCAAGGATTTAAGTAACAAAATTCAACATATTAAGGAGTGTGGTCTCTTCCCTATGTTGAAGCACCTAATTCCTCTAATCGATATTGATTCTCACTCTAGCATGTTTCTTGGCTCATCCTTGTCCTGCACTAAGTGGGGGCAAGGGGTTAGTTAGCCTTGTCCTCATATGTCACTTGTCATTGTCTCTTTTGGCTAGTTGACCACCTTTCATGTACATATAAGAGCAAGCTTGGGATGTGGACGACATGCCTTGAGTTGACTCACATGTGACATACTTATTCATTATGTAGTTCGATTTAGAAACATATGACTTGGCATAGGGAATTCTGAGTAAGCTCTCATGTCTTCTTCTAATTTAAAGCAATTGCTCATAGTAATGATGTTAGCAACCACTTTAAAGTGGGGGCATACATTGACACTCATGTTTCACTGTGTGATTTTCTTTCTTCTTGTGATGCATCCTTTTCTTGGTGGTGTCATTGGGTTTGATTCCCTCTAAGAGTGTGATACTTCTTTGACTTGTCCTCTCTTGGAGACATTAGGCACAATGTTCCCTAAGAAGAGACCTTGCATGAACCAAGAAAAATCCCTTTCAACATACCTTACACTATCTTGCATTTACAACAATTGTTATATGGCCACCTTGCATAACACACCTTGCATGCTCGTGGTGCCATCTTGTTTTTTCATGAGTCCCATACGAAGTTTTGCTTGCATCATGAAGCTCAAAGTTCACTATTTGTTCATGACCTCCAAGCTACAAAGTTTTGCTTGTGATCTCATGAAGCTTGAAGATCATTATTGTGTCGTGCCTTAACAAAGTTATCATGAGGTATAGCTAAATGGTCTAGTTGTATGGGAGCCAAATGAAGGCATGACATCCCTTAACACTCGCGTATGTGGCCACATACCGATAGTGTGTCTCACTATCTTGGACTAATCACCCCACAGACGAGTTGAAGCTCTATGGCCCCAGAGTGAGGATATTGTGGATACTCACCCCATAGATGACCTAAATTTCTATGGCCCCAGAGTGAGCACATTTTTGTCAAAGTTGGATCCACCCATCTTGTTCTTTGAACTTTCTTTTTTATATCTTTGGCATTGTATGTTTGTGTATCTTGTTTTGCTGCAAATTATACACCTTGTGTGTGTCCCTTTGTGCTCATGTTGGTTTGATGAAGGATCTCAGTTGTCATGTTTATTTAACATCATTTTCCTTGTATGGGGTTTTGTCCTTCTCATTCTTCATTGAGATCATTTTGTTTTTATCTCTCTTTTGGGAAGGATTTTTGTCCCACTAGGTTTTCTCCTTTTGTCCATTTGTGAGAGATTGCATTTGTACATGGGCACCTAACATGGCCTCATAGTCGAGACCCATCTTTGTGTCATTCAAGAACTAGTTTCCTCTTCCCGAAGTTTCACTTAAGGGGTTGTTGGTGTGAATAAAGCTTCTTACCTAAATCATTCACCTAGTAGGTCATATTCACATGTTAAGTTTACTTAGGTCCTAGGAATCTTTCTAGAAGTCTTAGTTGTCATGTGGTCTTATCTTATCTTATCATATTAGTTAACATTTTTTTCCTATGCCATTTAATATTTGATGAGTTAGTTGTCTCATGACATAGGATTAAGACACTTGTCATGATTTGTCTAATCCTAGGTCTCAACTTGACTATATAACCAAGAGTCTTTGATACATTAGATATCAATACTATATTTTTTGTTATTGATATGAATACGATTTATTCTTGTCGTATTGATCTTCTCTCTTTTTTCTTTTTGTTTGGCATCTAGATCTTGGTTGGCTATCTTCATAGCCAACTCTTATAGATATTATTATACCCTCATGGTATATAAGACCATGCATTAGGTTGGAGGAATGCACATGAAAATAACTTAGATTGTGTGGGGTCCTCTTTAACAATTGATAGCATGACATATGTCCATAGTGGATATAGAAACATCTATAGAATTCCCACCAAGTGGAAAAATATGAGAAGTGGTGCTACCATGCTATTATTAAAAAGGTGGCTCCTTGAGAGATGGTTTGAAGGAAAGGCCTCAGTGCAAGAATATGAAATTGACACATCATCAACAATAATGCACATCTAAGACATGATTCAATAAAGCTAGGATATGACTCATAAAAAAGCATTCAGTAATAAAAAATATTGGCATGGCTTTGAATGCACTAAGAATACACATTTTATTTGTTTATTTAACACGGTCCATCATAGTCAACATTTCGGGTTCACCATTCAGTTTGGCATAGATAAAGACAATGCGACCATGTTGGTACATGCAATAGCATGTAATGCCATGAATGCAACTAGGAAAAAGGAATGTGGTATGGTAATCAAGGCTTTATTGACCACCTAAGAACACATACTAAACCTAGAATTGCAAGTAAACACCAACTACAAGGCAAAGTGATGAGGTTTAAAGAAGGATGTGATAATACAATGCCCATAGATTAGTGGCCAAAGGGGCTCATGCAACCACACATGTTCATGCATATGGGTTTCACATTAGTGCATGGGCACACAAACAAAGTGTGGGCGTCTCATTAGAGATTAAAAAATAAAGGGAAAAAATATCAAGAGATCTAAGATTTAACTTTAAATACAAGACTTTTCACATGGTAATTCAAGTAACATAATGAGAATATTACAAAAGAATAGAGTAGGGGGACAAAGACAATTCAAGTGGACAAAAAATCTTGTAAACTTTTAAAATACTAAAACAAACCTATAGATTCAATTGCTAATATCTAGTATCTATAAATTCAATAGAAATATTAATAATCTTTTAATTATAATAAAAATTTCCTAAATAGTTTTTCGATAATCCAATACTTAATTATATAAAAAAATGATACAAAATATACATAATTTTATTAGTTCCTACCAAGAATAGTATTTTGTTAGGTTTTATTAGTTGGTACCAAAATAACCAATGAGTTGCTAGGATCAAAGTAGTTTGATCAATTTTTCTAATGTATTATTTTTCTCAAATTTCTTTTAAAATATTAAAATTAATTTATCTATCATTCTATTGGATGATAGTTGTGAATAATATTATTAGTATGACATAAGTTATGGAATCTTTTAACTTTTCTCATTTTGACTATAAAGAAGTTTACTATTTTCATGTCATTATTTGATAATGACATTATTTTTATTCACGGAATTGTGGACCAATGAATACAATTTTATTTTATTTTCATCATATTTGAATCAATTTTAATTTATTAAAAAGGTGAAATAGAGAAAATATGAGGGATTGTGATTAAAATAATTAACAACAAAATAAATAAAATTTACATCTATTAGTTTACAATATGTTTAAAATAAACAATAAGAAATAAAATATTTAAAAAAGGATAATGACTACTTATTTTTTTTTTATAAGAAATTATATCACCAATGCATTTGATGCATTCAATTTATTTTATTAGTTTAACCAACAAGCATATAAAATTTAAAAATTAGAGCAACAATCCTATAATTTGTATTTATTTTTTTATCCTAAATAATTGTAAACATGTCATTTATTTTTATTTTTATTGATTAATGAAATAGTAGTAAAAGAAAATTATTATTTGTAAACTACATGTCTAATCAATGAATTTAATTTATTAAATAAAATTTCAATTCTATTAATGTCTTGACATGAGCACTATTATATACATCATAATAGTCATTTTCTATATGGCAAGGTAAATGAATGTGAAAATAAATTTTCACCTTTTTTTGGAATAAAAGCTTTTATTAACAAAGAAAAAATACAAGTAAAAAATACAAAGAAATAGGAGTTTGTTGGGCTTCCAACAAAAACTACCTCCTATTAACCAACAACACAACAAAACCCAAACCAAGAAGAAACAGAACCTCCAGCATGAGAACAATCAGCGCATATGCATGCAAAAAGACGCTGTCATAGTGCATAACTCTCGTAGCCTGTATACTCAGCAACTCCCTTTTTAATTTGCAGTTGTGATAGATTTCATATGTATTTTCCGCCATCAACCTCAACATGAAAACATAATAGCAGCCTTCAATCAATAGTAGCCTGTAAGAAAATCATCAGCTGAAAACAAATCTCTTAACAAATTATGGACAACACAATTCACCACCTCCAAGAAAGTGTATAGTAGTTGAATCTTCAGAGCAACACTGTTAGAATTTCCAATCTTTGTCATAGCAAATGATGTGGAAAACAGGGATGAGGACAACACCTACTCTAGTACCACTGACCACAGCAGCCAGTGCCACAACCTCTTGTAAGAAGGGTGTTAATCTCCAGCTCTAACAAGGACCCTCGAGCTGCATCCAAGACCAAATTTTTTTTCCTCAAACATATTGAACTGCAATTGGAGAACACTCAAAAGGGACTTGAGATCCTGATTGTTGTGGGTGACGGAGTGCAAGAGGGTGAGATGAGGAGAGAGGCTTGTGCAAATCATTAAGCTTTCCAATTAAAGGGTATAGAACGTAAGAGAGAAGGTCGCAGAACAATGAAATTTCCAGATGTGCTTTAAGACAATGTGCCTAAAGGTCTGAGTCACAACATTATGTTGCGAAGAGAGGCCAAGAAGTGTTGCTTTCCAAGACCACACCTTAGGACAAAGAGTCGGAAGATTAGAGAAGAGATGCTTCCAAAGACGTTGGGCATGAGGACAAGACCAGAAAGCATGTTTAATTGTCTCTTTTTAAGCACAAAAAAGGGAAAGATAAGGATGGGGGGATGAAGGAAAGGCGTTCACCAATTGGTAATTTGACATGAAGAATTTTTCAGGCTGTTAATTGAGCTTGGGCATCAGCTTTAGAGTTCCAAATACAAGCACTTAGCTTGTTCCACTTAGACTGGGAGAACTTGCAATGCCATTTAAGGTTGAGCCGAGAAGATAGGCAAATGGAGGGTAAGAGTTGTTTATAGATGAGCTTAAGAGGGAAAGCACGAAAGTTTCAGTTGCCTAGCCATAGAAAATTGTCATGGCAAGGGGTGGGCAGTAGGCTTATAAGCTAAGGGGAGACAAGTTGATGGATTTGCAAAATCAATGGCCTATAGGCGGGAGAGAGTCGGAATTGAGAATGAATGAAATGCCATGGTTTCCAATTAAAGCTCACCTTAATAAAATTACTTTTAAAACTATTTTGTCCCAAATGATATTTCTAACATTACTCAATTTTATTAGACACAACAAAATTCACTCCACTCACTACAACATTGATAGAAACATGATCCAATACATTTCTTATTTAATATTGATGAAAATAGTTGTGCCTATAATTTAAAATCACCCTAAATTAAAAAAATTGTACAATTTATATCTCAAATTCAAGATGGTTTTTAAAATCACGGATTGTGTACTAGGTACAAAGAAAAGTTGTGGGCTAAATTCAAAGATGCTTTTGTTGCTATCACAAACTTTCTCGAATTTTTATAAAGGTGGGGCCCGAGCTCCACTTTCTGGGCACTCTTTATCATCCCAATTATTACATCGGTCACTGTCTTGACATGTAAACGACAGTAAGAAAAAGATATTCTCCTTCGAAAAGATGAGAAATCACATGGCTAGGAGGGGATTCCATCTGTAAAGCATTAATCGTACACTTACGACGCAGAGGGTAATGAATATGGGTGCACCGTGCAACAATACTTCAATTTTCCAGTCAAACGTGTATCGATTTTATGGGTAAAAGTACAATAAAATCGTGTTTGACTGGAAAATCTCTTTTCTTCAAATATCTCTGTTGTTTCTCTGCAGTTTCGTTGAATCTTCCAAATGATATTGCCGAATCTTTAAAACCAGTTCTGCTCGTGGGTAAGTCTCTATATAAAGAGTTTATTGTGTGGTATGGTTATACCATTAGGAGCGAATTCGAATCCTCTCTCAGTTATCCATATCCAGTCTCGCAAGGAATGGAGCCAAATCTAGTCTCGCCAGGAATGGAGCCATATCTATATGCAGCTGCTACCTCAGGGGACGTGGAGATGCTTACAAACATGCAACATAACGCAGTCAACATTTTCCAAGAGGTTACACGCACAGGGAATACAGCACTTCATCTCGCAGCATACCACGGTCATGAACAATTTGTGAAAAGACTGATTCAGTTGATGAATCATGATATAGAGGGTGCAGACCAAGCAAGGGTTGGATTCGTCCATTTGACAGCATATCATGGTAATATAGAAGATGTGGAAATGATGATTCAGATGATGAATAGTGATATAGAGGCTGGTATCCAAGCGAGCGATGAATTCCTAAGGGCTAGAAATAAGGAAGGTAATACGGCCTTTCACGAAGCTGCAATTGGTGGATGTGACAAAGTAATCAAGGTTATGTTGAATTATGACGGTGATCTCGTAAATACGATCAATGACGCTGGTGAGACTGCATTGTTCAAAGCTGTAGAAGGAGGTCATAAAAAAATCTTTACGGAGCTTTTGCATCGGACATCTTCACAGTATGATAGGAGGATTTCAGATGGCCAGACACTTGTGCACTGTGCTGTGTACAGCAAACAGAAAGGTATCCTTAAAACATCATTTATTTTTTATAGTCTTAGAATACCACTATTTATTCATTGTTGTGGTATATTTATCATATTTTCTAATTGTATATTATATCACAGTGATGAGTTACTAGTGGCGAATTGTACACAGTGAATTTGTCATGACGATGAATTGTTGACAATGAATTATTATAAAGCCCTCCTCCTTGATAATGGACACCTTTCTAACTGTGCAGAAGTGCTTAAAGAGCTCGTAGATGCTAAGCCAAACCTACTTCAACAAGCTGACAATTTAGGTAGAACACCCCTACATACTGCTGCCTATCTCGAAGGAATATCACATATTACCAGAATTCTTATTGAGAAAGATAAGTATTTGTGTTATAAAGTGGATAATTATGGCCAATTACCACTCCATATAGCCGTCATAGAAGGGAACTTGAATTTAGTCAAGGAAATATTAAAATATGCCAAAAATTGCATAGAAATTGTTGATAATGAAGGAAGAAATGCTTTGCACTTGGTGATTGAAAATGCAGTGCATATTTTTAGCAGAATTTCCGGGTGCATTAAAACCTTGGTGTTGTTGGTGGTGTCAAAGAGGCTGATCAATAGGGTTGACAACCAAAGCAAGACGGCATTGGATATAGCAATGGACAACATGGATAGCGACGAACGCCTTTTCAATGGGGTAAGTGATTTATTTATTCTTCTCTTCACTTGGTTATTGGTGATTAAACAAAAGTTTTTTAAGAGTTAAGCGTTTCATTCCATTTCATGTATGACAACGTAGGCACTGTTAAAAGTCATTGCCAACTAAAGCTTACAAAAATGAAACTTTTGAATCGTAAAGGTGGAAACTAAAGTTAATTTTATGTTTGATTAATTATAAAATTGTAAATAATTATTTTAATTTCATTGATAAAAATATATAATAGTTGAACTATTTGATTGTTTAAAAACTAGCAATCGCACCTTGGCATGCAATGGTTATGTCACAGAGGTGTGGAAGGTCAATTTGGAAAAAACATGGTCTATGTTTTGGGTATGTAGTACATGAGGTCAATTGACGCCCCATTTAGCAATTGATGTTGTTTGTGCAGTAAAGGTCTCAATGTAGAAGTGATAGCTTCAAATCAACTACGAAACAAAACCTTTGAATTAGGAGAATAATTAAGCTTCTTTACCAACAGGCTCATGTTATACTTACAATAGGGAGAGAGGGAGACAAAGGGAGAGGTAGGTATAAAAGAGGGAGAGATAGAGGGGGGAATAGTGAGTGAGAGAGATAGGTAAGGAGATAGAGATAGAGAGGGATATGGAGAGAAGGAGAAGAATGGAGATGGAGATGGAGATGAAGGAGAGGGGTATGGAGAGATAAAGGTAGGGAGGAGAGTGGGATAGATAAAGATGGAAGAGATAAATATATAGAGAGGAAGGTTGAGGGAGAGATTGAAAGGGAGAGATAGAAAGATAATGATAGAGATAGGAAGTGATAAATAGAGAGAGGGAGAGGGATAGATAAATAGAAATAGAGAGATAAAGATAATTAGATATAAAGGTCTAGGAAGAGGGAAAGATGGATGGATAGAAAGAGGTAGATCTGTCTATAATTTTCTCATTTCTCTATTTAAAACCTAGGCAAATCATTAGATTATTTTCTACTAAGGAAGAGATTATGCAGCTGCAATGGTATGATTAAATGCAGATACTGTTTATGAACAACACTCTTCTAAGACTTTTTCTTGCCATAGTGGAGGCTCGACTTGCTTACAATATATGTCACTTCTATAAAACTTTCCTGACAACAAGAGTGTCTGAAATCAAACCCCCAAATAAGGATACCAATGTCATAATGATAAAACTAAGCCTAAAGCACTCATGTGCTATGCAAGTCAATATGTTATGAGCTGAAGAGGGTGTATGAGCTGCCTACAATAGTAATTGTTTTCTGGCTTCTTTGTCATATAGAGCTCAAGCCACCTTCACAGATAGAAGATAGGACCCAACTGGGCTCACAGCAGCTCCAAAATTATAGAGAGTTGCATAGTATTATAGTCCAAAGGGCTCGGAGATAATAGGAAGCATAACATGCCATTGAGCTCCAAAAGAGAACCCTATAGCTATGGAGGCCACATACAGTGAACCTGGCAGAAAGTTAATCTTTGTACAGGATTCTGTATTTTAGTATCTCTTATTGAGATAAGTTTACATTTCTTCTGATTAAGTTTAGTCAGAAATTATAAGTTTAAGAGATCCTCATACTTAAACAATACGGAATAACATTATTTGGCCCGACCACAATGTCGTGTAATTTAGATCAAAATGATTTTTTTCCAGCTTTCAGTAAGAGAGAATGGGAAAAAATGATCTAGGGGAGAGGACTCAACTCTGAGCATGCTTCAATAGTTGTGATAGTAGTTGTTTATATAATGCCCAACATTTTTATAAATATTGGACCAATAGTTGTGACTTTAAAGTTGTTAGTGTTGATGATGACTACCCGTAATTAAACAAAATGTATTCATTTGATATAAAAAGCAACCAATCATGTGATTCCACATCAATGGTCAATAAAACATGCTGTGAATGCACGACTATTGGTCTCACATTTTTTTTGGGCCTTTTTGGACACCTTGACAAAGAGCATGCTGATGTGGCATCATATTTGATGATGTGGCCCTCAAACCTTAGTTATAAGCAGGGGACTTGCCAAGTAAGCTGCTGTAAAAAATTGGGAGTGATTTGAAATTTCCACGTAGGATAATTAGAAGCACGAAGTTAGGGTGCACAACTAGTGGGTCCTCTCCCCTAAATGGAGAACATTTTTTTTAATTTGCATGCTTCCTTTCAAATAAATTATGCCATAAAACAGAAAAGAAAGGACAAGTTTCAACCATTCAGAAGTAACCAATACCTTTGAGGCATTACTTACTCAAGGAGGCAATCTATTGAATGCAGCTCAAATTTTCTTAGATAATGGATTGCCTCGAGATTTCTTGTCAACGAAAGACCAGGACAAGAAGGTTTGTGATTAAAACAAACTCAAACATTAATAATTGCGCTGAGATCCAGATCCAATGTGATTCTATTTCGATTCAAGGATTCAGATGAAAGGGGATGCCAAGCCTGTGTATATGTATATTTTATAGCCTCGGCAATTCAGATTCCAGGATAGCCAGGGGACAACAATGTGAGAGAATTCTGCCATGATATGAGGGTGGAACTCTCGTATGCAATACATGCAAATAATATCTAATCAGAATGTCCAGTGAAACAGAAACAAACATGTATTCTTAAAATTTGTATTTCATCAAATTCAAAATCAATTTATAAATAAGCCCCTAAGTAGATTTCAAGCAAAGATAAAACTTCTTGAAAGTCCCACATAACAATGTCAAATAGAGTAGAGTCCTAGAAAACAGAGAGAGAAACATTTAGACCATCTATATCATTTTATGCTCAATCGGTAAAGTTGCTTGGGCAATCTTTATTTTGTGTTTCTACGGATATCCTCCAGAGAATGGAGTGTTCTGTAAAGAATGGTTTTGGGCGACCAGATTTTGAAATCATCCAAACATGCATTTCACTTGTTTATACTGCACTAGAAGTTTATGAAACATGCTTATGCATTTTCAAATAATGCTCATAGTGGGATGGAACACACCTCAGAAATTATAAGAATGGTGACAAAGCCGCCAAAAAGAGGCAAAACATTGGCAATGTAGTCAACGAAAGTAGCCTCTGGCTTTACAAAGAATCCACTCATAATAGCAGTTGTCCCAAAAGTTGTAACGCCTAGAAGTTTTGCACTTATATAGCCCCAAGGAGTACTGAGTTTCGTGTACTTGAATTGGAGATCTATTTCTGATTTCGGTTGCACCATGCAAACCTAAAAAAGTGAACAATTATCAATGTGGTTTTAAATGTCAGGATTAAGGAATTATTAATCAGCTTCAACGCAATACTCAGACTACAACCTCTTTTATAAATCTAAAAATTAAAAGAACCCAAACTAAGTTCAAGCTCAAATACAGGTTCTTTACAGCTAAATGCATCTATACCATGAAGTGTATTCAAGCAATCAGTGCCATACGATGTAGAAATTATTCAGGAAACTTCAGAAAATCAGAAGATTAACCATACAGTGGCAAACGTTAACTCTAGATTATCTGTTCTTTTATATCATTAGTTTGTTCCAGCTAGCTTCTTCTCCAGTTTAGGTATGACTTCTTCTATAGGCCTCCTAAGTTTTCCAATAAAAATGCCATCATCTCCAAAGCGACGAACATCAACAGCAAAGGAGTCAAAACCAAAACAGCTCTTTTAACTTCAATTCATAGAATAGATATGAAATGTTAGTCTTTGTACAGGATTCTGTATTTCAGTATCTCTTATTGAGATAAGTTTACATTTCTTCTGATTAAGGAAAAAATGTACAAGCATGAAAACCCCAGATGCTGATGAGAGAAACAAATGTGCTGATGTTGACAGGGGGTATCATAGCGACCTCCCAATCTGGCCCATGTTGTTAATGGCTGTCAAAGTTGCGCCAATCCCACAAGTTGCTGCTGAGAACAGGATTATCATATCCATGCTTGCATATTCCTGTAGGATGGTAAGACATTTCCCCTTGCTGGGCCCTTGAACATTTTTATAAGGCGGGATCTCAGAGATTTGAGCTGTTCATGGTCTTCCTTGCTACTTCATAGAGGGAACCGCTTCAGCCTAAAAATATAAGGGGAGTTTAAATTTTTTTAAAAATTAAAAATTAAAAATTAAATAAAGTAATAATTTATGGATAACATTGAACTAGACAATTCTTAAGGCTATTGTTTCAATCAATTTTATTTTTATTTTTGCAATTTAATTATTATTATTTTAAAATAACGGAAAAATATAAGGGGAGCTTAAAATTATTTAAAAATTATAAATTAAATAAAATAATAATTTATGGATAAAATTGAACTAGGCAATTCTTAATGCTATTTTTTCAAGCAATTTATTTTTATTTTTGTAATTTAATTATTCTTATTTTCAAATATTTTTATCAATATTTGTTTTACAAACCATTAAATATATATCAAACACTTTTTCGAGATGCCCCATACGTAATCCATAAAGGGATATTACAATTAGACTAGTTCACTAATTTATTGAATACAAAATGGATCTACACCAACAAGGTATCCCACTATGTTTGTTTCCTACCAAACTTTTGAGAGTATTTGCTGAAGTCAAAACTCTTGCCTATGACAACTATCCATTAAAATCCATCCTTTTGGATATATTTTTTAATGGCACATACTATCCCTATTTGAGGTGATACTCTTTTGTAACCCATGCATCCTCACAACTTACTTGAAGAATACATTTGCAATCTTGGAAGTGTCTTTCATCTTTTGGTAAGGAATGAAATTCACCATTTTTGAAAACCAATCAACTACTGTAAAGATTAAATCATTACCCCTCTAAGTCCATAGTAGTCGAGGAAAAAATTCCACTGAGATTTTCTCCTAGGGATTCTCTACCATAGGTAACAATTTATAAAAATTGGCATTCTAGACAACCTGACAATTTTTACATTTCTCAATAAATCCTTTGATGTCACAATGTAGACATGGAAAAAAATAACTCACATCCAACATGGCCTAAGTCTTATCCATAGTGATATTTCCTCCTAATATTCCACTAAGCAATTCCCTAACCAGACTCTCTCTCATAGAAGTCATGTTATACAAAACTACATTCTTTTGAACAAATATCCTTCTTGCAAAAAGCAATCCTAAAAAAATCCTTACCTTCAATCCAAGGCTACACATAATTATGTCATACCTCTATAAAATCCAAAGATTTAGTCTACAAACCCTTCACCATCTCCATGTGAACCGACTCTATTATCATATTAGTTAATGATGCTAGTCTCCTACTCAAGACATCTACTACCTTGTTGGGTCCCACGAACTCTAGATGTTTGAGAAAAAAAGAAAACCCTTAGAAATATTCCACCCATCTCATGAGGCTCTAATCTAGCTTTGTTTGATTATTAATAAACTCCCCAAAATGTATACAACACATTTTAGAGATGTACTATACATAATCTATAAAGGTGTTATACAATTAGACTAGTTCACTAATTTATTCAATACAAATTGAACCTACATGAAGAAGGTATGCCACTATGTTTTTTTGTCTCCTACCAAACTTTTAAGAGTATTTGTTTAACTCGTATACACAATTTTTCTCTAACCATCTATTAATGGATGGTATGTAAAACTACAATTTAGCCATGTTTCCAATCTGTTCCATAATGTATGTCAAAATGGCTCAAGAACATAGTATCCCTATTTGGTAACCCATGTATCCTCAAAACTTACTTGAAGAATAGGTTTGCAATCTTGAAAATGTTGAATTCATCTTTTGCTAAGGAACAAAATATGCCATTTTTGAAAACCAATCAAATACTATAAAGAATAAATCATTACCCCTCTAAGTCCATGCTAGTCCAAAAAAAATTACATGGAGATTTTCTCCCAAGGCTTCTCTAAGATATGTAACAATTTGTACAAATTAGTACTCTACAATTTGACAAATTCTACATTTCTCAATAAATATTTTGATGTCATAGTGTAGCCATTGAAAAAATACCACTTTTCCAACATGGCCAAAAGCTTATCCACAATGAAATTTCATCCAGATTTTCCACTACATAATTCCCTAATTAGACTCTTTCATAGAAATCTATAGTATACACAATTACCTTATTTTGAAAAGATATCCTTCTTGTGCAAATTACTCCTCAAAAATCATTACCTTCAAGCCAAGGATCTAGATTTTTAAATTGTCCTTGAACCTTTACTTACTTTGCTAGTCTAATGCAATGAACAAGACACTAAATTAAACCGCTAATAATTTTATGTGAAGATTTCAAATTTTAATTTAATTTAATTACAAAGATTCAAATATTTTCTCCATTTTATTTCAATATTATGAAAGTTTGTAATTTCCAAGAATTTACTTTCATTGAAACATAAAATATTGCACAATTAAAAGCTAGTTCTATAGTCTTTTCAATATTTATAAAAACGTGATCAATTCCTTTTGATTTAAAAGATGTGGGTCTTTGTGTAGATTAAATGGTTCCTAGAAATAAATGGTGCGCAAAGGACTCCAAAGGCAAGACAATCGGTCATCATTAAAAAACCAACGTGGAAAGTCCAAATTATTTCAGTAAATGCAGTGTTGATATCAACGGTAGCATTCGCAGCAGCATTCACTCTCCCAAAGCAAGAAAAGAAACATCATTTGGTTGGTGCTTTCTTTCAAGGTTTACTGATTTGCATTGCATTAGCATTTTGTAGCTCAATTTCATCAGCATTTCTGCTAATGAATGCACTTTATGGTAAACAAGAAGATCCTCTTATTCTCAACACCTCTGTCATTGGATTATGGATAGCATTAATATCTTTGTGTTTGGGATTTGGGGCGGGAGTCTATGTGGCTGTGGCACCAGACCATAGAGTTGTAGCAGCAATTGTTTTGGGTATGGTGATGATTACTCCACTTTGCATAAGAATAATGATCCTTCGTTCCAAGAGACACATCTTTCGAGATGATGCGTTATACGTTTGGACATTCATAATATTTTTGGTCATCCGAGCCATTTTTACCCATGTTCCGTACTTGGCTTTAGCGAGCGTACTTACGATGGTGGGGAAGCTAATGCTGCTTGTATCATGGTTTGGCTGGAAGTCTTTTGTCCGAGGGGAAAGCTGGAAGTCTTTTGTCCGAAAATTTAAAAGCTTAGGTGATGTGGATCGCACGTTGTTTTTCATGTGGTACATGTTGCCTACTACCTTTAATACTTTCCCAGGCACAGACTTTTCCCTTAAATTTAATATTTTAGGATGGGTGATAATTGGGATAAGTGTATTCTTTGCTCGAAAAACATTTTTTCGATCAAAAGAAAAAATCTCCACAAATAATTACGATTACATATGGGTTTTGACATTCATTGCTGGTTTAGTTGTGAATGTTATAGCGACCTCTATGATTGTATAACAATATTGACATTTGTTATTGGTTTAATCATGAATGTAATGGCTTTTCTTATTGAGATATTAAGGGAACATGGCTCTCGACATTTATCATTTTTTTAATTATGAATGTAATGAGCTTTCTTATTCAGATATTATGTGAATCCAACTTATTTGTTTGATTATTAACTTTTGTACTGAATTAATTTTTTATTTTTTTTATTTATTTGGTTGGTTCATATATAATAGTAATTGATATAATATTTTAGTATATGAAGAGTTAAAATGATTATGATTTTATTTTGAAGAATTCATATTTAATCAAACAATTAAATCATATGTTCATCAATATTTAATAAATATTTATTTTAAAGAATTAATTCTATTTCAATTATGTTAGTCACAATTGTGTCAAAAATAAATCAAACTAGGGGTCTAGATAAGATATAACAATTATAATCCAACTTATTTTTTTAATGGCTCTCGACATTTATCATTTTTTTAATTATGAATGTAATGAGCTTTCTTATTCAGATATTATGTGAATCCAACTTATTTGTTTGATTATTAACTTTTGTACTGAATTAATTTTTTATTTTTTTTATTTATTTGGTTGGTTCATATATAATAGTAATTGATATAATATTTTAGTATATGAAGAGTTAAAATGATTATGATTTTATTTTGAAGAATTCATATTTAATCAAACAATTAAATCATATGTTCATCAATATTTAATAAATATTTATTTTAAAGAATTAATTCTATTTCAATTATGTTAGTCACAATTGTGTCAAAAATAAATCAAACTAGGGGTCTAGATAAGATATAACAATTATAATCTTTGCTAACCTTGTAAAATAAAATTTAGCTTGGAAGAATCTATTGATCTCAAATTTCTTATCTAACTTACCTTTGAATCACTATGTCATAGCTCATCTATTGACTAGACAACAAATTGCTTTATTACAATAATACAAAAACCAATACTAATATATAATACTTGTTATTGTAATTTATCTAATATTGTATTATTGAGTCATTTAAAAAAAAGAAGCTATACGTAATTAACATACCCATCTTAAAAAAATCTATGTTAAAAAGATAATATTATTTTGATGCAACTATTTTTTACTACCATCTATTGAAGATATGAGGTGTTATTGAATTATTTTGTATATTTAAATTTCACCATGGATATGTATTTAGTATGTTGCATTTTATAAAGGAAATTATGATAATAAATCGAGTTTCTATTATAATATGTGGTTCTTTGAGAATTTGGATTAATTTTTTAGTTTCCTCTCACGCAAGTTAGTACATATTAATATAAGAATTTTAAAAGAAAATATTTATTATAGAAGTGAAATGAGATAAATTTGATTTCTTTTGTTAATATTTAAATTATCTTTCTCATTCCCTTTGTCAAAGTGATTACATCCATTTATGTATTTGATTAGAGAATATTAGAATTACTAATAAATGTCATATATATAATGTGGAAAAATAAAATTAGTTTGTTTCTTCCTACATAGTAGTTCTATTACTAGGTTTATGAATTATTTCTAATATGGATGATAATCTAGAGAGGAAAATCCATTGGTTAAAGAATATATTTTGATAAAAAAAAATCTTCATAAATAATGACCATTACAAAAGGGTCTTAAACATTCATTATTGGTTTAAATATGAATATTATAACCTTCTTTATCATCATTAGTCTTGGCATTCATTATTGGTTTAATTATAAATATTAAAACCTATATTGCATTCATCATTGGCTTAATTAAGAATGTAAGTATGCAAAATTTGGGTAAAGGAAAATAAAAACCTAAAACAATTTATATACATATGTGATACTATGCTTCTATTCTTCATATTTTGTCAATACAATTTACATATTTATAATATTTATCATATCCTATATTATAGCAGGGTTGTTATACCTCCTATAACCACTCCTTTACATAGAATGAGTTGTTTTAACAACTCCTCATAATACAACCAAATATTCATTTAACCAATATATTATCCTACAAATGATAATTTAACAAACTATAATCACGGTGGGCTCTCCCTCTTCAGATGGTCTCTCCAGGGAGGACATCCCTTCCTTGACTATTTCTTTAGAGGTTGTCTCCTCAAATTCTCCTTCCATTATTCCTTCTATAGAACCAGTGTTGCCCCATACTATTTTTGTTACATGTTGATAGAGCCTGCCTGTCCCTCGATGAACACTTTTGCTGATTCTCTGAATGCTCCTGACTCCTCTTCTACATTGTTGGCTTCACTATGTGGTGACTCTTTTTCCATGATGGTTATTGAGGAATTGCTCATCTCACCTCACTTGATGGACTTCATTTCTAAGCCTTCCTAGTCTATTGTGCAAAGAAAAAAGAAGGGGCTCCCCAAACCATGGCCTCGGGTTTGGGAGTCACATCTGTCCCCTCAAATTTTGGGGTTGTCTAGTCCTCATCCTTCATTCAAAATGTGGTCTACTAGTTGTTCATGTCTTGTTTTGAACTAGTTTGTTTGTGGATTTGAGGGCTCTCCATGTAAAGGGTACAACACCCTCTAAATGTTGCTTACTTTATCAAAAACAAACTATAATAAACCTAAAGATGTAATATTCCTAATATTACTAACTTATTCATATATTATGGGAGCCAAACTTATTTATTTCATAATTAATTTTTGTATTGTCAAATGAATTAATTAATTTATTATTGATTTTATTTTAGTAGCATTTAAAGTAATACTATATATAATAAATTCAAAATTAGTATATTAATTGGTATAATATATTAATAAAAACAAATCGAAATTATTAAATTTTTACTTTGACAAATTCAGATTTAACTAAACAATTAAATCATTTGCTCATCAATATTCAACAAAAAATTATTTTAATGAATAAAATTAATTTCAACCATGACTAAGTATGAATCAAACTAGGGGTCATTGTTAGATCTAACAACTATAATCTCATTTATGTCTAAATCAAATAATAATAAAAAATTAAACTTGAAAATCCTACTTCATAACCTTGTAGATGGTTTGTAAGTGACACATCTAGTTCGTATTGTAATGTATAGTTCTTTGAGATAATGGATCAATTTTGTAGTTGCAAATGTATAATCTCACATAAGTTTATGCATATTATATGTATGTATTTTGAATGAAAATATTTATTATAAAAGGAAAATGATAAATCTAATTACTTTGTCAATATTTAAATTCTCTTTCTAAAGTTCATTACAATTGTTTAATTGCACTCAAAGAATATTATAACTGATAATAAATATGTAATTTGAGATAAAATATCTATATCTAATTATCTATTTGTATGCATGAATGCATGTATGTATCTATATATCTAAAGAGGTGAATATATATATATATATATATATATGAAAAATAGGAATACATATACGTACATCTTATGAATTTAAATATTTTATGTTCTTTATATGTATGTATGCATGTATGTATGTATTTATATATATATATATAGACATATACATGTACATATATACACATATATGCATATGTACATACATGCATGCATACACATATATACACACACACATACATACATATGTATGTATATATATATATATACACTTAAATACACATAACACACAAATCTAAGAGTGTATGAATATAAAATAAATTTACTAGGAATGGTATTAATATATATAGAATATTTTTTTTTATTTAAAAAATTATGAATGAATGAATAACTATTTTTATTTTATTTTAAATACTAATTTATTTTTTTCTTTAATGAAATACAAAGAGATTACATTGGAAAAATAGAGAGTGGTTATTTGGCCTCTTAAAGTGCTTTCCCTCTCATAGAGGGGCATGCCTCCTTGTGAGGGTATTGCCCCACATTGAGTGCCCTTACAGATTTACAATATGTATAAAAAGAAATCCTACAAGTAGTACACAACCATACTATGATATAAGGATAATGAAAAAAAAAGGATTTAATATACCTTGTTAAACTTATATTTTAAAACAAATACATATATTTTTCCTAGTTAGCTCCTCACATTATTTAAATGTTTATGTTTTGTGCAATATGAATTATTTTTTATATTGTTTAACACCTCTTGATGTAAATTAGTGTATGAAATTTGATCCAACAAAGAAAATGTAATGCCACATCTTGTAACCTAAAGAATGTTTCATTGATAACAAAAGTGTAATATTTTTTTTAAAAGTGTAATCATTTACTTAACTAATTGCAAACATTCCCTAAGTAACGCGACGACACACTACTTGAAAATACCATAGATGACAATAGTATTTAACATTGCATGTATTTAATTTTCATAAACTTAAAAGCATACATTGAATAACATTTAAATTACATCATTAATGATATATGGTACAAATATGATTCTTACATTGCATTTGAAATAACATATACAATACTCATTTTCAAAATGAGGTAGGTCAAATATGAATATACAATTACATATTACAAAAGTTCACCTCGTTAACAATCGAGGAGTGATACAATATAAAGTTTCCACTGATACAAATAAGAAAGTACATATATCCACATATGAGCTCTCCATCCAAGAAGTACTCGTTGCCACGAACAAGATTTGGGGACCCAACGGAGTAAGGTGCACATTCCACCCAACCATGGCATACACGTAAGTCCACCCCCCGTGCTAGGAGATAGTAAAAGGGTTCCCTAGACATAACCTACAAACCCTAGACATAAGTAAAATCATAAACAAAACTATACAAGTACAAGCTTAACTTATTGGTTGCATTACTTCTAGAACTGAATGA
This sequence comes from Sequoia sempervirens, assembly GCA_007258455.2. Classification (NCBI taxonomy): domain Eukaryota; kingdom Viridiplantae; phylum Streptophyta; class Pinopsida; order Cupressales; family Cupressaceae; genus Sequoia; species Sequoia sempervirens. Next base: position 170,352,238 of record VDFB02000017.1, read on the forward strand.
TCAAATACTAGGTTCACAAGAAAACTGTTATTATAGGTGGAGTGTCATCACAATGTTGCATAGGTTACCCTGGTGTTTCTTCCTAGGTTCCGGCCCCCAACTTGGGTTACCCTGGTAAACTCTTATGAAACCCGACCCCTCATGCAAACTGTTGCGGAATTGAATATCTTTTAATATAACAAGATATCGAATTTTCCATTTCAGGCCTTCTCAACTCATTCTCAAGTCTAAACTAGCCCTTGAGTCCATGAGTGAGGCTTATTAATACAATTAAAGGTTTTAAACTACCTAATGTGTTGATTTAGTTTTCATTGACTTACTCACTCTACATGAGTTACCCTAACACCATTTTATAGTGTGTCGGCCCTCATTAAGATCCACTCCCCTAAAAATAACATAAGAAATCTAAGTACACTAACTAAGGTAGGCAAAGTACACAAAGGTAAACATATAATAGCAAAACATATCACAACAGACATCTTATCCTATTCATAGAACTAGGTGTCCATAAACCATGTGCACTACCCTAGTTAACTCAAAGGATTGTATTTGAACATTTAACAACTCTCACATTAAACAAAATTATCTGAAAGACTTATAATCTAAAGCAAACCCATTCTCCCAAAATTATGCACAAGAAAATCACAATTTGAAAATATTTCGGGCTATAACTCGGATTTCCTAAATCTAATTAAATTGATTACATCATACGAGAAATCAATCGTCTTAAATATAATTTCATTCTCAATTAATGAAGAATTTAAAACAATTGTTTACTTCTAATTCCACAGTAACTCATCATAATAAACATCAATTTCTCTATTTAAAATATTTCATTACAATTTAAATTCCAAATCCATACACATAAGACACTCATCGTAATAAAATAATTATTTAAATATTTATATCTAAATATTTATTTAATTATCTTATTTTAACAATTAATCAACAATAATAATACAACTTCTAAATTTCCCAATATTCAATAATTACATAAATATAAATACAATATATATTTTATATATAATATATAGTATAATAATATATATCATATATAACATATATATTATAATTATATATATATAATAATTAAATGTAAATAAAAGAAAATTCAATAAAAAATACAAAGCACATTCTATAATAAAGAAAAATCCGCAACTAATGTGTGGCCACGACAACGGCTGTCGGTGACGCTGCCTTCGCAACCCTCCCCACAAGGTCGCGCTATGGAAGGAAGCGCTGGGCACTGCTCTCCACACCGTCTCCCTGTTGGGAGTCTGCAGTGGGGTAGTAACCCCCGCTGCGCCTCCATGGCGTTTTAAATTTTTATTTATTTATTTCTCTAAAAATAAAACCTAAAGAAAACCCTGCGATTTTCTTACTTCGGCCATATGGATTTTAATCCGTTGTTTTGAAATTTTGTCGTATGGAACTATGATTTTTAAGAAAATAAAGAAAAATCCTCCATATTAGATTCACAGTAAAACTCATATACATATATTTATATATATGTCTATATCTAATTTAATCATTAAATAAAAATACTATAAGCAGGTTGAAATTTTCACAAAGGATTTCCTACAGGTAATTAGGGAAACTACAAATTTGAACAATTAAATCATAAATTAATATTTTCTATAACAAAGGGTTTCTTTTCAAAAAACCCCAAATTTCCAAAATTCTTTTCTACAGGAATCATTTAACGAAGTTTGTAACAGAGGTTTCCATTTCCTCAATTTAATCTATAGAGATTTCTTCTATTTTCTTGAGAATTTTCTATTGTTTAACAATATCTTCTGTGTTGCCCTCTGGTTTAACTATAAAACTTTGTTTTTGAAATTCTCATAGAGGCACAAATTTCTATAGAAATATTTTCAATATAATTTCACCGAGAAGAATATAGGCTTAATAAAAATTTCTTCTACAGGCAATCTTTTATTTAACAAATTTTGAACAAATCTTCTACAAAATAAATTCTTTTGATAGGCAATCTTTTCAAAATACATTAAACTAAATAAATAGAGAAAAACCTGTATTCCTGTAGCTTGAAGAATTTGACTGTTGAAGAGTAGCTTTTCCTGCTACGTGCAACTTCCAAAGCCTTTATAAAATCTCCTTTTTTCATAAGCATGCAAATACTGTACCAAAAGTAATCCCAAAACTTATTCCAAAACTTTTAAAATCAAACCCAAAAGAATTCACAAAAATTTCTGCAACAGTTATCTGTTCTTTTCATTTCCCGTGAAGTGTTTTTTTTGTTTTCCCCAATCTCATATCTTCTCTGAGAGAATCCTCAACAAGAAATTTTTGCAATAAATTCAACTTACACACATGGCAAAGAAGAAAAATATCTTCTAACAAACTCATGGGTAATTCTTCTATCACTTATCAAGAATTTACTCTATTTAAAGAATTAAAGAATTCAAAAATCAAAAATCAATTTCCTTTTTATTTTAATTCTTATTTAAAATTCTACTTCCCACGAATCATTTAAAGGAATATATAATCTATTCAAACAATATAAGTAAATTTAATTAATTAATTAATTTATTTAATAAAATAATTTTAATCTCAATGACTAAATTATTTTACCAATAACTAATTTAATTAATAAAATAAAATACGAAGCTTTTAATTACTTTATTTAAAATTAATTTAAATAAGCATTAAATTATAAAAAACTTTAATCTAACATTAAATTAATAAATAAACCTTATATAACAAATAATCAAAACAAACCAGACAAGACAACTAAAAATACCAGACCTAAGTTGATGACATACTATGACTAGGTTTGAGACTAGACTAGGAAAAACCTCATTACTACCTCCCAATCAACATTATCGTTGAGTCTTGACATGCTCAAACCTGTGAAACTAGGTGGAGTTAGTGTCATGTACCTGCAACCCTGCAGTCAAACAAATAACATACATAGATATATAATCCATGATTCAAACACACCGTGAGGAGAAAATCACGGAAATCACAAGGCACTTGCAAGCGAGTGATGCAACTCCGTTCTCCACACCAATACACATCACATCAAACTAACAAATTAAAATAACAATTAATCCTACCATCAATACATCAAAAAATAGTACTAGGGTCTATCAAAGTGAAAACATGCTAACAGAAAACATAAGCAAAATGGAGGGGTACTACAGAAAATACTAGTTCTCTTTGTCACATGATTTCAATGTACACGACATTAATATCAACTACACCTTTGCAAGAAAGAGACTAATTTACATTTTTAGTTTTGACATAAACAAAAAATAAATCTAGTTGAACCTAACATGTTTTAAATTTGAGAATATTAAATTCTCTAACATGTTAAAACATAATGAAAACTAGAACAAAATGATTTATAGTTTTACAATTTACAAATACAAAACTATAAATACATGATAGAGAGAAATCTAGGCACCAAATCTAGAAGCCTTTGTGAAGGATATATGTGAGATAAGGTGGATTCTCTGCTCATGAGTCTCTTCATTCTCAAGAAAATCCCAAGGAAAGAACTGCCCTTAACCACCTCAATACTAGCTGAATGAAGAAATTGCAAAGAAACTATACACATACTAATTATCATAAAAGACTACTTAAGAACTTGAGAGAGCAGAGACTCTAGATTCTTGCCTATGAAGGGAGAGCTCTCATCCAAAAGACACCACAAAATTAGGATGCCAGTACGACACGCTGGAGTCCGAAAGACATGCTGGTGTCCTAAGCAACAAGGGCTCAAATTTTTAATCTTTGATTTTTGTACTGTATCCTCCAATCTCTGATTTTAGTGAAATAAAAGTCAATTTTGACTTTCTTAAACCTTCTGGACTCTGGAAATGCTGAAAAAGCCTCCAATATTACCAAAAAGTTGCAAATCACTCAGATCTCACAGGAACAGATATATGTAAAACCAAATTAAATATATGCTTATTTTCCTTTTTAAACTGTTTTGATTCTCCAGATCATTCAAAGATGCAAAAAAAAATCATACTGGGTTTTTGAGAAAAATATCAACTCTATATTAGTCTCAAATCTCTAAAAAAAATCAGATAATAAAATGAACTATACCAAACAACACGGCTTTGATACCATATTAGATTCTGCGAGAAGCAAGAACCGAGCCAAGATCTGATGTCCGTCGTAGATCACATGCAACGTCACTCAACAGATGATCGAAGATCAAAATAGGAGAATGAAAAGAAATCTCAAATGAGAGAAAAAATAGAGACAAGGCAAGAGAAATTGTAGAATACTCTCAATACTCCCACGAAACAATCACCGAACTAGCTGAACTAACTGAACTAGTGAAGCTTCCAAAGTTGTGAAGGTGAGAGGAGAGTGCTCAATATATAGGAAAATAAGGGAAAATACATCCAAGAGGTGCATTAACTCCTACAACCCATAAAAGGTGGGAGGTTATCACCTACTTGGTAAATAACAAGACATGTGGCATAACCTCCTCAAGTGAAGATAGGAGAGAGGTGGCACATAAATCTAAAAGAGGATGAGAAACCCAACTACCCCATAAACTAATCAAGTAAAAACAAAGTTGTGGTTATGAGAGGTGGCACAACAAGCCAAAAGAGGATGTGTAACTCAACTACCCATGTGTGGAGAGAGAGTGACACATGTAGCTGATGTATTTCGCCACGTGTCCTCATATTAACCACACCTAATAAACCTAAGCAAGCTTAAATAATATGTGTAGGAAAAAAGAAATACCCCTAACATAAGGAAAATAAAAAACCTACACTAACAATGACATGTCCATCTTTTTGAGTCGGTATCCCACCTTAGGACTACCTATGAGGAGGGGTAGGTGGAGATAGTGCAGAGGATTAAAAATGCTACCACACTTTGAAGGCAACAAGATTAGCTATTGGGAGAGATTTGGACAACCCTCATAGAGTGTGATCTGGCCATGATGAGAGCTGATAGTGCTGAACAGACATGTGATGCCCTATAGAGCCATCTCAATGACCTCACAGGGTAGCCAACAGTGGTGATTCTGCCAGGTGACCAGTAGCTAAAACAGGAGCTAATCTAGGCCTGCATACAAATATGCTCCCTCCGGGGAGAGATCAGAGGGATGCACACAGTGATGTCCATCTCACACTCGCACTGCACCCAATCCATCTCCACTGTGTAGCCTCGACCCCATCCACAACCACAACCAGAGCTAAAGGGCTCCGAGAGCCATATGCTTGGGGTGTAGATGGCCTTTTTTGTACATCATTTTTGTAGTTACAACACATATTTTGTAGATCATTTTTATGTATAGACAGTAATACATATACATAATAGCCACTCATTTTTTTTACGATAGTGACACGATGTACATGTACATGACATTTGATATTTATATATACATGAGATACTGATTTTGACATTATGAAATTCTATATTTGATGTGTATGTTCCTTACCTTCATGTATGTTGATGCTATGGATTTTATATGTATGGATGTATTTTTCTAGATTATATGCTATCATGATTTAAGGAACACACATGAATGTATTTTAATTAAATACAATGATGACCTAATTTCTTAAAAAGATGTAATGTAATGCATGGATATACAACATAGTAAAAGATGTGTATGCATATCTCTCTCTCACACACATGATTGCATCATAAGACAAAAAATCTCACCATGTGTTAACATGAAGGAATGTCAACATACGCAATGTTATGACCCTTAAAGAGTCAAAATTACACATTTGAAACATTAGACACTACACATAGTATCATCGAAGATGCATTGCATTAACAAGTTCTTTTAGAGGCATCCCATCCATAGATGATAACCCATAAGCACCTGAGCCATACATGGAGATGAAAATGTAAGGGCCTAACCAATTAGGACTAAATTTTCCCCTTTTATCAGATGACACATTTACATTTCTATGATTCTCATAGAGAACTAGGTCACCTACTTTGAAAGTTCTAGGAAGTACCCTTTGATTATATTGCCTAGATAAAAATCATTGATAAGATTTTAGATGGTTGAGGGCCTATAGTCGATGCTCATCGAGCATCTCTACTTGATGTAAATGATTAGCTTAGTAAGTCTCATCATCAATCAACCCTTTAAGGGAAACCTGCAAAGACGAGATTTCCAACTCTAAAGGCTTGATGGCTTCGGCACCACACATGATGTTGTAAGGTGTTGTTCCCATCACCATACGAACACTTGTTCGATAGGCCCCCAAAGTGTATTTTAATTGAACATGCCAATCCTTACTCTCTCTTTTTTATTATTTTACGAATAATGAGCTCAAGATTCTTATTAGACGCTTCCGCTTGGCCATTAGATTAAAGATAATATGGTGTGGAAAATCTATGTTGAATGTGGAACTACTCTAGGAATTGCTTTACTTCCTTGTTCTTGAATGGCATGTCATTGTCAAAGACAAGTGTAGAAGGAAACTTGAAATGAGCAATGATGTTCTTTAGAAGAAAGCTACAAATAGCTTCAGTGTTCGTAGATCGAAGCGGGATGGCTTCGACTCACTTCATGAAGTAATATCTAGCAATAAAGATAAAGATGTATCCTTTAGAAAGAGGAGCTGATATCTTTCCTATAATATCCAACCCCCATTTTGCAAAAGGCCAAGGAGAGGTTTGGTTTTGTAACTCTTGTGTAGGAGCATGAATAAGATGACTATGTTGTTGAAATTGCGAACATTTCTTAACAAAATTGAAGGAATCTTGTTCCATCATTTGCCAAAAGTACCCCATGTGGATCAATTTTCACACTAGGGATTTAGCACCGAAGTGTCCACCCCTAGAACCCGAATGGGCTTCCTTAAGGGAAAGGGGTATTTCTGCTTTAGTGAGACATTGAAGAAGTAGATTGTCGTAAGATTTTTTATTGAGAACATCTAATAAGAAAAACATAATGGAATAAGAGCTTTCATATACGAGTACAATCATTTTTCGTCGCATCATTGGGAAAGTTTCCAATCTTTAGATAGTTGTAAATGTTAGAAAACCATTCTCCCAAGTCTATGTGAGAACACACAAGAGCATTGGATTGTTAGGGTTAGAGATGGTAGATATCTAACAATTAAATGCAGATTTAAATAATAAACAGAGAAACTAAAACATACACATAATAAGTCATAACACAGAGAATTTAATGTGGTTCACCCAATTTGGGCTACATCCACCAAACCGCAGCCATCCAATACTTTTATTATCCAGTGAAAAACCTATTACAATCTTGCGAATAATCGCCTTTTTCATCATACTGTAACCCCCATCCCAACCCCTTTTAACAAGCTTTTAGAAGCTTCCAGAATTAGGGTTTTACAAAGTCGGTTTTCTTTCTTTTTCGGAGATTTTTCTTTTTTCGCTAACAACGCAAAAAAAATGGCAATTTTTTTTTTCTCGAGGGTTGTGCCCCCGAACCCCTACTTTTCGGGGGCTGCCACCCCCGAACCCCCGCTTCTCAGGGGCTGCCATCCCCAAACCCCCACCCGGGGCCCAGCCCGGCCCTGGACCCCGGTGAGGTCAGGGGGCCGGGGTGTACAGTATACCATGGGCTATACAGTATAGCATGATCATTCACCACATACCAACATGGATTTAGGTTGATAAAAAACAATAAGAGACCGAAAGACCTAAACCACAAAGTGGTATTCTTTTTTATCCTCATCTGAAGGTACTAGGGAAGCAACACTCACCATGGCATCCACGTGTCGATTTTATCTCCTAGGAACACTGTCTATTATGAAGGAGGAGAATTGATTAAGAAAATACAAAGCAAAGTATTGATACCGAGACAAATTACTTTGCTTAGCCTAATAGGTTCTCGTAATCTAGTCCATAATAAGCTCAGAGTCACCATGTATACAAAGATGTTTTATCTTTAGCACGATTTCACATGCAAGCCAACAATTATTGCTTCATACTCGATGGTGTTTTTGGTACAAGGGAAGTCCAATTGAAAGGAGAGAGGGACTAGCTTACCTTCAGGCAAGATTAGAACCATGCCTGCTTTGGAGCTAGTCTGACATCTTGACCCATCGAAATACATCTTCCATACAAGATCATGATTGACAACAAAAATATTCTCATTATGGAATAAGTTCAAACTCAAGAAGGAGTGGGATAAAGGAGCGTCCACCAATTGATCACCAATTGCTTGACTCTTTATCAATTTTTGAGTAATAAAATTTATGTTGAACTCAGAAAGAAACATTACCCACTTCGCTAATCTCCCAACAAGGTCAGCACTAGATAATAGATTCTTTAGAAGGTCACTTTTCACAATGACATGTGTTTCAGCATCATGAAGTTGGTGCCTTAGCTTATGGGTTGAAAAGATGAGAGCGAGGAATTGCTTCTCCATGGATGAATAATGAGTTTCATAATCAACCGAGATGCGACTAATGTAGTAGACTTCTCTTTCCTTCTCGACATCATCATACTGAGCGAGTAAGGCCACCAAAGCATATAGTGATGTAGCAAGGTAAGGTAGAAAGGGTCTATCTTGCATAGCCAACATTAATACATGAGGATTGGCCAAATAAGTTTTTATTGATTCAAAAGCTTTTTGGAACTCTTCATCCCATATAAAGTGAACATCCTTTTTTAACAAACAATTGAAAGGAAGGGTACAATAAACCAATTGAGATATGAATCTACAAATTTCCTAAATCTTCCCTTGTAAACTTTGCAACTCAGTAATGTTCCTAGGTGGAGGTATGCTAACAATTGCATCAATCTTATTTGTGTCGACTTCAATTCCATGATGAGAGACTATGAATCCCAAAAGTTTTCCTGCATCTATACCAAAGAAACACTTAAGAGGATTAAGCTTCATCTTATCAGATTTGAATCCTTTTGAAGATAAGATGAAGGTTCCCTATGTGATCTTGGCAGGTTATGGATTTTTCCAAGATATCATCGATGTAGTCTTCTAGAGTTTTATGAATGAAGTCATGAAAGATTAAGGTCATTGCCTGTTGGTAAGTTTATGTTGCATTCTTTAACCCAATGGGCATGACCACATAATTGAAGGTACACTAAGGGGTAGTGAAGGCTATCTTATACTGGTCTACTAGATTAATACGAATCTGATTATAACTCGAGAATCCATCCATGAAAGATAATAAGGCATGGCTCATAGTCAAATCTACAATCATATCAATATTAGGTAACAAAAAATCATCCTTAAGAGAGGCCTTATTAAGATCACAAAAGTTAATGCATATATGAAAATGACCATTAGGTTTACTAATGAAAACAATATTTGAGATCCAAGGTGAGTAGTCAATTGGATGGATAAACCCTGCTTTCAACAACTTCTCTATCTCGGTCTTAACCAAAAAATCAACCTTAGGATTAATCTTTTGAACTTTTTGTTTGACCGACTTGGCGTTGGGACATAAGACAATATTATGAATCACTACAGACTCATCAATACTAGGCTTGTCCTCATATGACCAAACAAAGATATTGGGATGGGAATGTAGAAGGTCGGAGTGCTCCTTAGCTTCTTTAGAAGAAAGGCACCTCCTGATCTTAATCACCTTTTCAAAAGATTAAGGATCCATAAAGACTTCAGTAGTATCCCCTTTGAGGAGGGGAATATAGTCTTTAGGATGCAGTATTGGAACACTATTTTCAACATTGCTTGTTCACGAGTCAAACAATCACAAAAAACCAAATTTGCTTGTTCACGAGTCAAACAATCATAAAAAACCTCAAAATTAGGCATGGTAAATGCATCACCCAATGCATCCATAGTTTTAACTTGACTCATATTAATATAAAATACAATCAACTAACCATTGCACCTTCTTTCGATGCAAGTGCTAGTTTATACAATCTTATAATACCAATATCTCCTTGATAATGGACATGTTTTTTAACTATGCAAGAGTGATTAAAGAGCTCGTAGATGCTAAGCTAGACCTACTTCAACAGACTGACAATTTAGGTAGAAGACCCCTACATAATGCTGCCTATCTTGAGAAAATATCACATATTTCCAAAATTCTTATAGAGAAATATAAGTATTTGTATTATATAGTGGACACCAATGGCCAATTACCACTCCATATAGCCATCATAGTAGGAAACTTGGATTTAGTCAAAGAGATATTAAAATATGCCAGAGATTGCATACAAATTGTAGATACTAATGGAAGAAATGCTTTGCACTTGGTGATTAAAAATGCAATACATATTTTTAGTAGAATTTTGAGGTGCATTAAAACCTTGGTGTCGTTGGTGGTCTCAAAGAGGTTGATCAATGGATATAGCAATAGACAACATGGATAGTGATGAATGCCTTTTCAACGAGGTAAGTGATTCATTTATTCTACTCTTCATTTGGTTATAGGTGATTAAACAAAAGGTTTTTAAGAGCTAAGAGTTTCATTCCATTTCATGTATGAGAATGTAGGCACTGTTAAAAGCTATTGCCAACTAAAGCTTACAAAAATGAAACTTTTGAATTGTAAAGGTGAAAACTAAAGTTAATTTTACGTTCGATTAATTATAAAATTGTAAATAATTATTTTAATTTCATTGATAAAAATATATAATAGTCTAATTGTTTGATAGTTTTAAAAAATATGAAAAACAAAAAAATATAAGGGGAGTTTAAAATTATTTAAAAATTAAAAATAAAATAAAATAATAATTTATGGATAAAATTCAACTAGACAATTTTTAAGGCTATTATTTCAAGTAATTTTATTTTAATTTTTATAATTTAATTTATTATTCTCAAATATTTTTATCAATATTTGTTTTACAAACCATTAAATATTATCAGACACTTTTTGGAGATGCCTCGTATCCAATCCATAAAGGGATCTTACAATTAGACTAGTTCACTAATTTATTGAATACAAAATCGACCTACACCAACAAGGTATCCCACTATGTTTCCTACCAAACTTTTGAAAGTATTTTTTGAAGGAAAAAATCTTGCCTATGACAACTATCCATAAAATGCATCCTTTTGGATATGTTTGTTAATGGAAAATACTATCCCTATTTGAGGTGATACTCTTTCGTAACCCATGTATCCTCACAACTTACTTGAAGAATACATTTACAATCTTGGAAGTGTCTTTCATCTTTTGCTAAGGAATGAAATTCACCATTATTGAAAACCAATCAACTACTATAAAGATTAAATCATTATCCCTCTAAGTCCACAGTAGTCCAGGAAAAAATTCCATGGAGATTTTCTCCTAGGGGTTCTCTACCATAGGTAACAATTTATAAAAATTGGCATTCTAGATAACTTGACAATTTTTACATTTCTCAATAAATCTTTTGATGTCACAATGTAGACATGGAAAAAAATAAATCACATCCAACATGGCCTAATTCTTATCCATAGTGATATTTCCTCCTAATATTCCACTAAGCAACTCCCTAACCAAACTCTCTCTCATAGAAGTCATATTATACAAAATGACATTCTTTTGAACAAATACCATTCTTGCAGAAAACAATCCTGAAAAAATCCTTACCTTCAATCCAAGGCTACGCACAATTCTGTCATACCTCTATAAAATACAAAGATTTAGTCTACAAACCCTTCACCATCTCCATGTGAACCAACTCTACTATCATATTAGTTAATGATGTATGTCTCCTTCTTAAGACATCTACTACCTTATTGGGTTGAACCAACTCTAGATGTTTGAGAAAAAAGAAAGAAAACCCACATAAATATTCCACCCATCTCATGAGGCTCTAATCTAGCTTTGTTTGATTATTAATAAACCCCCCCAAAATGTATACAACACATTTTAGAGATGTACTAAACATAGTAGATGTAAAGGGGTTGTATAGTTAGACTAGTTCGCTAATTTATTCAATACAAACTAAACCTATATGAAGAGGGTATGTCACTATGGTTTTTTGTCTCTTACCAAACTTTTAAGAGTATTTTCTTAACTGATATTCACAATTTTTCTCTAACCATATATCAATGGATGGTATGTAAAACTACAATTTAACCATGTTTCCAATCTCTTCCATAATGTATGTCAAAATGGCTCAAGAACATAGTATCCCTATTTGGTAACCCATGTATCCTCAAAAATTACTTGAAGAATAGGTTTGCAATCATGAAAATGTTGAATTCATCTTTTGCTAAGAAACAAAATATGCCATTTTTGAGAACCAATCAAATACTATAAAGAATAAATCATTACCCCTCTAAGTCCATACTAGTCCAAAAATAAATTACATGGAGATTTTATCTCGAGGCTTCTCTAAGATATGTAACAATTTGTACAAATTAGAATTCTATTCAATTTGAAAAATTCTACATATCTCAATAAATATTTAAGTGATTCATTTATTCTTCTCTTCATTTGGTTATTGGTGATTAAACAAAAGGTATTTAAGATTTAAGCATTTCATTCCATTTTTATCAATATTTGTTTTTACAAATCATTAAATATATATCCAACACTTTTTGGAGATGCCCCGTACCCAATCTATAAAGGGATCTTACAATTAGACTAGTTCACTAATTTATTAAATACAAAAGTGACCTACATCAAAAAGTTATATCCCACTATGTTTGTTTGTTTCCTATCAAACTTTTGAGAGTACTTGTTGAAGTCAAAACTCTTGCCTATGAAAACTATCCATTAAAATCCATCTTTTTGGATATCTTTGTTAATGGCACATACTATCCATATTTGAGGTGATACTCTTTCATAGCCCATGTATCCTCAGAATTTACTTGAATATATTTGCAATCTGAAACATAGAGAAAGAGGTTCACCATCAATAGGGTGTTAATGATGAGCCTAATTTTCATTAGGTGTGTGTTTCACTCAATTATGAAGGCCAAAATGCTTTAATAACAATAAAAAATCACCCCTAACTATTATAGCAGCAAAAGGGAAGTTTTGAGAGGCTAGAATGGTGTGTACCTTGCTACAAGAAGGCTATTTTTAGGTCATAGAGGACTCATTTTCCTTTACTGGTGAATGGGTACCTGTTAGGGTTTTGGAAACTGACTTCTAGGTTTTATTACTCTCAGTCTACACTCCCAAATCCTAGGTATTCACTGCTCTAGCCCTCATTGAGGACTCATTCGCCTTTAGTGGTGAATTGGTCATGTTGGGGTTTCATAAAACTAATTTATGGGTTCTATTCTTCAAGATTTGTGCTCTCAGCTCCTAGGTTTTCAGATTCCAAAAGTTTGAAATAGATTTTTTAGCTTTGTTTTCATGTTCTTGCAATGTGGATGACAACTTTAAAACTTGACAACTTTGACAATTTCGCTCCAATCTTGTTCTCCACTTGATCTTTGACCTATGAACCTACAAACACACATTTGAGAGGAGAAAAAAATGTTGATTGTTAGTGAAAATCATTATAATCCCACCACAATTAAATTCAAAAAGCGGTGTCCTATGTGAGGAGGACCCATTCTCCACTAAAAGCGAATGGGTCCTAACAAAAATTTCTAGGACCATGCATGGGAGGGACGAAATAACATCAAAAACCAATTTCAAAAATGCCAAGAAAGGGGTGCCCTATGTGGAGAGGACCCATTCACAACTAAAGGTGAATGGGTCCTAGCACCATTTTCTAGGACCTTATTGGGTTGCACCAACTCTAGATATTTGAGAAAAAAAGAAAACCCCTAGAAATATTCCACCCCTCTCATGAGGTTCTAATCTAGCTTTGTTTGATTATTAATATACTCCCCAAAATGTATACAACACCTTTTAAATATGCCCTATACATAATCCATAAATAGGTTATGCTATTAGAGTAGTGACACTAATTTATTCAATACAAATTGAACCTACACCAAGAAGGTATGCCACTATGTTTTTTGTCTCCTTATACCAAACTTTTAAGAGTGTTTCCTTAACTCATATTCACAAATTTTCTCTAACCATTTATCAATGGATGGTTTCTAAAACTACAATTTAGCCATGTCTCCAATCTATTCCATAATTTATGCAAATATGGCTCAAGGATATAGTATCCCTATTTGGTAACCCATGTATCATCAAAACTTACTTGACGAATAGATTTGCAATCTTGAATGTTGAATTCATCTTTTGCTAAAGAACAAAATATGCCATTTTTGAAAACCAATCAAATACTATAAAGAATAAATCATTACCCCTCTAAGTCCATACTAGTCCAAAAGTAAATTGCATGGAGATTTTCTAGTAAAGCTTCTCTAGGATATACATAACAATTTGTACAAATTAGTATTCTATGCAATTTGACAAATTTTGCATTTCTCAATAAATATTTTGATGTCACAATGTAGTCCTTGAAAAAATACCACTCTTCGAACATGGCCAAAATCTTATCCACAATGAAATTTCCACTTGACTTTCCACTACAAAATTCCCTAATTAGACTCTCTCATAGAAATCTACATATACACAATTACCTTCTTTTGAATAGATATCCTTCTAGAAGCATCAAAAGTAGGCCCCGTCATCTTTTTTTATTGAGAAAATGCATTATATTAATAGAAGCATCAAAAGTGGGTTCCATCACCTTTTTTTTATTGAGAAAATTTAGCCGATAGGCTTTTATTGTGGACTTGCCAGTCCACAAGCCACCGACAACCCTGTCTCACACACTGTAATACAACTGTTGGTTTGGTGAAATTGCAAAGTAGTAGGTGGTTTTCAGATTGAGTTTTTTTGGAGGACATTGTGGACTTGCTAGTCCAAAAGCCACCGGCAACCCTATCTCACACACCATAATACAACTGTTGGTTTTGGTGAAACTGCAAAGTAGTAGGTAGTTTTCAGATTAAGTTTTTCTGAAGGAGAATTTCTATTTAAGACAAAATATTTTATACATATCTTGTAGCTGTAAAGTCACTGTGATCCGTACGACAATTGCTATTTTAGACAAGTCTTTCTTGCAACTGTAAACTCACTGTAACAAGTGCATTCAAGAAGGATTAAATCCATCTCAATCAAATCAGATTTCACAAGCGATCAAATCGAATTTATCATCATTGTCCATGATACGTCATTAGCTTTATGCAGTTCATATTCCTTCAACTGTCGTTCGATCATTGCCTTGACATCGTTTGAATTGAGCACGTTGAATCTTAGTCCTTTCAAAGGATGTTTGCATTAATTTTGCATAGCTGTCCACAATTACATATTTTTTCAACCACCCTTCGATCGCTGCCTCCAATTTGCATAAATGAACTTGTGGAGCAAAGCGGCCCAGGAAGGTGCTGCGGGATGACATTCAACACACAACAAAGCCTGCAATTACGCGTCTAGCAAGGAATGGTGCTGTGAAAAGTATAAACCCAGGTGTAAGATCCTTACAGCCTTGGATGTGGTGTTCTCATTAGATGTATTGCCAGTTGGGAAAAGCTTATGCAATGATTTTGGATTTTTGCAAAGTATTCTCGGCTAGAGTCGGTTGGTGTAAAGGTCAGTGTTCTAAGACTGAATCAAACACTTTGGGTATGAGTGTTTCTGATTCATGCATGGTCTGTGGTGATGATTTAGAGCAAGTTTCAGCCATTTGCAAGAAGAAAATAGCATGTGTTGCAGCCTTCTTTCATTAAAAAGCTTTTTGGTAGCTTCCACATAATTGTTGAAAGTTTTCATCAAGTTGTAGATCCAAGGGTTTCAACTAAGTTTTCAGCGTTTTCAAACCCTACAAAATGTTTTTTAGTTCATTGATTGGACCAAACAGTTAAGGTTTCAACTTTGATTTTCAATCTTTCAAAACCCTAAAAGGCATTTGATTCCAATCATTGAGTCAAATTGATGGTGTTGTCAGTAGATTCATGGTGGTTTGGGGTTTCAATTCATTAGAAGATCCATCAAGTTTGGTAAGTGAAAAGTGTTCTCAAAATCACAGAGGTCATTGTAATACCAGGTTGCTATTTTTAGCAATGACTATTGTTGGTAGTGGTTAATGTTTTAGTTCTATTTTTGGACAGTGGATGAGGGCCTATTTTTAAGGCTATTTTAGTTCTATTTTATTAGTTGCTCAAAGATAGACTTGCTTTAAGTTTCTTTCCCCCCTTTTTCTGTAGCTTTTAGAGAGGTTTGCTTTAAAACATTTCCTTTTGGTAATATTTAATTATAATTTTTAAATCCTTAGAAGCATATTAATTGTAAGCTATAATTAAGTGCTTGGGGGAACAATAGAAAAATAATGGTGCTTGATGTTACAATTATGTTACAGAAACTATTGTTCAAAGTTGAAGTTAATGTTGAACATGTGTTGTAGTTTTGTTAATTGAGTTGAAAGTGGATTTTACCATCAAGTTTTGTATTGAGGTTGTTTGTCTGCTTAAGGTCAGTTTAGCTTAGATTTGTGTTTGGTATAGATTTCAAGTAGCTTCCTCTCCTAATTTGAAGAGAGGTTTTACTTCACACACTGTTTTGTTTTGCTTTGTCTTGCAAAAGACATTAAAAAATTATAATGTTAGCACTATGGTAGCTAACAATCCGTTGAGGAAGTGTTTTGAACTTTTAAATAGAAGATAAGAAAAATGAAAGAGAAATGGCATAAATAGGTAGTTCAACAAGATGTAGAATGCACAAAAATGAATAGCACTCACTTTAACACAAATCAAATTCCAGACCTGCAGTAATAGTTGAATATATACAATGAGAAAGGGAGGGGTTTTTTACACATTCTAATCCTTAATAGTTCAATTGTTATTTTAATTTTTTATTACTTAGAAGTCTGCACGCTAGCTAAAATTCTCATATGCAAATTTTTTGTTCTTTGATCTCTTCTACTTGAAGATGCTTTGTATGTTACTATTTTTAATGTTTCTAGATGCAAGTATCATCTTCAACCAGTTTTTTCCTTTATCTATTATAATGTTAATGATGTCACATCCAAAAGAGTTGTGGATCTCATTTCTTTCTTATATGTATGAAGATACTATTTTTTGAACATTCTCGGATATTCATTTGGCTATGCTAGGAAGCTGGCCATTTTTCCAAACTCTATATCTTTTTTCATGGCTCTCTACACATTTATCAAAATTGCACCCACATATCTTTAAAGTAGTCTATGCCAGCACAATTGATCAAAGTGGTGTGATATATTTCACAATGCTAAAATAGCAGGGGTCATTGTACCATAGGCCTTCTTTTGGTCTTGTGGACGTTAAAAGTCTTCTATTCGGGTATGTGCAGGATCATCGTGCAAAAAACAGGCCCTTAAGTGGCAACAAATTTAGAAAAATCAGTGTTAGGCAACTTGACGTAAATATTTGAATAAGTTATCTATATTATTTCAAAAATATGTAAGAATAGAATTTGTAGAAAATTGAATTTAGTTTCTAAAATACTAGGTTTATTTAAAAATAAATAAAATCTATTTGGTGAAAATTTGAAATTTCAATCTGATGGTACTTAAATTTCAGGAAAATAAAGTGAAGTATGTCGACCACCCTAACCATAATAAAATGATAATTATTTTTGTAATATTTTATATATAAGTAGAGGACTCATGTCTAGATGTGATGCATATATTTTTGTAATTTTTTCCAAGTAAATAATTAATTATGAATTTTTATTACAACTTTTAGAAAATATAAAAACTTCATTACCCTTAACTTGGTCAAAACTTCATGAAATTTAATTTTCTTTTTTAATCCTATATTATGAAAGCATAGAATGTGATGCATGTTTGGATTCAAAATATCATACCGTTGAAGTTATAGATGTTTTTCAATCAGCCTATTGATCATGACTTTAGTTGTAATTCTAATAGAAAATGAATAATAATTATTTATTAAATTCAAATTAAATCATAATTTATATTTTTGGAAAGCTGAGAATCTCCTCTAAAAACCCTTTTCGTTTCATTAATTTTGGGTGAAAATAAAGTTGTCAACCACATACCCCCATAATATTGCCACTTTTTGGCGCACCATGATCCTGCACATGCCCATTCTATTCTATTCTATTTGACGCTCCACAAACAAAGAAAATAGCTACATAATGAATTATAGGAATTAACAAATATGCATGACATAGTGCCCTACATGGGAATTTATGGGTGGTGCCTAGAATAGTCAATCCAAGACTTACCAGTCAAGCTGATTGGTTAAGACTAGGGCATGATATGGCATATAAAGGCTTGATCATAGTAATGAGACTCAAACTCGGCTCAGACTCGGTGAGGGTAACTTGACTCGCAACTCGGTGACTCAGGACTCGGACTCAGTGCAGACTCAACAAAATGAAAAAAAGTTGAAAAAACCCTAGAAATTTAGAGATTTTTAAGGATTTAAAACTGGTTTCAATCACCCTCTATTGAATACAACACAAATAAAAGAAAATTTGATCACATGCACAAGTATACAATGATCACATAAGTATAAAGTACACAAATTGTAGTTGCGCTGTTGAAGGAAATAACACACTTAGATATATTATAAAATTAGTCAAATGTATACAAAACTCGTGGAATATGAAATCCATGACATCAAATGTTCCATACAAATATGAAATATCAAAAGTAAAAAAATAGCTATAAGTCTATGACTCTATGCCCTATGGCATAGTGGAGCCAGCATCCTTCCTACGAAGGCATCTAAGGGTCCTGGATGATGTTGTAGCTACAACCATAGTCTCTACCTGTGTCTGACTCTCCATGCCACTCTCACCAACAACAACTATGTCTCCTCGTGCTCTAGCCTCCTCCTTAGCCATGGATACAACCTCAGCCTCTCTCTCTACCTGGTCCACCCAATCAAGGTCCTCGTCACTAAAGAATGCATCTGTAGCCTCAGTGATCCACTAAGACTATGGATTAACCTCCTCTAGATTGATCAAGGTTTTTTCGTGGTCAAAACGCTTCCTATATCTGAGCCGAAGGTTGTAATGAACATATACCAAGTCATTCATCCTCTCCATTGTCAATCTATTGCGCTTCTTGGAGTGTATGTGCTCAAACATACTCCAATTGTGCTCACAACTAGATGAACTGCATGGATAGCTCAATATACGAATGACAATATTTTGCAGGATCGGTGTATCAAAACCAAACATATGCCACCATCTATCTGAGATGAGAAAAAGAAACAAAATCAATCTCATTTCAAGTTTCAAGTTCAAGTTCAACATTTAATAATAAATTATAATATAAAAAGATGAAAATTATGCCCTTAAATATATTTTTACCTGGTAGTAATGTTGTCCTACTATCTTTGCACATTTGACATGCAAAGAAGTCTCCTTGTGCCTTAGTGAAGGCATCTATCTCCTGCACCATTTGTGTAGTAACAACGGGCAACATCCGCTCTATCGTTGTGTAGAGCCCACTAAGAATTTCTCTATCTGCACGAAAATCACAGTGGAATTAGAAGGCTGGATTTAGGAAACATGTGGCTGCATGGATGGGCCTATGAAATTGGTTTTACCATCTCCTATCAATGATATCCCAAATGGGACGATACTTCTCCTCAACTCCACCATAGACTGATCTAATGGCCTCTTTGGCCCTATCCATGCCCTCATATATGTAGCCCATTGTGGGCTTCTCCCCATCTGCAACTCGTAGGAGAACTAGCAAGGGCTCAATAAACTGCAAAGTGCAAACATGTTTCACAAATAAGTGTGAATGAAAATAAACAAATAAAAGTAAGATATGATTAAAAATTAAAACATAATAAAGAATTAAATTTTACCTTCACAATCTCATCCATTGGTGTCCAAAACCCTTGCTCATCAAAAATGAAATCAGCCATAGCAATCCCTATAGTGCTTGTAGGAAAAGGATGAGGAAGACCACTCCTCACTAGTAAACATGTGCCTTAAAGCTGCCTTTGACGAATCAAGGATTGCATCATGATAAAATTTGTTGCAAACCTAGTGATGCCAGGACAAGACAACTCCCTCAACCCCGTGTATTGCCTCATAAGGTTAAGCACCCATGTGTGATTGTATACAAATTTGCATATGTTTTTTGCTGCATCCACACATGTTTTGATCCATGGGAGCTTTCCAAGATCCTCCAACATGAGGTCAATGCAATGGGTGACACATGGAGTCCAAAATATAGTAGGGTGCCTCTCCATCAATAATCTACTAGCAGCAACATAATTTTCTACATTATCTGTCACCACTTGCACTACATTCTCTTCCCCCACATCAACTATCACCTCCTCTATAGCCTCACACAGGTATGTGACATTTTTTAATTAGGCAGAAGCATCAATGGACTTCATGAAGATGATGTCACCTAAAAAAATAAGCAAAACCAATTATTCAATAAATTAAAAAACATAAATCAGCCATATTAAATTATTAATCACTAAATCAAATTCAAATTTCAATGCATTGAGGGAAGTACAATTACCTTCGGAGGAAACTAGGAAATTAAGCAACATCCTATTTCTCCTATCGGTCCAACCATCAGTCATGATGGTGCAACCAATCATCCTCCACTGCTTGCATTGCTCCTCTAATTGTGCTTTCACATCTGCCACCTTTTGAGTCAAAAGTGGGCCCTTTAATTCATCGTCACTAGGGGCTTTGAACCCGCCCCACATATGGTTATGGCATCAACCATGTTTTGCCAAAAGGTGACCTAAAACATGTCATAAATAAATTAATAAGTTACATAAGCATTGTAAAATGAAAAGTTTTAAGTTTTTAACTTTAAATTTGAATTCAATAATGAGATACATCTAGATTCTAAAATTTAAATATAAATTTTAAAACAATTAAATGAAAAAGAATTACCTAGCTACATGGAAGGGAATGGTGCAGTAGTACCAAAAGTCTGCAATTGTCTTTTTTGTGCATCATGTGCATCCTTGTTCCAACCCATGCTCTCAAGCGATGGTTGGGAACTAGGAGTAGTGTGTGGTACAAAATATGAGTCCACCCTAGATTTACGAACTCTAGGGCCAATGCTAATACTACCACTACCACTAGCAGTAGCAACACCACCAGCACTAGGAGTACACATAGGCATAGTTGATGCAGAAACAAAAGCACTAGCACAAGCACTAGCACTAGGATGGTATGGAGGCATGGAAGAAGCATCTCCAACAACACCAAGTCCCTGTCCAACTCCAACACTTTCCAACTCTGCTTCTATTTCTTTTTCATTTCTTTTTCATTTCAAAAGTTTCTAATTGCACCTGCACTTCACGAACAACCTCAGGAGGTGCTTTAGTGCAACCCACTGCATCATGGATGGGTATGCGTGAAAGATGGTATTTTAATCTATTTATGCCTCCATGATATATTGTTTTTCCAGTAGTTACATTTTGCGTCTCCTCTTTTCATTCTGAGAAAGATTTCAGCATGTTTCCAAGTAGGGTTTTTTTATTGGGGTTTGAGACATTGTGAAAATAATAATATGGTTTGATTTTCAAATGAATGTGGCTACAAAAATAGGGTTTCTAAAATTATTTAAGTTGCAAGTAGGGTTTGTAAAACAAATATGCAAATTCAAAAAAACAATGATTTTACAAATTACAATGAATTATTTGTTAAAAAAACACAAAAAAAATCAATTAAAATCAAACTTACCTCTTAGATTTGGCTTGGAATGCAATGCAAACTCCTCCCAATCACTGGTAATGAACTCTCAATGCACCTCCTTGTTGATGGAGCTCCCCGAATGATATATGACCCTGGATTTGTCTTCAACAACTTGCTGGTTGCCCTCTCTTCTCCTCCTATTTTTCTTCACAACTCTTTATTCTCCTCCTATTTTTCCAAATGAATGAAATGAGGTTGCTTTTAGGGTTGGGGAGATAATATAAGACCAAAAAAAACAAACTTAAACTTTAATTTTTTGTTTTTTTATTGAGTTTTTGGTTTGTTGCCGCTGATCACATCCAGGGGTTGAGACTCTCCTAGATGTGGTGCATTTGGCGAGTCCAACCTGGACGCATTTGGACGCGGTCGCATCCGCACCCGCGCTCCCAGGACCCGACCAGGGGTGCTTGGTGTGCGACTTGCTGAGTCCGGGCGAGTCCCGTAACTATGGGCTTGATAAACATGAATTTCTTTCTCGTAGCACATTGGTAGCTGCAAAATAACTAAGATTCAATGCTAAATTTGAGAACATAGTGTACATTGCACAATTACTTGCTTGTACGTTTATCAGTTTGGTAGGAGACTACTCTAGGTCACTTTGCCTTGTCTCTAGAGGACTATTTGATCTATACAGTCCAGTAGTGTTATATCCTCACCCCCACATGATCATTTCAATGTATTTGTCATTATTAAATGTTTAAGTTTTCATTTTACATTATTATTTTTTTATTAGTTAAGAGTTCCATTGTGGTCCTCACCCATGAAATAATTTGTCTTACAAAAAATGCAAAAACTGTGCCTAGCCCAAATGGAAAAAAATTAATATGTGTTTTACATGACAACTTATTAATGAGAAGTTACATGTCAAAATTTATGACAAAATGGGGGCTATTTCGTGAAAAGAATCTCATTGTAATTGATATCTTTAAGGAGGAAATGGAGCCATTTTTAGGAAGGAAAAGAGTTGGAATTTGTGCCTTCAAGTTGCCCTCTCACTGCTATATATTGAGGTGCTAGTAGGCACTTGGGAATGATCCTTTGTATCTTTTCTTTTGGATTCTTTGGAAAGAAACGTACAATTAGAAAGAGGGATTTGTTCTGGTGCTCTGTAGAAATAGTCGCAGCAATATATAGAAATGAAAATGGGTAATGCAATAATATTTCTTAAATATATGGCATTTCTATTGTCTATGTTTCCTAGCCACATGATAATGATAGTTTGTTTGAGTGGTATTGACCAAATCTTGCATGGGATGATATAGATCTGAAGGAGTGCGCGGCTGAAGGAAACTGTTATTTTTGTTTACCAAATTTATTTTTAAAGTAAGCCCTTTTTGGTGTAGGTCTAGATTTGACTTTCAAAATTAACATTAAAATTTTGGTTTTGTTCAATCAACCTTGATTTAACACAACTTTAATTATTAATTTTATTTTGTTTTTGAACTGTAGTTGTTTCCAGTCATTTTATTTATTTAATGATTATTTTGAATACTATTTGGATATAAAGAAATAAACACTCAAACTCTTTATTTTGAATGATATTTGGATATACTTAATTTTTTGGTGGATCTAGACATACATTTCATTTAAAAAGATTACAAGTAAAACTTATTGTTTATACATTTATTTTAGATGACTGTCTATTTTATTATGAAATAATAATAATTTTTTGAATTTTTTTTTTAGTCAACTAGCATACATAATTAATTGTGGACTCATGATACTTTCACTTCAGAGTGATCTATTAATTGTTATCATATTTCATAATTTGAAAATCTAAAATTTAGAGTATTAGTGAAGTAAGCTTATCTATTGTATTCATTCTTTGTATTTAAACTTTATACTTCTCAACAAACATTAAATGTTAGAAGACATAAATTAAGGTAGTCAAAGCATAATGGATCTTTGTTAAATTTGGTAAATTATCTCAAATTTTGATTTATTATGAAATACTAATCAATAAATGAATGTTAAAGATAATATATAGAAGATAGGGTATGAAGAAGATTAGGGAGTCAAGGAGCATAATGGATCTTTGTTAAAATCCAAATATCTTCTCAAAATTTGTTACAAAACTTGTTATTGATTTGTACATGTGGTGTTGTTTATTCTCAATATTGAATTGCATTTTATCATTTTGTTCTGTATTTTTTTGCTAGGAAAAAAATTAACATTCCCATTTCAGATATATTTAGCCTCTATAAAATTTCTTTTGAAAGATTCTATCTATATTTGCAAAAGAATTAGTTTATGTTGGAGAAGGAAAACGAACCTTATCTTAAGAAAATAGAGCTATCATTTATTTATATTCCACACTATATTAAAGAAAATGATTGTGATCTTTTAAAGATAATTTGAGAAATAGGATTGAGAACCTCCCACAATGATTTTTTGTTAAATAGTTAATTTAAAATTTGAGAATAGTGAAATGAAATTTGAAATTGAATATGTATAAGTAATTGTTTACTATTTTTTAATATATATGAGGAAATAGATGTTTGATAGCATTTTTTTTGAAAATAGGATTTCTACATTCAAAAACATATTTATATTATATTTGTCCGTTAAATTTAAATCTCATTTTATTGATTTTCAATTTGGTTGAATTCAATGTCATTTTACTAATTTTAAAATTTCCAACAATTAATTAATCATTGAATAAACTAGGGTGACTACTTACCACACTTTAGATGCAATAGATGATTGATAGAGCTATTTTTTGGATACAAGATTCTCAGTGAAAATCTTACATTGTCACTTTTAAAATTTATATTCTATTTGACAATTAAATGTAAATATCATTTTATCACTTATAACATATGTATTGACTATTTCTTAATTAAATTTACATCCAAAATACTTCCAATATTTCTTCTAACATATCTATTGATTATTTGTTGATTAAATTTAAGTCCTATTTTATTGCTTCTTAAACTTGCATTGGATGCATAAGCATTAAATAAGATAAGGTGACTATTTATAACACCTTTAGAGTATCACTTCCAAAATTTACATTACTTAATATTTTAAGGAAAAAATTAAACTTCAATTAAATTTACATCAAATGTTTGTGCATTTTAGCATCATTTAAGAACCTAAATGTCAACCTAAACTCTAATCTTTTTTATACCATTTTAAAAACTAACATTTGACTACTTGATATTTTAATTAAATCTTATTTTGATTTTATTATTCAAGTGAAAAGCTCCTACCAAATATAATGATCAATAAATACACTACAACCAAAGCCTATCTTATTTTAAATTAAATAAATTTAGTGAACCTATGAATAAGCACCTTACTGCTAGGTCCACAAGACTTTAATAATCCACATCTATTTTTTGCCATGCACAAAAGGAATATAAACAGTTTCAGATGCTCATCTCGCTTACACTCAAGATCAATGTGATACCATATGGGGCTAGCATATATAAGCTTTGTCTCACACTTTGTTGTGATTTCATCAAATTTTCAATGCAATTGAATGGGGTGATAGTCAAAAATAACAATTCATTTCCCTTCTTTGAGGCATAAGAGACAAGGGTCAGGTAGAAACAAAGTTGCAGATTGGTGGTGGGATTTTGCACCTCCACCTATGACAACACATATATCTCCTCTAACCACTCTCCATCTCAAATTGTTAGAGGGCCTCAAGTTCTCCAACCCTCACCGCAAAGTAGAATAAGCCAACGGGCATGGTGCCTCGATTGGAGCGAGTTATAGTTGATTAAAATAGTGTTTGCAAATTCTGGATAATTGTGAACTCACAAAGTTCGGATTAAATGCTTGTATAAAAGAAACTTGTTCTAATTCTTAGTTTGGCTCACTACAAAGTGCCATTTGCATTTTGTCTTCCACTTTATAGCTATTGACTAATATTTGCTTTGTGACTTGCAGCCACCATCCACATTTACTTTTTGTTTCTTTGAACTTATTTCCCTTTCGAGGTGATCCTCAAGAATTTGAATTGCCTCATGTGTTGTATTCTATTGACTCATTTATGTTATGGCATTACCCTCAAAATTCCAATCCGCATCCAATGGATCACCATGTCCATTAGCAACTATTGACCAACATCTAAAGTATACACATCACAAATTGTTCAAAGGGATCTCAGTGTACAAAAAAGAGCAATGCCAATAAAATTATGTACCTACTTATAGTATACAATGAATACATGTATACAAATATATTTTTATGTAATCAACTATATGATATTACAATTCATTTATGTTTTTCCTCTTATTCCCTATCGATGTCTCCCTTGAACCTCCTATAGGTGCAAGTGCTAGTAATGGAAGGCTGGAATATTTTTGTCCAAGGTGATATGGATCGCTCATCGTATTTCATGCTATGGATGATAATTGGGATGACCTTCTTTATCACCGCATTATTGGAATACAATATTTGACATTTATTATTGGTTTAATCATGAATTTAATAACTTTTTTTATTGAGATATTATGGGAACATGGGTTTTGATATTCATCACTGTTTTAATTGGGAATGTAATAAGCTTTCTTTCCCACGTATTATGGGAATCAAACTTATTTGTTTGATTATTAGGTAATTGTTGTATTGTGAAATGAATTAAAAGTTTTTATTTTTATTTATTTAATTTTGTTGGTTTATATATATATATATATAAATTATTAATTGATATAATATGTTAAGATATGAAAATTTAAAATTATTATGATTTTATTTTGAAGAATTCATATTTAATCAAGCATTAAATTATATGTTCATTAATATTTAATTATGAATATTATAATCTTATTGAAATATTACTTTCATCATTGGTTTAATTATGAATGTAAGTATACAAAATTTGGGAAGAGAGTTCAATAAAAACCTAAAACAATTTAGACACATATAATACTATGCTTTTAATCTTCATATTTTGTCAAATAGTTTACATATTTATAATATTTGTCATATCCTATCTCATAATACAACCAAATATTCATATAACCAATATATTATCCTACAAATGATAATTTAACAAACTATAATAAAACTAATGATGTAATATTCCTAATAGTAATAACTTTCCTTATTCATATATTATGGGAACCAAACTTATTTATTTGACAATTAATTTTTGTACCATCAAATGAATTAATTTTATTTTATTTTTATTTATTTTTACTTATTTTATTTTAGTAGTATTTAAAATAATACTATATGTATTAAATTCAAAATTAGTATATTAATTGATATAATATATTAATAAAAAAAATTCAAATTATTATAATTTTTACTTTGGAAAATTCAAATTTAACTAAACGCTTAAATCATTTGTTCATCAATGTTTAACAGACATTTATTTTAATGAACAAACTCAATTTCAATTATGTCATTCATGATTGCACTGAGTATGAATCAAAATAGGGGTCATTATTAGATCTAACAACTATAATCTCATTTATGTCTATATCAAATAGTAATAAAAAATTAAACTTGAAAATCCCACTTCATAACCTTGTAGATGGTTTGTAAGTGAACATATCTTGTTTCTATAGTAATGTATAGTTGTTTGACATAATGGATCAATTTTGTAGTTGCACATGTATACTCTCACATAAGCTTATACATATTATATATATGTATTTTGAATGAAAATATTTATTATAAAAGGAAAATGATAAATCTAATTACTTTGTTAATATTAAAATTCTCCTTCTAAAGGTCATTACAATTATTTAATTGCTCACTCAAAGAATACTAGAGCTCATAATAAATATGTAAGTTGAGATAAAATTCACCATTAGCAGTTCACTGACACCGTCAACAATTCACCGCATGGAAAATTAACAGAAAAAAATTTATGTAATTAATTTTTTGCGTGGTGAATTGTCATGGCGGTGAATTTTCCTATGGCGGTGAATTTTCCTACGGTGAATTTTCCATCGGTGAATTGCTGGCAGTGAATTTGTTGTATGCCGCATGAATGCATGTATGCATATATTCAAAGAGGTGAATATATATGAAAAAAAGAATGCATATATATGACTTAAATATGTCTTATCAATTTAAATATTTTATGTTCTTTATATGCATACATGCATTATATATATATATATATATTCATGAGAATGTTTGGAATATTTTCTTCTAATCACTTTTTTCACTCGTAGGTACCTTCCACTAAGATGTGTGACCAAACCACTTGCCTTCACATGTCCCCTCAAGAGACTTGACACCCACTTAGATGTCTAGCATTCTATGGACCTTCTGGTTAGTAACTTCAACCACGTCTCTTAATTTGGTTGGACCGACTAATTGTGTGTTTTCAAATAATGTTTAATGTTGATCGACCTTCATGTTGAAGAGTATGCAATTAAAAAGATTTGATTTTGGGATGTTTCCACAACATTTCCATTAAAATGCTTCGCTTTATGGATGTTTCCAGGATAGTGTTGTGGTATTACGTGTACTGATTTTATTCATAAAAGTACACCATCTGTAAAATCATGTTTCATTGGAAAACCTCTCTTCAATCAGACGTCTCTGTTGTTTCCCTGCAGTTTCGTTGAATCTACCAAATGATATTGTCGAATCTTTAAAACTAGTTCTGCTCATATAAAGAGTTTATTGTGTGGTATGGTTACACCATTAGGAGAAAAATGGAATCGTCCCTCATTGATCCATATGCAGGACTGATATCTCACAAGGAATGGAGCCAAAACTATATGCAGCTGATATCTCGTAAGGAATGAATCCAAAACTATATCTAGCTGCTACCTCAGGGGACGTGGAGATGCTAACAAACATGGAAGATAATGCAGTCAATGCTCTCCAAGAGGCTACACGCATAGGGAATACAGTTCATTGCATCTCATAACATACCACAATCGTGTACAATTTGTGAAAAGACTGATTCAAATGATGAATCATGATATAGAGGCTGCAAACCAAGCCAGGGTTGGATTCGTCCATCTGGCAGCATATCATGGTACTGTAGAAGATGTGGAAATGTTGATTCAGATGATCAATCATGATATAGAGGCTGGTAGACAAGCAAGCGGTGAATTCCTAAGGGCTACAAATAAAGCAGGTAATACGACCTTTCACGAAGTTGTAATTGGAGGACATTACAAAGTAATCAAGGTTTTGTTGGAGTATTTATCAATGACGTTGGCGAGAATGCATTGTTCAAAGTTGTAGAAGGAGGCCATAAGAAAATCTTTACAGAGCTTTTGGATTGGACATCTTTAGAGTATGATAGGAGGAAAGTGGGCCAAAAACTTGTGTAATGTGCTCTGTACAACAAACATAAAGGCATCCTCTAAACATCATTTATTTTTCATACAGTCTTAGAATACCTCTATCTCCTTGATAATGGACATCTTTCTAATTGTGCATGAATGCTTAAAGAGCTCGTAGATGTTAAGCCAACAAACCTATTTCAACAAGCTGACAATTTAGATAGAACACTCCTACATAATGCTGCCTATCTTGATGGTATATCACATATTGCCAGAATTCTTATAGAGAAAGATAAGTATTTGTGTTATAAAGTGATTACAATGGCCAATTACCACTCCATATAGCCATCATGGAAGGAAACTTGGATTTAGTCGAGGAGATATTAAAATATGTTAGAGATTGCATAGAAATTGTAGATAATGATGGAAGAAATGCTTTGCACTTAGTGATTGAGAATGCAGTACATATTTTTAGCAAAATTTCAAGACACATTAAAACCTTGGTGTTGTTGGTGGTCTCAAAGAGGTTGATCAATAGCATTGAAAAGCAAGGCAAGATGACACTAGATATAGCAATGGACAACATGGAGAGTGACAAACGTCTTTTCAATGGGGTAAGTGATTCATTTATTCTTCTCTTCATTTGGTTATTAGTGATTAAACAAAATATTTTAAAGTGTGAAACATAGAAAAAGAGGTTCATCATCAATAAGGTATCAATGATGAACCTAATTTTCATTAGGCGTGTGTTTCATTCAATTATGAAGTTCAAAACATGCAAATAATAATTAAAAACTAACCCTAAATGTTATAGCAAAGAAAAGGGAAGCTTTGAGAGCTTGAAATGGAGTATACCTTATAGAAAACTTATTGTTTTTAGGCCACAGAGGACTCATTCACCTTTAGTGGTGAATTTGTCCCTATTAGGGTTCCAAAAACTAACTTCTAGGTTTTATTCCTCTCAATTTGCACTCACAAATCTCAATTTCCCATGACTTCAAGCCCTACTGAGGACTCATTCGCCTTTAGTGGTGAATGGGTCTTTTTAGGGTTTTGGAAAAATCACTTATGGGTTATGTACTTCAATTTCTGCACTCTTAGATCCCAGGTTTTCAGCTCCCAAAAGTTTGAAACAAATTTTATAGCTTTAATTTTGTTTTCTTGCACTATGAAGGCCAACTTTGCAACTTGACAACTTTTATAATTTTGCTCTAAACTTCTTCTCCACTTGATTTTCAACTAAAAAATTTATAAAAGCACATTTAAGGGGAAGAAAACTTGTTGATTTTTAGTGAATAGGGATTTTCCTCGGTCAAACCCCTTTTAGGTAATTAAACCAAATGATGAAAAAATGAAATTGAAGCATGAACATGAAACAACAAAATGTTGATACCTTGGAAGATGTCTTCAAACATAAATATGCAAACTAACATGAAGTGGACATGAAGAATGTAGATCTTGATATCAAATTAGATGTAAACCAATGCTTGCAAATGGATCTTCAATGCTACATCAACAATATTAGCTCAACCACATGCTTGATGCACTATGCCCTTGATATGATGATATGACCTTGAATTGCTGCAATAAAACCTTGATAATTTACTCTTGAATGTCTTATTGAATGCTTTTGTATGCTCTAAAACACTCTTTATGAACTCTTAGGATGCTTGCATAATAATTATTAGGTGAACTTATGTGAATTAACCCCATATTTATACTAAATTTTGAGATTAACCCAAAAATTCAAATAATTCAAGCCGACATCAGATTTAGGAATGAAAATTATTAAAATCCCGCCAAAATTAAATTCAAAAAGGGGTTCCTTATGTGAGGAGGACCCATTCACCACTAAAGGTGAATGGGTCCTAACACAAATTTCTAGGACCATGCTTTGGGGGGATGAAATAACATAAAAAATCCACCTAAAAAATGCATAGAAAGGGGTGTCCTATGTGGAGAGGACCCATTCGCCACTAAAGATGAATGGATCCTAGCACCTTTTTCTAGAACCTGAATTTGAATTAAAGGGGCCAATTAAGCTAAATTAACCACCATTAATTAATGAAACCCTAGATAAGTTTGAAAGTGTAATACAATACTTTACAACACCTTAAATAAGATATAAGTTAAGTTCATTTTATTAAAAAGGGTCCTTGATTAATGTGAATGTGCATGTTGAGAAAATGTGTCTCAACCTTGCAATTATATATGGTTTATTGTTGATAGGATGCATATATATATATATATATATTTCCTAGTTACACCGATAGGTGTAGACAATGACAACAAAGAGAAAAATGTGAGTTTGTTAACCTTTTTAGGAAACTTCTAAAATGACCAACATATATTAAATAATGATGTATTGTAAATCTAGACCATTCGTTATTAGGTTTTAGATCTAATGGCTGATATTTTGTTGGCATGTCTTTCCCTAGAATGTTACCCTATTTTATGAGGGTGTTGTATTACGGCTACGGTACATAGAGGCAATGATGTTTTTTGAGAGTTTGATAGTGGTTGTGTTGTCTCCTAATCTCTGAATGGTTATACTCCTATGAGAAGCTTGCTTTGCAAGTATATTGTAATCTTTGTGACTGCTGAATAATATATTGGGAACCTTTTGGAGTGTGGGGTTTTTCTCTCGAAAGGGTTTTCCCCACGTAAATAACTGTATCATGGTATGCATGATATTTATGTGTATTTTGTTTAAGTTTTTGTAACTGTTAAAGATCTATAAAGCTTTACATTATTCTCCTCTCACGATTAGTGTAGGGAGTTGTTCCTCTACTTTAGCTTCCTTACAAATGGTATCAGAACTTGATCACCTTTGGTTTCAGTTGTGGGTTGTTGGATTTTTTAAACTAATCCAAATTTGAGTGGGAGCTTGTGCAAAAGAAACTTTGTGATCTTGTTACAAGAATTTTCAAATGGCAAGTTCATCAGGGAGAATAGAGGTGGAGAAATTTTTTGGAAATAATTTTGAGATGTGGAAGCTAAAGATGGAGGATTTGTTGATAGATTGAGATTTGTGGGATGCTATTGATGATAATGTTTCAAGGCTTGCAGATCCTACTTAGGATGCTCAATATGATGTTATGGACTATATATCCAAGGGTCTAATTAGAGTTTGCTTGGTAGACTTTGTTTTAATTAATGTCCATGAAGAGTCCTCTACACAAAAACTATGAAAGAAGCTTGATGAGATGTATCAACCCAAATCTTTAGTGAACAATATTTTCTTGAGAAAGAAATTGTATTCCTTCATAATGGAAGAGGGTGGATGAATCATAGACCACCTAGAAGCATTCAATATTTTGGTGGATCAATTGGCATTAGTTCCAGTTTCAAAATAGATGAAGAGGAGAAATGTTAGATCTTGCTTTGTTCTTTGCCTGATTCATGGGATTCTCTTGTTATGGCTATTGGGAGTACTTACGTTATATTGAAAACTGAAGATGTGGTGGGTTCTTTTCTTTCTAAAGAAATGAAGAGGAAGGTATACATCACTACCAAGGAGGCCCTAAATGTTCATGGAAGACATAAGGAAAAAGGAAAGAAGAATGAGAAGCGTGACAAATCCAAGTCCAAGAGGAGATCTAAATCTCTTGGAAAGTCCAAATTTATTTTTTGGAACTATAGTAAGCCTAAGAATGTTCATAAGGAATGCAAAGAATAAAGGAAGAAGAAAATGAAGTAATTTGATTATGATTTTGAGTTCTAGAAGGAAGATGGTGACACATTCATTGCAGCTTTGGCAACTCGTGCAGGCAATGATGCATGGTTAATTGACTCAGGTGCATCTTTCCATATGACCTTTAATAGAGATTGGTTTTGTGAATATAAAGAATTTGATGGAGGTAAGGTGTACTTGTGTGATGATTCTCATTTAGACATTATGGTTGTGGTAAAGTTAAAATCAGGTTTCTTGATGGTAGAATAAAAAGGATTAATGGTGTGTTGCATATTCTTGGATTAGCATGACATTTGTTATCTATGAGCAAACTAATAGATGCAGGTGTGTAGGTAGTATTTTCTTGTGTAGGATTCAAGATGATTAGAGGTTCTATGGTGATTGCTAGAGGTGTTATATATGGCACATTGTATAAGCTGGCTATATGCACTACCGAGTGCAATAGTACTTTTGTGAAAAAAAATTTATGGAAGAAGTGAGGGTTTCATCCATTCACAAAAGCCTTTGTCACCTCTGAATCAGAACCATGAAGCCTTAGCAAATAGGGGCAAACACCACCCTTATCTAAGTGTTCCTAGACAGGCTCATTCCCATGGAAATCATCGCAAGAGATCATCTCCACTCTGCAAAGAGCCCCTCCCATGGCAGACAAAAACAACCCAATCACAACCTACACTTTGTTCTTCTAGATAGAAAGGGTTAAGTGAACAATCCAGAAGCAAATGCAAAAAATAACCACAATCCATGTGATTCTAATAATCCAAGTACCACCAATCCTCAACTCTCAACCCATGATCTCAAAATCAACATAAAAGCAATTATTAAACAAGAAATCACTGAACTCAAAGTTCAAAAACCATCTGAGGAGGAAATAAAATAACTTAGCTCCCCAAGTATCCACTTTTGTGACATGACATTTGGTCATAATTAGAGATACACATAAGGTTAAATGGTATGGCATCATAAGTATGCCAATAATTATGAGCCATCACTCCCAAATTAGCAAACCCATCAACAAGAGAGTTAGCCTCCCAAAAAATGTGAGTAATTCTCACCTCAATAAAAGAATCAATGATGGAAAGGGCATCATTTATTAAATGAGCAATAGACCATGATGACATATTTAGCTTTTGGAGAGTATTTATGATATTAAGGGAATCCCCAAGTCTAACTTGTTGGCAACACAAGGGCAGACAACTGAGAGGGGGGCTGAATCAATTGTCCTAAAAATTTAAAACTTATTAAATTTTTTAACCTTATTCTCATATCTAATTAATAACCATGAAAGCATAGACCAACAACACATCAGAAACACACATAACACATATTTTTTTTTATGTGGAAACCTGTTAGGGGAAAAACCACGGTGGAGGTCAATCCACAAGATTATACCCTATTAGAAGTATAAATAAATATGAATGGAGAAAGCACATGCATTCAGGAACACTACCTAGAGCTCACTACTCAATTACAACAAGGCTCATAGCCCAAAGGAAGACACACTATCTTATAGAAAGATTTAGATTACATCCATAGGGATTTGAACTGATAAAATAGCATTTGCTAATGCCTGATCATAGTTCCGATTAAGCACATAAACACTTATTCACTCTTCTTCACACTCTGCTATACCTTTGAATGATTAGGACTTTATTCGCACATAGCACTCACACACTTCATGCTTCAAATGGAATAAACAATCACATATATATATCCACAACAAGAAATTACAGCGCTATAAGTCAACTTCAACAAAATAATAGAACATTTGCAAGTTGTCGGCCCAAATCAATAATAATATTCAATGTGCACCCACCAAAGTCAGCTACAACATAATGAGGACCCAAATCAACATGCTTGAATAAGGAAAACACTTAAACAATTACTCCTTGAATATCTGTGACACGCTACAATCACTTAGTCGGCCATGAACA
Source organism: Sequoia sempervirens (assembly GCA_007258455.2). Lineage (NCBI taxonomy): Eukaryota > Viridiplantae > Streptophyta > Pinopsida > Cupressales > Cupressaceae > Sequoia > Sequoia sempervirens. The sequence continues at coordinate 170,386,613 of VDFB02000017.1, forward strand.
TGAAAAACATGAACACACAAGAGAAAATTGACAATTGCAAGAAAAATCAATCAATGTAGATGTGCAAAACAAATAGATCATGATCTAGAAACATCCACAAGCATCATGAATTGCTAGAGAAGCATCCACAAAAATTGAACTAATTGAAATCACATCATCTTCAATCAGGAACACCAACTGAAGCAACAAAAAAATATCAAAATATAAATCTTCTTAGCTCGATCAAATCTTCATGTAGATCTCTGAAACTAGACATGGATAAAATAGATACACTCAACAACAAACCCTTTAGTCAACAACCTTTGATCATCAATGTATGAAAATCACCATCAGACTAAACTTCACTTCACCACTAACAACCTGCAACTCATTCCATTTCAATTTTGTCAATATCCTCAACATATACAACTTCTAATGAATTAATGCTAATAGTGTTGACATCAATGACAACCAAATATTAGAAACACAAACACAACATCCAACAATCTCCCCCTTTGGCATTGATGGAAACACATGATGTGAAAAACACCATCAATGCAACTATCTCTTAACACTTATTACCCCTTAGGTTCTGATTCATTTTCTCCTCAACTCTCTCACATGATCTCCTCCCCACAAGGCTCTTTTCCCCCAAAATTTTTTTCACATTACTCTTCTCCCCCTTTGACATCAATGACAAAGATCTCTTTTCACTGCACAAGATTTGAACCACATATCTGAACATCTGACTACTCCCCCTGAGCAGCAGCCACCACAACATCAATCCGGATCAAGATATGACTATAAAATGTATAGAATGATGCAAAGCAATGCATCCTTAGTTTTGATTAGGAGGGGTAATCACCCCAAAATTCCCTCTGAGATACTCAAAAATATCCTTAGGCAACGACTTGGTAAAGATGTCTGCAATCTACTCCTTAGTAGGAACATACTCCAATCTGACTTCCTTTTCACTCACCTTCTCCCTTAAAAAGTGAAACTTGATAGATATATGCTTGTTATTTGAATGCAACACCGGATTCTTAGAAATGTTAATAGCACTTGAATTATCACAAAATATAACAATAGACTCTTCATACACAACTCTGATATCTTTCAGCATTTGCTTCATCCACAATACTTTAGTACAATTGTTAGCAGCAACAATGTATTCTGCCTCTACAGTAGATAAAGAAATGACATTCTGCTTCTTACTTAACCATGAAATCAACTTCTTACCCAAGAAAAATGCACCACCACTAGTACTTTTTTTGTCATTCACATCTCCTGCCCAATCAACATTAGTAAAGTAAGATCATCATCTTTAGGATACCACAGGCCATAATCAACTGTTCCCTTCAAGTATCTAAAAATCTTCTTCATCGCAATCACATGAGATTCCTTAGGATCAGCTTGAAATCTTCCAACAATACATACAAAATTCATGATATCAGGCATAGTTTGAGTCAAATAAAGAAATCCACCAATCATTGATCTATATCTAGTATGATTTGCCTTCGAAGAATAATCTTCTATTGCCAACTTAGATCTTGTCACAATGGGTGTACCAACTGGTTTTGAATCTTCCATACCAAACTTCTTCAACTATTCCTTCACATACTTGGACTGAGATATAAATATCCCTTTATCTAACTGAGTAATTTGCAATCCCAAAAAGAATTTCATCTCACCAATCATTGACATCTCAAATTCACTCTTCATCTCATTAGAAAACTTCATGCATAAGCCATCATCTCCTCCAAAAATGATATCGTCAACAAATACCTCAACAATCAGATCTTTATCATCATTCTTGAAATACATATTACTATCAATAATACCTTTGTTAAATCCAAGCTTCATCAAATACTTGTCCAATTTGGCATACCATGCTCTAGGGGCTTGCTTGAGTCCATACAATGCTTTCTTCAATTGAAAAACCATGCCTCCCTTATCAATCAATTGAAATTATCCATTAGTTTGCTCAACATTCACTTCTTCTTCCAATTCTCCATTTAGAAATGCTTACTTGACATCCATCTGATAAACCTTGTAGTTTTTGTAAGCAGCATAAGCAAGAAATAATCTTACAGCTTCAATTCTAGCAACAAGGGAAAAAATCTATTCAAAATCAATTCCTTCCATCTGTGAATATCCCTTACATGCCAATCTCACCTTATTTCTAACCACTTCACCTTTCTCATTCAGTTAGTTTCTAAAGACCCATTTAGTTCCAATTACATTTCTATCCTTAGGTCTAGGAACAAGAATCCATGTATCTTTCTTCTCAATTTGTTGCAACTCCTCTTTCATTGCTTCAACCCAATGCTCATCTTTGCATGCTTCATTCACATGAGTAGGCTCAATCTTTGAAATTATCAAACAACATTCTTCTGCAATCTTTCTCCTAGTATGGACACCTTTGTTCTTATCACCTATAATCTAATCTTCTAAATGATTTAATCTTACATACCTCAGAGTCTTCTTAGGATTTTCTTCAACTTCAGGCTCTTGTGTTCTTTCTTCTACAATTTCACTATTTTCTCCTTTCTCTTGATTTTCCTTATTCACTAGAATGGTTTGAACTTGATTTGTAGTCTAAACTTTCTTTCCTTTGTTTGTATTTTCATTTTGATTATCTGAATCATATCCACAAGTTCTATATGGTGTACCTAAGTCTTCATCAACCTTAACATTTGCACTTTCAACCATTTTCCTCAATCTCTTATTGTAACACCGGTAGGCCTTGCTTTTAGTAGAATAACCCAGAAAGATACCTTCATCACTTCTAGCATCAAACTTTCCTATATCTCCATCTCTTTTGATATAACATTTGCTTCCAAAGATCTTGAAATATCTAACAGTAGGCTTTTGACTAGTCCATAGCTCAAAAGGGGTTTTACCAATATCACCTTTAATTTGTACTCGGTTGAGTGTGTACACAACAATACTCATAGATTCTCTCCAGTAGATATGAGGGACATTTCCTTTTAGCATCATAGTTCTAGCAACATCTTCAATTATCTTGTTCTTCCTTTCCACAACTCCATTTTTCTAAGGGGTCCATGGTGCAGATAATTGTCTCCTTATTCCATGTTCTTCACAAAAAGAATTAAATTCACTGGATGTGAATTCACAGCCTCTATTTTATCTCATACATTTAATATTCAAACTTGTCTTTGTCTCAACCATAGCCTTAAAGATCATGAACTTATCTAGAGCTTTAGATTTCTCTCTTAAGAAAGTAACCCACATCATTCTAGAATAATCATCAATCAACATCATGAAATACCTGTAACCTTGTAAAATTCTAACTCTAGAAGGACCACACAAATCAGTATGCATGAGCTCCAACAATTCATTTGAACAATGTTGTTTGCTCCGAAATGAAATTCTAGTTTTCGTCCCTAATTAACATTCCTTGCATATGGAATTAGTAGGTTTCATCAACTTAGGAAGATCTCTCACGACCTTAGTAGAACTTATCTTGAAAATATTATGAAAGTTAACATGACACATTCTCCTATACCATAACCATCTGACCAACACTTAAAAGATTATGTTTCAAACCTTCCACATATAGGACATCATCAGTATTATGCTTAGCATAAAGATAAATGCATCCTCTGCCATGGATCACACCAACTGTATTAGCACCAAATCTCACAACACCACCATCATACCTTTCCAGGCTCACAAACTGGCTTTTATCTCCTGTCATATGATGAGAGCATCCACTGTCAATCACCCATTCATCTTTCTCTTCAACTTGAGCAGCTAGGGCTTTCTCCAAATTTGTACAACTAGTAGATTCAGTAGATACAAGATTATTTTCCTTGATAGCAATAAATACCCATTCATCATCACTTCTATTCCCTTTATCAGATTCATCATCTGTCACACCTTGATTAGTAGCATAGTAACACTTCCTTTGAAATCTAGGCTTGTTATGTCTTGGTTTAGAAGCTTTATCCGGACATCTTGATGCAAAATGACCTATCTTATTGCAAGAAAAACATTTAAAAGGTAATTTTCCTTCATACTTGCTGGTATGTAGCGACTGATCATGCTATACTATACACCCAACATGTATCCTTGCCGGGGTCCAGGGCCGGGCCGGGCCCCAAGTGGGGGTTCAAGGGTGGCAGCCCTTGAGAAATTTATTTTTTGTCATTTTTTGTATCGTTAATGAAAAAGGAAAAATCACTGAAAGAGAAAAAAATTGACTTTGTAAAACCCTAATTCTGGAAGCTTCTAAAAGGCTTGTTATAAGGGGTTGGGATGGGTGTTACAGTATGTATAAAAATGCAATTATTTGCAAGGTTGTAATAAGTTTTTCACTGGATAATAAAATCATTGGATGGCCGTGGTTTTGTGGATCTAGCCCGAATTGGGTGAACCACGTTAAATTCTTTGTGTTGTTTTGTTTCTGCTATAATTTTTTGTGTGTTTTATTTATCTGTTTTATTGATCAAATCTACATTTAATTGTTAGATATCTACCTACTAACCCTAACAAGTGGTATCAGAGTGGGTTGTGTTTGATTATCATCTGCAGGAAAGTCTCACAATTAAGTGGGAGCAATGGCGGATGAGGGTAAATTGAAGGTAGATAAATTCAATGGGCAGAACTATCAGTTATGGAAGACGTAGATGGAGGATTATCTCTATCAGAAGGATTTATGGAGTCTGTTGGAAGAAACAACCAAGAAACTAGTAGGAATGAGTGATGAGGAATGGAATCTTCTAGACAAAAAAACACTAGGATCCATTCATTTATGCCTGGAACAATCGGTGGCATTCAATATTACGACAGCAAAAAAAACTCAAAAGTTGATGGAAACCAGGTAGTGAAGTTATATGAAAAGCCTTCCACTTCGAATAACGTATTTCTTATGAATCGTTTATTTAATATGAAAATGGCAGAAGGTAGGTCAGTTGCTGATCATTTAAATTAGTTTAATATAATTACCAGTCAATTAACTTCTGTAAATGTAAACTTTGATGAAGTTAAGGCTCTTTTGATTCTGTGTTCTTTGCCTGAAAGCTAGAATAGCTTGGTCATGGTTGTTAGTAATTTTTTTTCTGGTTTGAATACATTGAAATTTGATGATGTTGTTGGTGTTATTTTGAGCAAGGAAATTAGTAGAAAAAGCTCAAGTGGAACATCCACATCAGGTAGTGTTTTGAATACAAAAGGTAGAGGAAGAAAAAGGAGTGAGGAAACAATTTTGGAAGTTGTGGGAAGTCATGAGGAAAATTAAAGGAAAAAGGGTCCCAATCTAGAGACAAGAGGGATTGTTGGTATTGTGGTAAGCCAAGTCATTTGAAGAAAGATTGTTGATCTCGAAAAAATAAAGAAGGAGAAAAAAAGGAAGGCAATAAAGAGGCAAATGTGGTAAGTAATAAATATGATTAGGATGCTTTGATTCTTTCCCTAGATAATGTTGATGATTCTTGGGTGTTAGATTTAGGGGCTTCATTTCATGCTACACCCCATAGAAGTTATTTTCTTGATTATGTCCAAGGGGATTTTGGGCTGGTTTATTTGGGAGATAATGAACCCTGTTAGATTGTTGGAAAGGGAAGAATCAAGATTAAGTTGTAGAATGGGAATCATTGGCTACTACATGAGGCAAGGCGCGTTCCAAAGTTGAAAAGAAATTTAATTTTAGCAGGGCAACTAGGTGATGAAGGTTGTGTTGTTACATTTAGTGATAAAAATTGGAAGGTTACAAAAGGTGCCTTAGTGGTAGCAAAAGGTGTGAAAGTAGGAACCTTATATCTTTGTACAGGTCATATTGTTTCTTCTACTTTAGGTATTGTAGATAAAAATAAATGTTCAGGAACAGTTGTTGTAGTTCAGTAGGTAGAAAAACAAATAGTTGCTATGGATTCTGAATCAGCACTATGGCATAATAGACTTGGGCATATGATTGCAAAAGGTGGGTATATGTAGGATCATCATGGAAAAATAGGCCCTTAAGTGGCAAAAAAATTAGAAAAATTAGAGTTAGGCAACTTGACTTAAAAATTTGAATAAGTTACCTATATTATTTCAAAAATATTTAAGAATAGAATCTATAGAAAATTGAATGTAGTTTCTAAACTACTAGGTTTGTTTAAAAAAGAAATCTATTTGGTGAAAATTTGAAATTTCAATGCGTAGTACTTAAATTTTAGGGAAAAAATAAGTAGGTGTCTATTTGACCACCCTAACCAAAATAAAATGATAATATTTTTTTATAAGATTTTATATATAAGTAGAGGACTCATGTCTAGATATGATGCATATTTTTTTGTAATTTATTTCCTAGTAAATAATTAATTATGATTTTTTTACTACAAATTTTAAAAAATATAAAAAGCTCTTATGTCTAACCACCTTAACTTGGTCAAAACTCCATGAAATTCTATTTTTCTTTTTTTAATCCTATAGTGTGCGAAGCATAGAATGTGATGCATGTTTTGGATTCAAAAAATGTCATACCATTTGAAAGCTACTGTAAATGTTTTTCAATAAGTCTATCGATCAAGACTTTAGTCATAATTTGAATAGAAAATGAATAATAATTACTTATTAAATTCAAAGTAAAGCATAATTTATATTGGTGGAAAGCTGAGAATATCCTTTAAAAACCCTTTTCGTTTGATCAATTTTGGGTAAAAAAAAGTCATCAGCCACATACCCATCATATTGCCACTTTTTGGCCAATCATGATCTTGCACACACCCAGGAATGAAAGTACTTTGAATTCAAAAAATGTTTTAACAAGTCTGAAATGTGTTAATATGGATTTATGTGAAAGTTGTGTGTATAGAAAACAAAAGAGAGTTAGTTTTCTCAAGGATGGGAAGCAAAAGAAAGATGAGAAATTGGAGCTTGTACATACGGATGTATGGGGACCAACTCAAGTATCTTCTCTCGGTGGCTCTCAGTATTATGTCACTTTTATTGATGATGCAACAAGGAAGGTATGGATTTATTTCCTTAGGCAGAAATCTAATGTATTTGAAACTTTTAAAAAATGGAGAAGCTTGGTTGAAAATGAGACAAGTAAAAAGCTAAAATGTCTCAGATCTGATAATAGTGGTAAGTATTGTAGCAAAGATTTTGAAAATTATTGTTCCTCTAATGGTATTCATAGGTAGAAAATAGTTCCAAGAACTCCACAGGAAAATGGAGTGGCTGAGCGCATGAACATAACAATAATGGAGCATGCACGAACTATGAGATTGCATGTCATTTTTCCTTTAAACATGTGGGTAGAGGCTGTAAACACTGTTGTTTATTTAATCAATAAAGGTCCCTCTAATCCTTTGGGTTGTGGTATTCCAAATGAAGCATGGACAGGTAAGAAGGTGAGTTATTCTTTTCTCAAGACCTTCAGTTGTGAAGCATTTTCACATGTAGATTCTAAAAATAGAACCAAGCTAGATGAAAAATCAAAGAAATGTATATTTGTTGGATATGACATTGATGAATTTGGTTATAGGCTTTGGGATTTTGAAAATCAAAAAATTGTGAGAAGCAGGGATGTCATACTTAATGAGAAAGTGTTGTACAAAGATCAGTTGCAACAACATGAGAAGAAAGAAAATTATTATATATTGTTGGATGATACACCAACAAGCGATGTTCCAGTAGTTCCTCATGCTTCGCAACAACATCAACAAAACGCACCACAAACTCGAATGAATGTTAGACGATCTTCAAGGATAAGTAGACCTCTAGAAATATTTTCTCCCTCTTTGTATTCTACTTTATTAACTGATGCTGGTGAACCAAAATGTTATGATGAAGCTATGCAAGTGGATACCAAGGTTCAATGGGAGCATAGAATGGAAGAAGAAATGGACTCCTTGCTAAAAAATTAGACTTGGGAATTATGCAAGTTGCCTGCAAGTAAAAATTTTTTACCAAACAAATGGGTTTATAGGCTGAAAGAGGAGGATGGAGGTAAGAAAATATTTAAATCCAGATTAGTTGTAAAGGGATTTGCACAGAAAAAGGGTATTGATTTTGATGAAATTTTTGCTTCAGTTGTTAAAATGACTTCTATTCGTACTATTTTAATTATTATGGTTGTTGAGGATTTACATTTAGAATAGCTTGATGTTACAACAACCTTTCTCCCTGGTGATTTGGATGAGGAAATATACATGGAACAACCACAAGGATTTGAGGTCAAAGGTCAGGAGAAATCGGTGTGTAGATTGAAGAAAAGTTTATATGGCTTGAAGCAAGCACCTTAGTAATGGTATATTAAATTTGGTAGCTTTACTGCTGAGCATGGCTACAGTCATTGTAATTCAGACCATTGTGCTTATTTTAAGAGGTTGGATGATGGCAACTACATTATTTTATGTCTATATATTGATGATATGCTTGTAGTGGGATCTAACATGGATCACATAAAGGAGTTAAAATAACAGTTAGCAAGTTCATTTGCTATGAAGGATTTGGGAACAACAAAGCAAATCCTTGGTATGAAGATTACAAGAGATAGGAAAAATAGAAAATTATTTTTATCTCAGGTTGATTATGTTGAAAAGGTGTTGCAAATATTTCATATGGAGAATGCAAAAGTTGTCATCACACCTTTGCTTAGTCATGTCAAATTGACTAAGGATATGTGTCCAAAGACACAAGAGGAGGAAGAAAAAATGTCCAAGGTACCATATGCTTCAGCTGTATGTAGTTTAATGTATGACATGGTATGCACAAGACCAGATATTGCACATGTTGTAAGAGTTGTTAGCAGGTATATGAGTCATCTCGGTGTTGAGCATTGGAATGTGGTAAAATGGATTCTCATGTATTTGAGAGGTACATCCAATAAATGTTTATGTTTTGGGGGCTCTAATACTAATTTAAAGGGCTATGTTGACTTAGATTTGGCAGGGGATATAGATGCTAGGCAGAGTACCATAGGCTATGTATTTACAGTTGGTGGGATAACAATGAGATGGATTTATCAGTTGCAAAAGGTGGTTGATTTATCCACCATGAAGGCAGAGTATGTTGCTGCAACAGAGCCATCAAAGGAAATGATATGGCTGCAACTTTTCATGGAAGAGTTGGGAAAACAACAGGCTGAAAATTACTTGTTTATAGACAGCCAGAGTGCTATACATCTTACAAAGAATTATTATTTGCACTCTAAAACCAAACACATACAATTGAGATATCATTTCATTTAGTCAGTGTTGGAGGATGGACAGGTCAAGCTAGAAAAGATACATACAGATGCCAATCTAGTGGATATGTTTATGAAGGCAGTGACAAGGGAGAAGCTAAGCTCCTCTTCAGCTTTGGTTGGCCTTCAAGGTTGAATTCAAGTATAATAGAGCAATAGGGTCCAAAGTGTTTATTTCTAGTGGGAGCTATAAGTGTAGCAATGTCATTCAGGATCAGTCTCCAAGTGGGAGATTGTGTTGGTGTGGAGCTTGATTAGTCTCCAAGTGGGATACTTCTGGTATGTAGTGACTAATCATTCTATAATGTACACCCGACATGTATCCTTGTTGGGGTTTGGGGCCGGGTTGGGCCCCGGGCAGGGGTTCGGAGGCGACAGGCCCCAAGAATTTTTTTTTCCATTTTTTGCATCGTCAATGAAAAAGGAAAAATCACCAAAAAAGAAAAAAATGACTTTGTAAAACCCTAAATCTGGAAGCTTCTAAAAGGCTTGTTATAAGGGGTTGGGATGGGTGTTACAGTATGTAGAAAAATGTGATTATTCGCAAGGTTGTAATAAGTTTTTCACTAGATAATAAAATCATTGGATGGTTGCGGTTTTGTGGATGTAGCCCGGATTGGGTGAACCACATTAAATTCTCGATGTTGTCTTATTTTTGCTATAATTTTTTGTGTTTTATTTCTCTATTTTATTGATTAAATCTGCATTTAAATTTTAGATATCTACCTATTAACCCTAACAATACTTACCTTTTCCTCTCAGTACTCTTTTGACAATAAGTGCTTCCATCTCTTCTATCTCTCTTTCATCTTCTTCAATTCATCTCATTTCTTCTTCATACTTGAATGTCTTTCTAGATGAACTTTCACCTAGATCATATCTTTGTTTATCTCTTCTGGAAGTAGTGGCCTTGAATGCAGATTCTACCTTAGGAAGGGCATCACCAAATTCACTCAACTAAAAGTAGTAAGATTACCAACCAACATATCTCCGATTACATTTTTTTATAGTTCGGAGCTCTTCAATAGCACTAGCTTTGAATTTGTATGAATCAGGTGAGGATCTAAGCACTTTAGCAACAATCTCTAATTCATCTATCTTTCCACTAGCACATCTGATACCACACACAAGTTCATTCACTCTTTGCATGAAAGTATTAATGTTCTCATCATCACCCATTCTCAACTTTTTATATTTCCCTTTTAGACTCTGCAACTTAGCAATCCTCACATTAGCATCACCTTCATACAAAGTTTCCAACTTTTTCTAGATCTCATAAGCAGTCTTTAGATCCATAACATTTGTCATCTCAAAATCAGTGAAAGCACTCAACAATGCTTCCTTAGCCCAAATATTATACACAACATCTCTAATCTCAACAACAGTAGTAGGACCATTCTGAGGAATAACATACTTATTACATGTAATTTTCTAGAAGGTTTCATGAATGCATCTTAGATGACACTCCATTCGAGTCTTCCACAAACAGTAATTTGTTCCATCAAATCTCAAACTATCCTTCTTGTATGTCGCCATCCCAGATCACCTCAAGCTTTTAAACTTCTTTCCAAGGAACCTGCTCTGATACCAATTGTTGGCAACACAAGGGCAGACAACTGAGAGGGGGAGTGAGTTAGTTGTCCCAAAAATTTAAAAATTATTAAATTTATTAACCTTATTCTCAGATCTAATTAATAACCATGAAAGCATAGATCAACAACACATCAGAAACACACATAACACAGATTTTTTTACGTGAAAACCTTGTTAGGGGAAAACCACGGTGGAGGTCAATCCACAAGATTATACCCTATTAGAACTATAAAGAAATATGAATGGGGAATGCACATGCATTCAAGTGCACTGCCTAGAGCTCATTGCTCAATTAAAACAAGGCTCACAACCCAAAGGAAGACATGTTGTCTTACAAAAATATTTGGATTACATCCATAGGGATTTGAACTAATGAAATAGCATCTGCTAATGCTTGATCACAGTTCTAGTTAAGCACATAAACACTTCTTCACTCTTCTTCACACTTTGCTCTACCTTTGAATGATTAGGACTTTATTTGCTCATAGCACTCGCACACTTCATGCTTCAAATGGAATAAACAATCACTTATATATATCCACAATTAGAAATTACAATGCTACAAGTCAACTTCAATAAAATAATAGAACATTTGTAAATTGTCAGCCCAAATCAATAATAATATTCAATGCCCACCCACCAAAGTCAGATACAACATAATGATGACCCAAATCAACATGCTCAAACAAGGAAAACACTTAAAAAAATACTCCTTGAATATTTGTGACACACTACAATCACTTAGTCGACCATGAACATGAAAAACATGAACACACAAGAGAAAATTGACAATCGCGAGCACAATTGATCAATGCAGACGTGCAACACAAATAGAGCACGATCTAAAAAAATACTCAAGCATCATGAATCACTAGAGAAGCATTCGCAACAACTGAACTAATTGAAATCACATCATCTTAAATCAGGAACACCAACTGAAGCAACAAAAAAACTATCAAAATATAAATCTTCATAACTCAATCAAATCTTCATGCGGATCTCTAAAACTCAACGTGGATAAAATAGATACACTCAACAACAAACCCTTTAGTCCACAACCTCTGATCATCAACGTATGGAACTCACCATCAGACTGAACTTCACTTCACCACTGACAACCTGCAACTCATTCCATTTCAATTTTCTCAATATCCTCAACATATACAACTTCTAATGCATTAATGCTAATAGTGTTGACATCAATGACAACCACATATCCGCAACAAAACCACAACATCCAACATAACTAGATCCTAGTAACCCCTATTTCTTTAGCAAGTAAAAGGCCATGATAGGTTGTCGCTATGTTGAATACATTGTTGAAAGTCAAAGAACAATTATTTTATTTTCTAAGAGGAATTCCTACTAAACTATATTTATAAAAATAGGCTAAATTAGTTATGAAAACAAAAATTGGGATATTGAATCAAATAGGTAGCTAGGAAAAGGATATGTCTCTTTTATATTTAAGGTTGTTGAGAATGTTTAAGAAATTTCCTCAAAATCTTACTATTACCCTTTTTTTATTTTAATTGTTTTAGATAAATCATTTGAATTCTTATGTGAAATTACTTAAATCTATTTTTTAGCATTTTCATTAGTAGTTATGTGAACATTATGATTAGTTTACAATGATCTTGCACTAGCCCATAAATTTTAAAATTTTATAGTCATAGGGAAGATAAAAATTTCAAGCATTCTTACTAGCCCACCACTTTTTATTTGATGAGGTGGACAATATAAACACAATTATGTCCATCAAGAGATTAGTAGTATTCATTATAATAAACTATTTTTAGGTTACACATGACATAAAAGAGAAACTGGTTGAGGTGGGAGATGTCTTTAGTGCTTATATATCCTTCTTATTACTTTCCACATCATTATTCTTATTCTTTCTTTTCTTGAATTTATGCTTATGTGTCCATGTTCCTAGCTAGTATGTGGATGACATAAAGACAAATTTAGTGGTGTATGTTGACACAAGGGACTTTGAAAATGTGCTTTGTTATTTTTCTTTTTACTTATACCAAATATCTTATGACTTTCTTTTCCTATTCATCCATTTAGCTTCTATGTCTATATACTTTAGCCCCTCTGACTATGCTAGGTTTGTTGGAGATCCTAATTTCATTTCATCTTCTCTAATATTTTATATTCTTTATCTTTGCACTTGGGGGGAATATTTGCTATGTTACTCTTATATTTAAACTTTACACTAAATCTATGGTGTCGCATGTGCTAGTTTTTCAACATGCCTTCTTACACTCTCATGTCATCTCATGTCCATATTCAAATAGCTATATAAGTACACTAGGGAAATTATATCTTGTTTTTATCTAAATGTGTGCTTGCATATCTATCATATGTTACCACTAAGGAATTATTTCCTTGCTTCAAATAATGTGTGATTATGCTCTTGGATGCTACAAGCCTATTGTACTATGTTCTATAATAGGTATTTTTGGCCATTGTAGGTTGCATCACCATATTCATTCACCCATGTTAAAGGATAGCATTCTATTCCTTCACACTTATCTCGAGCCAATTTATTTAACATGCTTATGAATTAAGATGTTTTATCTACTTGCTACATGACACATTTATTACAACCATTGCTTTGCATGATTTACATAATTACATGTTTAGCTTACATTTACATTTCAGTTGCTATTTTTCACTGGTTGAGTGAACCTTAGATCTAATGGATGCAATCAATTGAATTAGTGGTATATATTTTTTTACTATCACTCTACTTATATAGAGATTCATCACTATTCAAGAAGGTCATTATCACACGACATAGTTACACCCACCATATCATATTATGCTATGGCCACCACATATGGTAGAACATCATACCAGTTTCCATCTAGGAATTTTTTTCTAACCCTATTCTTTTCTTCTTCACCATCTGATGCAAGAGCATCAAGGGTGTAAAAGCAATCTTGTATCAACCAAAAAAAATGTTGCTTCTTTTCAATAAGGGCTAAATTTGGTAAGTTTCTATTTTTAGTAAGTCTATATTTATGCATGTATGGGCACAAAATCTTAAAAAAACCTCCAAAATGGTAAATTGAAGCCAATGGTGAAGAAATCACTTCAATATCATATGGCATTTGAGAGATATTAATTTTCAATTTTAGAAAATCTTTTTAAAATCTTCAAAGTCAATTTTGAGGCACTTAGAGGCTCCAGATGGGCTTGGAAACTGGAAAAAAAATGAAAGTGGTCTATTAGTAGGTACCACTTTCTAGGGATGTGCCTTCTTGAGAAATTTTCAAAAATATATTATAATTGAAAATCCAATAATTGGATCAAAAGTTATGGCCTTGCGAAGTTGTGCTACCAAAAATTAATAAAATTTCAAAATATCTTCTTGAGGAAGTTACACTTTCCAAAATACTATAGGGCGGTTACACCTTCCAAATAAAGGGTGTGAATGGGGTTATAGAAGAGGGGTAGAGTAGAGTAGATTGTGGCTCCAATTTGCAAATTTTCAGATTTATGTAATCAAAAGCCCATATGATAGCAATTGTAATGATGTAATTTCATTTTCATTTCAATGATAATAGAAAACATTTGCTTCCTTCCTGCATTTTGTTTGTGCAATTCTTCGTCGTCGTTGTTGGTTTCATATTGTAAGGGGAGTACCCTTCATCATCATCTTCTTCTTATCATTGTGATCAAGGTGTCCTTAGATGGTTAGGTATTAGAAATTTTCCATGCCTTCCTTAGACTATTTTTCCTATTTGTGACACTTAGTTTCCTACCAAGAAGAAGAAAATGAGGAAGCTACTATTAACTTGGCTAAGAATCCTTTCTTGATAGTTAAAATATTCTTATTGTCTATAAAAATCCAAATGATCACAATCCTTGACCAATTCCTAGTATTTTATCTTTTTCTACTTAATGATCCTATTTCTTGTTTCTTTGTTTAGATTTGTTGAGTAAACCTCTACCTTGCATAGACTTTTAAAATATGACATCATCAAACTACTTTATTTATTAATATACATATTATAATTTTTTTTTATAACAATATTTAAAATTACTTTTAAAAATATGTATTTTCATCATTTATATTTTTTAATTTAACATTTAATTGTTTAAATATCACTTTCAGAACCATACGTAAAACTTATTTTTCCTTATAAATAATCTTTCAATTCAAAGACCAATTAAAATATCTATTAGGTACATAACCCACTTAATTATTGCTCTTGCTAAATCTCCACCTTGTGGGGACAATGGGGGCCACTTGGGGGTTGGCTCTCTCATGACTAGCTGGAAAGATATCCTTTCGGGGTCTAGAAATATTGCCTTCGAGTCTGTTGGTCCTGAGGTTTCCCTTACAGATGAAGGCACTGAGCTTCTCCTTCTTGATGATGTGATGGAGGAGGTTGCTAGTTTGCTTCACCTGGCCTTGGTGGGAAGATTCTTGGATTTTCGCCCAATGATTGATATGGTTAGTAGATGGGTTAATGGTAAATGGTTGTTGAAGGGCAACATGTCTGTCTTGGCAATGCCTGGTGGTCTTTTCCTATTTAAGTTCAACATTGAGGAGGACTTGGTCCTTGTCCTCTCTGGTACTTGGGCCTATGGAAAACATTTTCTTTCCCTGGCTAAATGGAGACTAGGTTTCGACCCCTCGGTGGATCTTACCCGTTCGGCCCCTGTTTGGGTTTGTTTGCCTGGCCTCTCGCTAGAATTCTCGAATGAAAGGATTTTTCGATGGATTGGGAACTCCTTTGGTAGTTTCATGGTGGTGGACACGATCACTTTGGAAAAATCTAGGTTGGTGTTTGCCCCTTTTTGTGTTAATGTCTCCATTAATAAAGCTCTTCCCAACTTTATCATTCTTAAATCTAAATGGGGGAAGTGGACTCAAGCTCTTGTTTATGAGAATGCTACCCTGTTCTATCAGAAGTGTGGCAAACATGGTCATGTTATTTCTGACTGCAAGAAGGTTGTTACGAAGGATGCTCGCTGAAGGATAAAAATCCTTCCAGCCCTTCAATGTTACAGGATAAACTGCTGGACCCAAGCACTTGTGGGGTTGGTGAGCCATTAAAATCGGGTGAGTTAGATGACTACCCCTTCATGGATGGCTTGAATGAACTTCTGAAATCCCCTATTTTGGGGGAAAAGATAGAAACTAATTTGAAAATAACCTGCTCTAAAGGGCTAGAAAAGGGTGAAGTCTCTTTGCTATTGGATGCGAATTTGGTGTCTGGCTTCTGTGTCTGTCTAGGGAAGGAAACTTCTAGGTCCTCTCCTATGTCTGATATGTGTCTGGATTCTACCATGAAGAAGCTGGATGTTGATAGTGCTGAAAATCCTGGATGTGAGACCACGGTGGACGTCTTGGCTACTTCTTAGTTTTCTAAGGGTGAATTATTTTCTACCCCCTCTAAGTTAGTTCTGACTAGTTCTCACGTATTCCCACTCCTCAACCAGCTACTACGGAGGACTGCTCTGTGGAGGTAACTAAGTATTTTATTCTCCCCTCGAGCTCTAAATTGACAGCCCAGTCAGAGGGTGATAACATGGAGGACTGGCATAACCCAAAAAGGAAAACAAGGAATAAGAAAGTGGATGTTGGAATGGAAAGTAGAGTTTGAAGACCTTCAAATCTAGGCACAAAGCCACAACTAGGGATATTGCCAGTAGTAGGAAATCTACCCTTGATTCAGCTCACAAAGGAAAGAAATGAAGTTCCTTTCATGGAACATGAGAGGACTAAACAATCCTCTAAAACAATGTGCCTTAAGGCAATATATTATTGATAGGAAGATAGATGTCCTGCTGCTCCAGGAAGTCAAAATGACCTACCAGTCGTTTTCCTCTGCCATCAATAAAATTTGGCCGGGATCTGCCTTCTTTTATAGCGAGGCGGATGGTGCTTCGGGAGGTGTTGCTACCTTGTGGAATCCTGCTAAAGTTTTGGGCGAAGCATTTTCCTTTTCTCAGAATTATCTTGATGTGACTCTTAAAATTGACAATCTCACCTAGCATTTGTTTAATATCTATGCGCCGAATTCTAGAGGTGGAAGCAAGAAGATGTGGGAGGAAGTGTCATCCTTAATAACGAGTAACAACAGTGTGTGGTTTATGGTGGTTGGAGACTTTAATTCCCCCCTTTTTCCTTTGGAGAAGCTGGGTGGCTTGACGGACTATAGTGATAGTATGAATGATCTGGCTAAATTCATTAACATTTCTTGTTTGTTTGACTTGGAGTTAAAGGGAAATCCTTTTACGTGGTTGAACAATAGGAAGGGATTTCAACTTATTCAAGTTCAGTTGGATAGGGTCCTTGTCTCGGCTGGTTGGAATCTTGGATGCAATGCCTCCCTTACCTCCCTCCCCAGGACCGTCTCTGATCATAATCTTGTCATCCTTCAATGGTCTGACAAACCATTTTTGGGCCCACACCCTTTTAGATTTGAGATAATGCAGATGTCTCACCAAGATTTTTGAAAATTGATTGAGAATTGGTGGAGTCACCTTATTCAAGGCTCGGCTATGTATAGAATATCCCAAAAACTGGAACTTATTAGGAAAGAAGCCAAAGGTTGGTCCAAGGCGACTTTCAGTGACTTTTTCAAATTTAAGAAGATGATCAAGGAAAAGCTTGAGGGGTTCCAAAATATTATGGCCTTGGGCCATTCTCAACAACCTATTCATGTTGAAGAACAAAACTGGAGGAAAAAGTGGAAGGATATTTTAAGTAAAGAAGAAATATATTAGAAGCAAAGATCAAGAGTCCAATGGCTCAAGGAGGGTGACAAGAACTCTTTCTTTTTCCATAGGATGGCCAGCAGACATAAAAAGAGGAATACCATTAAGTGTTTGATGAATGATTCTAATCAGGAAGTCAAGGAGGCTGACAAAATTGGAGAGGTTGTTGAACAGTACTTTAGACAGATCTACTCTGATACTGGCATTCCCCCCTCTAATGAACTTCAGGTGAGGCTCCTAGGTCACCTCCCACATGGTATCAGTGAGTTTGACAATTGTCAACTTTGTGCCCCTGTGACCGAGGAAGAGGTTTAGACTATTGTGTTTGCTATGTGAGCCTATAAGGCCCTAGGACTGGATGGTTTCCCTCCAGCCTTCTTTCAAGAATATTGGGACATTGTCAACTATGATATTACTATGGTTGTTAAAGATTTCTTTAGGACTAGTAAATTGTTAAAGAAATTAAACAATACTTTTATTGTGCTTGTTCCTAAAGTGCAGGATCCTATACACATGACTGACTTCAGACCTATAAGTCTTTGTAACACTGTCTGCAAGATTTTTTCCAAAGTCCTTGTCAACCGATTGAAGCCATTATTAAACAAAATTATCAATAGATGTCAGAATGGGTTTGTGTCAGGCAGACAAATCCTGGATGCTGCTATTATAACTCATGAAATAATTCATTCTATGGAGAAAAGTAAGAACCAAGGTGTGGCTTCTAAACTTGACATTTCCAAAGCCTATGATAGGGTCAGATGGAAGTTTTTGTATTCTATCATAGTTTGGCTTTAATGATAGATTGATTGGTATCATTAGGGAGTGTGTGGAATCTATTCAGTATTTGTTGCTTGTCAATGGGAACCCCTGGGGTTCCTTTAAACCTGGTAAAGGTCTTAGGAAGGGGGATCCCCTCTCTCCCTACCTATTCATCATGGTGGCTAAGGTTTTGGGTAGGAATTTTCTTTCCTTGCTCAACTTAGGGAAAATTCAGGGGATTAGAGTTGCCTCCACCCTTCCTCCCTCCGTTCTCCAACAGTTTGTTGATGATATGTTTCTTTTTGGAAAGTCCTCTGTGATTGAAGCCAGAGAATGGAAATTCCTCCTACAAGATTATGCTTGTGCTTCTGGCCAATGTATAAATTATAACAAAAGAAGTGTCTATTTCTTCAACCGGAGAGCTGATCTCCAAGCTAAGATTTTAGCCATCCTGGGTTGCCTTAGTGCTTCTCTTCTGGGTATCTACCTGGGCCTACTGCTTACTATTAAGGAGGTGTCACACAACTTTTAGAATGGTATTCTGGAGAGAATGCAAAAGAAACTTGCTAGTTGGAAAGGCCAACTTCTTAGTAATGTCGGTAAACTCCAACTTCTTAAGGCCTCCCTTCAAGGAATTCTGGTCTACTTTCTCTCTTTTTAGGATTTCAGGCTCCATGGCTGAAAAGTTGGAAAGAATTCAAAGATCCTTTCTATGGACGAGAATGGAGGAAAAGAAAAGACTAGCCTTGGTGAATTGGGACACTATCTGTCACCCCAAATGTCAAGGGGGCCTAGGGATCAGGAAGATTACTAATTTGAACAAAGCCCTTATTGCCAAGATTGGCTAGAGTTTGGTACAGGAAAGGGCAGAATGGTGTAATATAATGAAGGATAAATACCTTAATTAGAGACATTTTTTTAGAGCTTTGGACCTGATTGATCTTCCTTCGGGCTCTAAGATTTGGAACAATATCCTTAAGAGTAGGTCCCTGTTGAAGGAAGGGGTTAGATGGAAAATTGGTAATGGGAGATCAGTTAGGTTCTGGGAGGACAACTAGATTGGGAGCAAACCTCTTGCTGACAGTCACTTTAATATATTGAGGGAACATGCTAAAGATTTCATTGGTACTTATATTTCTGATTATACCTCACCCAGAGCTAGATGGAAAAATTTGAAGTTGTCTTTCTTACATTGGCCTAACCTTATGCCAAAGGTTACAAAGCTTCAAGAGCTTTTGAATATGGTTAGACTCCCTCTATTTCCCAAGGAGGACAAAATTTTTTGGTCAAAGAATCACACTGGGGATTTCACTGTGACGAGGGAGCAAACCCGAGACACAGAAATAATGCACACAACTAGCAAACTTTCTTATTATTCAATAATGAAAAATCTTACATGCAGAGGATCACAAATCCTCGAGCTCTGTGATACATGCAAATTACAAACTTACAGAAAATTACCCAGATCCCCTTTCACAGCATGCGAACTTCTTTCCCCCAAAAAGTTACCCAAAAAATCAGAAACAAGCCCCTAAATAGGCCTATTTCGGTTTGGAACCAAAAACAACCTTCGAGATAAGATTTTTGACGATTTGGCGCCAAAATTACAATTTGAAATTCAAGTTAAATTCATAGTTGAAAATTAGCACATTTCAAAAATATGCACCAACTTCCGGCAGCCATAACTTTTAATCCGACCGTTGGATCTTCAATGATAATACCTTTTCGGAAAGGTCTCGAAAAGACGATTTTCTGCAAAGTAGGCCTTTGGTGGACTACTTTGGCGTTTTCGCAAATTTTCAGGCCCATCCGGGATCGTTTGGTGCCTCAAACTGAGCTCGGAAGGTTTTTCAGGTCAAAAAGCAGAAATTGGAACTTGAATAACTTTCAAGTCATGAATGATCTTGACTTGATTCTTTCACCAGACTGTGTATTTTTCCATCTGAACCTTCCCATAAATTTCTGTCTTCCCACGACTTCAAATGCAAACCTGCTAAAAATAGCGTTGAGCAAGAAAACTGAAAGTTGGAAACTCTTATTTGACGAAAAGGGTATCCAGAAATACAAAAACATCTACAAAAAGAAAACAACAGGAACAAAAATGGAAATCATCTTTTGGGTGATGCAAGATTGCCCTCACACCACTGGATGCTCCTGCATCACACTGTTAAGTCTGCTTATCTACTACTTCTCAGGTTTGGCAGTGATGATCATTGCTAGAGGAAGGTGTGGATTCATCAGCTCATCTCTAAAATAAACTTCTTTTGGTGGTCCTACATCCATGGGAAAATTTTAACTATTGATAACCTTGTCAAGAGGGGCTTTCAATTCCCTAATTGGTGTACTCTTTGCAAAAGAGAAGAAGAAACCATCTCCCATCTTTTTATTCACTGCCAGTTTGCTACCCTGGTCTGGCAGAATGTTTTACAAAGATTGAACATCTCTTGGGTTTTTAATAGAGATATCCACCAATTCATCTTAAATTGGAAATTCCCCTCCAATCATCCATTAATTAAACTACTCTGGCAACTTATTCCACCCCACATCTGTGAGTGCCTGTGGAAAGAAAGGAATAATGGGATTTTCAGAGAAAAGGAAAACAATGTGGAAGGTCTGCTGATAATCCTTAATAATCTTCTCCTAGATAATATCTCAACATGTAAATGGAAGATGCCTACTAATCCCTCGACTGCTTGGGATAGAAACATTGCTACCATCTGGAATTTTCCCAATGAGGTCCTGAGATTTGACAACTCCAAATGAATCATCAGGAAGCATACTAGATGGAGAAACCCTAAACCACCATAGGTTAAGCTTAACTTTGATGGGGTGGCTAGGGGAGGGATGTCAGCTGCTGGAGGTATAATTAGGGATCATACTGGCAGCTTGGTAGTTGCCTATGCGGGGAAATTGAACGATCATACTAGTAACTAGGCTGAAGGCATGGCTCTCCTCTAGGGTCTTAAGATTGCACTGTCACTCAGTGTCAAGACTTTGGAAATGAAGGTGACTCAATGCTAATTGTGGAAGCCACTAAAGGTAAGATGAAGGTGGGATGGTCTCTAAAAGGTATTCTGGAGGACATTTTCCCTCTCCTAAATGCTCTTCATGACTTTTCTATCCAGCATGTCCTCAGAGAAGGGAATGTGACTGCTGACAGCTTGGTGGCAGTGGGTCTTGATACTGAAGGGCTTTGGTGTTGGCGAAAAGAGGTTTCTTTGCCCCCCTTGGCTCTGGTGTGTTTAAAGGAAGATCTCAAACATCTAAATGTTGAGTCCTAGATGGTGCTTACTTATTTTAGCTGGGCTCCTTCTAACTTTGGTTAGAATTTTGGCGGGAGCTGGCTTTTGAATAATTGGTTGTTATGTGAGGTGATGGATATCATATGTTTTTCTGATGGCTTGTACAACCTCTTGTGGGCTGATGATATGGCGAATCTTTCTAACCTTACTGACCGATGGAGTCATCATTTTTTGAACCCCCTAAATTTTTGTGTTCAACTTTTTAAGCTTGTGGATTTCATGAGATTTTTTGAGATAGACTAAGTACTACGCCGATATCATTCCCTTACATGTTGTGGGTGATTCACATGAGGGAGCTACTGCCCTTGTGTGGGTTGCAAGATGTGACATTTATTGCCTCTATTTTTGAATTTTTCTGGTCACTTTTCGTCAGCCTTTTCCCTTTCGATGCTTCTAGAATTGACTACCAACTCTTCTACCCTAGTTCCCCTGTTCTGGTAGTTAGCGTCTTTGGTGTGGGCTCTATGGGTGGGGATAGAGTGCGTGTGGATCGGACAGGTGTGATGAGTGGAAGGTAGATGCCACTATTTGGCACATTTGCAAAGAGGGTGGAATTGTGCAGTATATGGAGGCCATGACTGGTCATGATGAGGGCTTGTCTAATAAGTTTTTCACCTCGTGGAATGAGGATAGGGTCACCATTGGTGGCATTTCCTTCAAAGTTTCTGAGGAGGTTATTGCTAGAGTTACGGGGCTCTTGAATAGTGGCCGAAATTGGAAGAAAACTACGAAAGTGTCGGACCAGATTAGTCTGAATCAGTTTTTTCACGACGAAGAGAAACCTATCAAGTTGTGGGGTGGCTTTGACTGTGAGGCACTGTCGGAGCCATGGGATAGAGTTTTTTTGGTGATCATGAAATATTTCACGTTGGAAGGAAGGTATGGGGTCTACTATTATTACCACTTTAATTTCTTCAACCACCTTAGGAATCATCTGCATATTTCCATTCCATTTTTCCTGTATCATGCTCTTGATAGCACTGTTGGAGAGTTTAATGAAGCCTCTATCTCCAAAAATAATTATACTATCCTTCACTAGGGCCTTATGTCTAGGCTCTATCATTTCCATATGGCACTTTTCCCTACTTGGCCTATCACTGTGCAAGAAGTCTCGTCTCTCCCTGCTCTTGACAAAACCCTGATTTCCTCTACTCCCCCCTTTGTTAGTATTTCGGACATGTCGGGCTTGAGTAAGAAAAAATGCCTAAAAAATCCTGCCTTGAAAGCCCATCCCCATGGCACTTCCCCTGGCAAGGGCCTAGGGGATATGGGTAGGGAAAGAAAGCGGCTTGCCCCTACCCCGCGCCCTAAGGCTAAAGCCTCTAAGAAAACTAAATTCTGCCTCCATCAAATTGATTCTGACATCAAGATCACTGAAGAAGCTAACACCCCCCGTAGATCTCATAGATTGGTTCTTAAGCAAGACAAGGTGGGAAGTCTCAACGAAGCTTCAGATTCAGATAAGGATAATGGGAGTGACAGTGAAAGTCATGAGGAAATGGTGGCGGGTGGGGAAGGCCAGTCTGTGTCGGTGAGCAGCGCGTCCCATGTGTCTGAAAGCTTGAAGAAGGGCCCTTCTGGTGAAATGTGATGGAAATTACCCCCTGTCCTCTGATGTGGATAAAGGAAAAGCCCCCTTGCAGGAAGAAGTTAGCAAGCTAAAGGGGAGATTGGAGAGGTTGGAAAAAAAGGTCCAGGAGGTGTCTCAATTTTCCCTGAGGGTCATGCACAGGTTGGCCACCAGTCTTTGCTTGTTGCAGAAGGACAAGTTTGCGGATGATGCTAAAGATGATGCTGGTTTCAAGAGCTCTGAGTTCCCACTGCAGGGCCAAATATTCATGCCTGGTAGGAATGTTGAAGGCCATTACCTTTTTTGTCTTGTTTATTTCTATGTCTTGTTGTTTGTTTTACTGCTGAACTGGTTGGACCCCTAGGGGTCTTTGGACTATTTGGTTGGTTTCATGCTTGCATGAAGAACTTTTTTATCCTACGGTTACTGTTGCTTTTTGTTTTTTGATGACTGTGGGTGATGGCTTTCTCTCACTGTGTTGTTAATCATTTAAATCAATCACAAATTCTATCATATTTGTTTTAGAAATAATTCACCTTCTATTTACAACTTATATTAATTACTATATGTTAGTTTGTGAAATAAAAATTGTTAACTAATTAATAATTAATAAGGAAATAAATAACTTTACTATATTAATTAAATAAATAGTTTAAATTTAAATTTTTTTTCTTATCATTTAAATTAAAAAAATCACTCATATATTTTTTAATTTATATTTAATTTTCTAAATATCTATCTATATTTGATTTAAAAATTGTTTAGTTTTAACCTAGTTTAAATTTTCATATCCATTTAAATGTTTATATTAAATATTTTATTTATTTTATATATATAATAAATTAAAATATTTTTATACACTTTTTTATATATTTTATTTTATATTATGATTTTCTTTAAAAAATAACTATTAATTAACAATAAAATTAAAATTTTATTAATTTTTTTAAAGTAACATTTTTCTACACTACAAAAGAATAAGAGATATTAGAGATAATGGGCATGAGTATGCCTAGAAATAGGAATGTATTCCCTAGTAGATAGGATTATGGGTTCAATAAATGAATTATCATATAAAATGGCAAGAAATGAGAATAAATTTCTTCCTAATAATTTTTCATCTACTTTAATGACGGTTAAAACTTGCATAATAGACCTATCATCATAACTAGTCCAAAATATTCTAGTAGCATGACAAGAAAATGGTTGCCAAGCAAAGGTACTTCAAACCACAAGATAAGATAACTTTGAGGAAAATGGAAATCATGAAAGGAATGATAGATTTGAGAAAAAAAAGGAAAGGATTGTAAGTTTGATCTTTTATGGCTTAGGTCATATGAAGTTGCAATGAAGTATGGTCACATTATTTACTATCTCAAGGATTTGGTAAGAAAGTTGGTGGAGCTACTCATTCATGGTTGAAATTTAAAGTATTACTTCATGTTAGTAATGGTGATCAACCTTGCATATATTGTGTATTTTGTTTCCTTGCGTAGTTGTAACTTCTATTAATTAGGATGAATTGTGCTAATCCTAGTCCCTTCTTTATGTCCTTTGTGATATGATCTCAAATATTTTTATTCGCAGTGTGTCTTCAAGAGACACGTCCCAACTAGAACCACAATTGGTAATCAATACAATGATGTCACATTTTTCTTGAGTCCCACCTCCATTGAGAAATTTTCAGTTGGATCCCCTATCTTAAATGTCATCTAATGATGTTACTTCAACGTGATTCACTTCTAACATATTTAGTAAAAAAAATTAGGGTTATTTTTGTGGTCAACGCCTTGTAATATGGCCCTTTCTTAGATGATTTTAGGATATTTGGGGTTTTTGAAAATTTTCGGGACATTAGAACATGTTTGTTGTTCCCTAGTTCCTCCAATTCCTCAAGTCTTTGAAAAAGTGAAAAACATGTTTCAAATTGGGTTTAATATTTTTGGAGGTCATATTATGATTTTATGAGGGTGGTTGTGTGAGAAAATTCAAGTTATACATGTGTGTTTGGTGTTTGGGAGCTCTTTGTCTCCTTTCTTGTGTTTCAAATTTTTAGGGAACTTTGGAACTTTTTCTCTTGATATTGGTATTTTAAGCTCCCCCAAAAGTCTAAAATAGGCATCCTTTGCATTATTTCCCCTTAGTTTCAAATTTCTAAACTTCCATATAGCCTCAAGACCCCAAGTCCCTTTTGTCCCAAGACCCCCCAATCCCCAATCCTTCCCAAACCCTTATCCCCACTCTCTTCCCTCACCCAACACCCATTCATTTCCTAGACCCCAAAGTTTTATTTGTTATGGGAACCTTTGCACAAAGATTAAAGGTTCTATTTTTTCTTGAAACCTCAAAACCTTGAACCCTGAACTCCCAATTCTTGTTCCCTTTCGAGTCTTAACCCTTGACATCTATTTCCTTCAAACTAAAGAATTTTGAAGGAACTAATAACCTTTAAACTTTGTGAAAATCCCTTACCTCACCTTGCATCCTAAACCCTAACTCTTCTTCCTTACATTCCTCTTTCCTTTTGACCCCATAAACTTTACAACTCTCATAGTATTTTAGGACTTTAGTGCACCCTTACATCTTGTTTCATCACCCTATTTTATATAACTATAATTTTAGTTTTTTCATAATGTAGTCACTGTTTCAAGTGTTATATCATGTTTCAAGAACTATACTATGCATCTTCTCCTAATGTTATGAAATCCTTGCAGATCAATCTGCATTGGTGGATCTTATTGCATTCATGCCAACAAAACCTGAGGGAGCTATTGGGTCACTTGATTACAGTAAGGAAGAAAGGAGTACTCTTTCCATTAAGTCCTGTGTTCATCCACCAAAGTTTGGGAATAGAGACCGATACAAACTAATTAATAAGGTTTGTTTTAATGCGTTTTGAATTTAACATTTGATCTTAATTCAATGTTTTTGCAATTCATGTTTATGGATTTGCATATAATTTAGGACAACTTCTACTTCTTTGTTCTAATGGCTTAACTATTTTCTTGCATTATAGATTCATGAATATATGTTGAAAAAGACAACTCTCGCACCTGAACTTAGTCCTTTGACAAGCAACCAAGATGTGTCACAACCTGCAACACCTAAGGTTGAAGACTAGGAAAATACAATTATAGTGACATCTGTAGAACATTTACAAGTACAAGAGATGCACATGAATCACCTACATAACCAGGAGTTCCATCAATCTATACAGTTCATGAAGTTGAAAAATCTTTCCTTAGAAACAACAGTCAAAGAACATTTTTACATTAGATCCCTTGAATTTTTGACCTGCTTTATTACAGTCACAGTTCTATAGCGAGCAATCCCAATGATTTAGGGGAGAGACTTGAACCATGTCGTTGCCATGGTCATGCTCTAGTATTAGCACTCAGTTACACACTATATGAATATCAAACAAAATTGGTTGATCTCCTCCTTGAGACTGCATTGTGACTCAGTATTAAACATATGCAACAGTATGTAACTCCATTTTTATTAATGAAATTTAATGTTTTACCTTCTTAGAAGCTACTTTATTAAGTGTGGTGTGGTGATTGATGAATGTTCTTGTGAGTTTTGGTAACTCCTTCAATGTTTGTCTCATTTGAGCACCTTTAGGTAGAATAAATATATATTTATGTAGGTTGTAAGTTGTGTGATGGGTCAAATAGCTATTTTAGTTGTGAAAGAATTTCTTTCCTTCAAAAGTGTTAAGAGAACCAAGCCTCCTTGTGAAACACTTATGCATTAATATATTACAATATCTAAGTTGTGTCAAGTTAAGCTGAGATTTTGATGAAATTGTGTGTGAAAGCAGTTGTATAGGCGTGAGAAATCAAATTAGGCGCATCACCATAGGGGTTTAGTTTTATTTTCATGTTTCTTTCTCCCATTTTCCTAGCAAGGAATAGTGTAGGTGACACCAAAAGGGGAGCCAACCCATAATTTGGAGGTCTACTTTCACAATAGGATACCCACAGCCTAAAAGTAGTCCCATGTTGCTCCGAATTTGCTGAGTTTTCCACAACTTGGCAGAGGGGTGCAAATTTGGATAGTTAAACTACTCTTGAAGTATAGTAATTTATGTTTATTGTTGCTTGATCTTTGCTTGTTCCATTTTTGCTAATTAAAATTGTGAAAATATTATGTATTTATATGCAATTGATCTAATTTCCCAAAAAATAAATCCTGAGGGCCAACAATCAGGATTTGAATTTCAAATAATAAATTACAAAATACCAACATGTTAAATTTGGGGCCATTTTAAGAGGACAAGGGCACCAAGGGTGCCCTAGTCCAGATCCACTTTTTCAAGATCCAAAGTGTCAAGGGGAAAATATTAAATGCATACTTTGATTTTACATATTTGATTTTTCAATAAATGATAAATGGGCCATGGAATGCATGATTTTGGCAATTAGGTGTATAGTTAGGTCCAAGAATATAAGAGGGAGAAAAATCTAGTGAGAAATTATCAAGGGTGACAATTTATGATGCTACACAATAAAAGGATTTCCAAATGACTATCACCATAAAAATACAACAAAATAAGGATCTATCACAAGACCTTATTAAACCAACAAAGAATACACATAGTAAAATCATAACTTCTTGCAATCCATTTCTAACATAGGCTGGATGAATTAACATTATTCCATTTGATCATAATCAATAATATTGAGGAGTTGTTGAGATTTATCCTGGTCTAAATCTCCCCATTTAGAGGCATTCCAACTAATTATATCCCTTTAGAGGTCCATTTGTCCATAAAATCAGCCAACCTATTCCTCTATCTAGGAACATGGCAAAGGATATGAACTCAAATTTTGTAGTTAGACAATGAATCTACTTGATGATCAATTTCAATCTCCAAGAATCCTCTTGTAAATTCTTTTTTTTTAGGAGTGAGACAAGAATCATGGAGTCACTTTCAGAGATAACTCTTCTCCAACCCTTTTCATAAGTAATACTAATAAATTTTTTTTACATGTACACTATGTTTTAATTATTGATAGATATACAAGCTAAAAATTAAATAATATCCAAATATTGTCTTCATTTTCAAATCCAAAAGATACATCACATTTTAGGCTTCACTAATTTTAGGGTTAAAATCTTTTTTCTTTCGAATTTTATGTTTTTACTAAGTTAGGTTTAGATGATTATTTTATAAGTTATAATAAACAATTCATAAATAGTTTCACCAAAATATGTTTTACACCAATCATGTGCCTTCTACTCTTTCTTTCTTACAATTAGGTTGACAAAAATTATGTCTAATTTTTTTCTAAAAAAATTAGTAGTACCTCATAGAAATATTCAGTTTTTAAAAAATGTAGTAGTGCATAACTACACTAAATTTCCTCAAAATCTTATTATTACCCTTTTTATTTTAATTGTTTTAGATAAATCATTTGAATTCTTATGTGAAATTAATTAAATCTAATTTTTATCATTTTCATTAGAAGTTATGCGAACATTATGATTAGTTCATGATGATCTTGCACTAGCCCATAAAGTTTCAAAGTAATAGTCACAACCCGAAGATAAAAATTTCAAGCATTCTTACTAGCCCACCACTTTTTTATTTGATGAGGTGGAGAATATGAACACAATGTATGTCCATCAAGAGATTAGTAGTATTCATTACAAGAAACTATTTTGAGGTTACACGTGACATACAAGAGAAACTGGTTGATGTTGGAGATGTCTTCAATGCTTTATATCCTTATTTATCCTTTTAATTACTTTCCACATCATTATTCTTTTTCTTTATTTTCTTGAATTTATGTTTATGTGCCCATGTTCCTAG
Source organism: Sequoia sempervirens (assembly GCA_007258455.2). NCBI lineage: Eukaryota > Viridiplantae > Streptophyta > Pinopsida > Cupressales > Cupressaceae > Sequoia > Sequoia sempervirens. The sequence goes on from VDFB02000017.1 coordinate 170,415,574, forward strand.
CTAGTATGTGGATGACATAAATATAACTTTAGTGGTGTATGTTGACACAAGGGACTTTGAAAATCTGTTTTGTTATATTTCCTTTTACTTATACCACATATCTTGTGACTTCCTTTTCCTATTCATCCATTTACCTTCCATGTTTATATACTTTAGCCCCTTTGACTATGCTAGGTTTGTTGGAGCTCATATTTTCATTTTATCTTCTCTACTATTCTTATTCTTTATCTTCGCATTTGGGGGGAATATTTCTTGTGTTACTCCTATATTTATCTTTTACACTAAATCTATGGTGTTGTGCTAGTTTTTCAATGTTCCTTCTTCCACTCTTATGTCATCTCATGTCCATATTCAAATAGCTATATAAGCACACTAGGGGAATTATATCTTACACCTTTTTTATCTAAATGTGTGCTCGCATATCTATCATATGTTACCACTAAGGAATTATTTCCTTACTTCAAATAATGTGTGCTTATGCTCTTGGATTCCACATTGGAGCATATACCTAGCCTATAATTGTATTATGTTTTATAATAGGTGTTTTTGGCCATTGTAGGTTGCATCACCATATTCATTTACCCATGTTAAAGGATAGCGTTCTATTCTCTCACAATTATCTTGACCCAATTTATTTAACATGCTTATGATTTGAGATGTTTTATCTACTTGCTACATGACAGATTTATTACAACCATTGCTTTACATGATTTACAAATTACATGTCTAGGTTACATTTACATTTCAGTTACTATTTTTCACTCCTTGAATTCCTTAGATCTAATGGATGCAATCAATTGAATTAGGGGTTGTAGGAAGGGTTAAAATATGTATTAAAATGAAAAGACCAATTATAGCAACCACAAATACCTAAAATATAATCCCAAATCCCAATCCAAACAAGATAGCACAATCACCAATGGAAATCAAATGATAACATAAAACAAATATCAAACTCCCATGTTGAAATTGATTAACCTTCCTTGCATCTCCTCCATTTTGCTCAATGTACAAGCTTTCCCTCATATTTTGATGTGTTTGAATACCTACAAGTGACAGTAAAATGATATCAAGAACTTTGGAGATAGTGGTTGTAAGGTTGGAATGAGGGAGACAACCTTCTTTTATAGAAAAGCTTCTTGAATGGACAGATGCGATCTAAAGCCAAAAATATGCCAAGATCAACAATTGAGGTTGCATGCACCACGTAGCCGTAGGGTCAGGGATGACTAAGGATAGACAGTCAAGATTGAAAGAAGACCAAAGGGAATCAACGGTCGAAATTCAAAAGAGGAAGTGGAGGGAAAGTGGAGGTATCCAATAATAATTTTTAATTGGAGGAAGGAATTTTGGTAATTAAATAATCATATTATTTAATTTGGGAAAGGTTGTGGAGGAATACATAATAAAAAATGATTATTTATTTATGGAGAAAGAGGGAAGTGACATTTAATTAAAATGATTACTATTCAACCATTTAATTAAAAATGGAGGAAATGGAATAAGAGATATTAAAAAATTAAATTAGATTAATTATTTAATGGTGGAAGGAAGAGGTTAAATGAATAGTTAAATAATTAAAACAATCATTTAACTATAGAAAAATAGTGAAAGGTGAATAACTAAATAAATGATGATTTATTTAATTATAGAGAGTAAAGGATGTTAGCGACATAATTAAATAAATATTTAATTTATTTAATTAATCAAAGAAGAATAAAGACAATGAATTAATTAAATAATTAAAATTATTTAATTATTAGAAGAATGTGACCAAAGAAAATACCTAAATATTTAAAATTATTTAATTACGTAGGTAAGAAGAGAGATTGATGCGGAAAAATGGTGTTTGCAAACCAAGACATTTTTCAGTGTCTACAAGGGTATACATTTTTTACTAACACTCTGCTTACATAGAGATTCATGATTATTCAAGAAGGTGATTGTCACACAACATGGTTGCATAGGCACCATATCATATTATGCTATGGCCACCACATAGGGTAGAACATCATACTAGTTTCCATCTAGGATTTTTTTTCTAACCATATTCTTGTCTTCTTTTTCTTCATCATCTTTTTCTTATCGTTGTGATCAAGATGTCCTTAGATGATTAGGTATTAGAAATTATCCTTTCCTTCCTTTGGTTATTTCTCTTATTTGTGACACTTAGCTTCCTATCAAGAAGAAGAAAATGAGGAAGCTACTATTACTAGCTAAGAAGCCTTTCTTGATAGTTGAAATATTCTTGTTGCTTATAGAAATCCAAATGATAATGATCAACCAACTCCTAGTAGTATAGCCTTTTCTACTTAATGGCTCTATTTCTGGTTTCTTTGTTTAGATTTGTTGACTAAGACTCGACCTTACATAGACTTTTAAAATATGAAATTATCAAACAACTTTATTTATTAATATACAAATTATAATTTTATTTAATAAAAAATATTTAAAATTACATAAAAATATTTATTTTCATCATTTATTTTTTTAATTTTTAACATTTAATTGTTTAAATATCACTTTCACAACCTTACGTAAAACTTATTTTTCCTTATAAATAATCTTTCAATTCAAAGACCAATTAAAATATCTATTAGGTACATAACCCACTCAATTATTGCACAATAAAGAAAATGAAATATGATTGATTTATTATTTAATGGCCCTATTTCTTGATTCTTTGTTTAGATTTGTTGACTAAGACTCACCTTGCATAGACTTTTAAAATATGACATCGTCAAACAACTATATTTATTAATATACATATTATAACTTTTATTTTATAAAAAATATTTATTTTCATCATTTACCTTTTTTAATTTTTAATATTTTAATATTTAAATATCACTTTCACAACCATACGAAAAACTTATTTTTTCCTTATAAATAATCTTTCAATTCAAAGACCAATTAAAATCTCTATTACATAACCAATCAATTATTAATAAAATTTTAGTAATTTGTCACTTTTATTTAAAAATAAAAGAATAAAAATGACTGCACAGTAAAGAAAATGACTTACGTCCACTTAGATGTCTGGCATTCCATGGACGCAATTTCTGTGGTACTTCTGGAACCACGTCTCTTAATTTGGTTGGACCGACTAATTGTG